>JARQOD010000002.1:644375039-644503040 GCA_033576555.1 Oophaga sylvatica | reverse complement strand
AAAGTAAATAATGCACAGCCCCAACGTTTCGGCCTGACCGGCCTTTGTCAAGGGGTATTGTCTGTTTAACAAATATAATAAACAAAGTCACTACATGTGAACAACATCCAAAACATAACGAATGTATATAGCATATACACAGTATAGTGGAAAAAGGTAAAAAGATATACTATATATGTGTAACTAAATACATATCTCATTTTAAGTTATATCAAATAATCAAGGGGGAGAAAACATAAACTATTCTATTGTGAATAGTGCTATATACGTGTTGTTGCGATGTGTCTGGTTACAACGCCATGTGTGAACAGTTTAGAAATCCGTGTCATGTTCTATGATTTCAGAGGAACACTTCTATTTGTAATGGGATTCATTGGCACTTAAATGATATACGCCGTATAAGCATTTGGAACAATTCGGATATCCTTTGTAAATAAATAGACATTTGCACTCTGCACTCTCACTTGCGGTTCTTGCATGGATCATGTCTTAGGTCGTTTAACCTTATGCAACCAGGATTAACTATTCACTCCCCTCTTTTTCTTTGGTTATGGTTTCTTATGTCTATTTATTTACAAAGGATATCCGAATTGTTCCAAATGCTTATACGGCGTATATCATTTAAGTGCCAATGAATCCCATTACAAATAGAAGTGTTCCTCTGAAATCATAGAACATGACACAGATTTCTAAACTGTTCACACATGGCGTTGTAACCAGACACATCGCAACAACACGTATATAGCACTATTCACAATAGAATAGTTTATGTTTTCTCCCCCTTGATTATTTGATATAACTTAAAATGAGATATGTATTTAGTTACACATATATAGTATATCTTTTTACCTTTTTCCTTTTTCCACTATACTGTGTATATGCTATATACATTCGTTATGTTTTGGATGTTGTTCACATGTAGTGACTTTGTTTATTATATTTGTTAAACAGACAATACCCCTTGACAAAGGCCGGTCAGGCCGAAACGTTGGGGCTGTGCATTATTTACTTTCCAAATACTTTGAACTTCACTGGAACGCTTTAATAAAATTCAAGAAAGAATACCAGAGTTTCTTCAATATTTTTTACCATATTAAGTGTGCTCGGGGTGTTTCTTTAAACATTACTCTTAAGATAGGTCATCAATATCTAATCAGTGGGAGAGTGACATCTGGCATCCCCGCCGTTCAGCTGTCCTCCGATGCACGTGGGAGCGACATCTGGCATTCCCGCCGTTCAGCTGTCCTCCGATGCACGTGGGAGCGACATCTGACATCCCCGCCGTTCAGCTGTCCTCCGATGCACATGGGAGCAAAATCTGGCATCCCGTCAATCAGCTGTCCTCCAATGCACGTGGGAGTGACATCTGACATCCCCGCCGTTCAGCTGTCCTCCATGCACTGGGAGCAAATCTGGCATCCCCGTCGATCACTGTCCTCCGAATGCGACGTGGGAGTGATATCTGCATCCCTGCCGATCAGCTGTCCTCGATGCACGTGGGAGCGACATCTGGCATACCCGTCGATCAGCTGTCCTCAATGTACATTGGAGTGACATCTGGCACCATGCCGATCAGCTGTCCTCCGATGCACGTGGGAGCGACATCTGGCATCACCGCCGATCAGCTGTCCTCCGATGCAGTGGGAGCGACATCTAGCATCCCCGTCGATCAGCTGTCCTCCAATGCGAGTGAGAGTGAATCTGACATCCCCGCCGATCAGCTGTCCTCCGATGCACGTGGGAGCGACATCTAGCATCCCGTCGATCAGCTGTCCTTCAATGCGAGTGGAGTGACATCTGGACATCCCAGCGATCAGCTGTCCTCCGATGCACGTGGGAGCGACATCTGCATACCGGGCCCATCAGCTGTCCTCCGATGCAGTGGGAGCGACATCTAGCATCCCCGTCGATCAGCTGTCCTCCAATGCGAGTGGGAGTGACATCTGGCATCCCTGCCGATCAGCTGTCCTTCGATGCACATGGGAGCGACATCTGGCATACCGGCCGATCAGCTGTCCTCCGATGTACATTGGAGCAATATCTGGCAACCATGCCGATCAGCTGTCCTCCGATGAACATGGGAGCGACATCTGACATCCCCGCCGATCAGCTGTCCTCCGATGCATGTGGGAGCGACATCTAGCATCCCCGTCGATCAGCTGTCCTCCAATGCGAGTGGGAGTGATATCTGGCATCCCTGCTGATCAGCTGTCCTTCGATTGCACGTGGGAGCGACATCTGGCATACCGCCGATCAGCGTCCTCTGATGTACATTGAGAGCAATCTGGCAACCATGCCGATCAGCTGTCCTCCGATGAACATGGGAGCAACATCTGACATCCCCGCCGATCAGCTGTCCTCCGATGCACGTGGGAGCGACATCTAGCATCCCCGCGATCAGCTGTCCTCCAATGCGAGTGGGAGTGACATCTGCATCCCTGCGATCAGCTGTCTTCTGATGTGCGTGGGAGCGACATCTAGCATCCCCGTCGATCAGCTGTCCTCCAATGCGAGTGAGAGTGATATCTGACATCCCCGCCGATCAGCTGTCCTCCGATGCACGTGGAGCGACATCTAGCATCCCCGTCGATCAGCTGTCCTCCAATGCGAGTGGGAGTGACATCTGGCATCCCAGCCGATCAGCTGTCCTTCCGATTGCAGTGGGAGCGACATCTGGCATCCCCGCCGATCAGCTGTCCTCCAATGCAGTGGGAGTGACATCTGCATCCCCGTCGATCAGCTGTCCTCCAATGCGAGTGGGAGTGACATCTGGCATCCCGCCGATCAGCTGTCCTCGATGCACGTGGGAGCGACATCTGCATCCCCGCCGATCAGCTGTCCTCATCGATGACTGGGAGGAACATCTGCAACCATGCCGATCAGCTGTCCTCCGATGCAGTGGGACGACATCTGCATCCCCGTCCGATCAGCTGTCCTCCATGCAGTGGGAGCGACATCTAGCATCCCCGTCGATCAGCTGTCCTCCAATGCGAGTGGAGTGACATCTGCATCCCGCCGATCAGCTGTCCTTCGATGTGCGTGGGAGCGACATCTAGCATCCCGTCGATCAGCTGTCCTCCAATGCGAGTGGGAGTGACATCTGGCATCCCGTCGATCAGCTGTCCTCCAATGCGAGTGAGAGCAACATCTGACATCCCCGCCGATCAGCTGTCCTCCAATGCGAGTGAGAGCGACATCTGACATCCCCGTCGATCAGCTGTCCTCCAATGCGAGTGGGAGTGACATCTGGCATCCCGCCGATCAGCTGTCTTCTGAGTGCGTGGGAGCGACATCTGGCATCCCCGTCGATCAGCTGTCCTCCAATGCGAGTGGGAGTGACATCTGGCATCCCCGTCGATCAGCTGTCCTCCAATGCGAGTGAGAGCGACATCTGACATCCCCGCCGATCAGCTGTCCTCCGATGCACGTGGGAGCGTCATCTAGCATCCCCGTCGATCAGCTGTCCTTCAATGCGAGTGGGAGTGACATCTAGCATCCTCGCCGATCAGCTGTCCTCCAATGCGAGTGGGAGTGACATCTGGCATCCCCGTCGATCAGCTGTCCTCCAATGCGAGTGAGAGCGACATCTGACATCCCCGCCGATCAGCTGTCCTCCGATGCACGTGGGAGCGTCATCTAGCATCCCCATCGATCAGCTGTCCTTCAATGCGAGTGGGAGTGACATCTAGCATCCTCGCCGATCAGCTGTCCTCCAATACGAGTGGGAGTGACATCTGGCATCCCTGCCGATCAGATGTCCTCCAAAGCTCTGGCATGCCCACCAACCAGCACTCCTCATATGCCCGTGGGAGCAACATCAGGCACACATGCCCACCAGCTGTACAGCGGTGCAGCCGCCCGGGATGCCACTTGGGGTACTGGGAACAGCTGATTGGCAGGGATGCCAGGTGTGTTCCTCAGCTGATCAGATACTGATAACCCTTTCTAAAGGATAGGCCACCAATGTTAGTCCCGGACAACCCCTTCAACAAACAACTACTTATCTGACTAGTAATATAAAAAGGAAACTGCCACTCTCCATCTCCTGCTTTACCAGGGTGGTTACTGAAAACTGAACTTGTTGTTCCTTCAGCACCCCCCCAGCTGGCTCTGAGCCTGAAGACCACCCACCAGCTGTGAACCACATGTTCATTCTTTCAGACTAAAGGGTATGCCACACTAAGCGAGATTGCTAGCAAGATCGCTAACGAGATCGCTACTGCGTCACCATTTATGACGCAGTAGCGATCTCGTTAGCGACTTAGCTGTGTGTGACATGTAGCAGTGATGTGGCCCCTGCTGAGATGTCGCTGATCGCTTATGAACGTTCTGAGCCGTTTTTTGGTCGTTGGTGTCCTGCTGGTGATCCTGAATCGCTGAGTGTGACACCCTTTATGAACGACTTCACCAGCGTCGCAGGTGGGACTAGGTTTTCCCAACGACCGCAGAGGTCGTTATACAGATCGCTGATGAGTTGTGTTTGGAATCTAACTAGCGATCACATAGCGATAGCACTAGCGATCTCGCCAGGTCGTGTCGTTGTCGTGATCGCTGGTGCGATAGCTAAGTGTGACAGTGCCTTAAGCGGGATGTCTTTAAGAACAGTGGCTTAGTGGTTAACACTGCAGCCTTCAAGCGCTGGGGTCATGGGTTCAAATCCCACCAAGGACAACATCTGCAAGGAGTTTGTATGTTCTCCCCGTGTTTGAGTGGGTTTCCTCTGGGGTCTCCGGTTTCCTCCCACATTCCAAAGACTGATCTAGGGAATCTAGATTGTGACCCCCCCAATGGGGACAGTGCCAAATAATGTCTGCAAAGCACTGTGGAATTAATGGCGCTATATAAATGAGTAAAATACATCAATAAATAAGAAAACATTCAGTGTCAACAATAAGGACGAAGGACATTTTGGGGTAGTCCATCCCACTATTCTGCTTCAACATTCTGTAGATCAGCAGCTTTTTATCTATTTCACATTAAGACCCATGGAGTTCTCTTAACAGGGACCACTTGTTGCTTCTGGACTCCTACTCCTCCATCTGCAAGGCTGTGGCAGCCAGGAACGCACAGAGGCGGGTGAAGGAGGAGGCCATAGCAGCCAGGAACCCGCAAAGGCAGGGAGGGCAAATGAGGAGGTGGAAGCCGCTGCACCTAGGAGCACCCCATCCCCACAGAGAAGGTGGAAAAGAAGGAGTCCACCAGAATCACGGAACCAGGGGAAGGAGTATTCAAGCTGCCTCAACCAAGTACCCACAAAAGAGGGGAAGGAGAAGGAAACCAAACACTTATGCAGGCAGGATAAGGAGGAGGCCACCACAGCTAGGAACTCACGGAAGCAGGAAAGGAAGATGAGTAAGCTGCAGCCAGGAATCCACAGAGGAAAGGGAGTAGGAGGCCACTAGGAAACCCAGAGGTGAAGAAAAAGGCAGCCGAAGCAGTCAAACCCACAGAGATGGGGGAGAAGGAGGCCACCAGAAGCAAAGAGGCCACTGCAGCCATGAACCCACAGAAAAAGGGGGAAGGAGGAGACCAAAGAAGAGGGGAAGAAACCCACAGAGGAGGGAGAGGAGAAAGCTGCTAGAAACAGACAGAAGAGGGGAAAGCGGAGGTGGCGGCTACAGCTTGGAAACAACAGAAGAGAAAGCATCCAGGAACGCACAGAGGTGGGGGGAAGGACACCACGGCCACAGCCAGGAACCCACAGTAGAGGGGGAATGAAAAGGAGGCCACAACATCCAGTAACCTATAGTGGCAGGGAATCAGGAGGCTATTGCAGCCAGGAATTAAAAAAAAAGGGGAAAGAGGAGGCCACTGCAGCAAGAAACTCACAGAGCAGAGAAGAGAGGTGGAGAAGGCCGTTGCAAAACAAGAACCAATAGGAACAGGGGGAGGAGGAGGAAGCCGCCACAGACAGGAATTACAAAGACGGGAGGAGGAGGCCGCAGCAGCCAGGAAACCCACAGAGACGGAGGAAGGGAAAGGAGGCCACCGTAGCCAGGAACCCACAGAGATGGGCGAGTGGAGGCCGCAGCAGCCAGGAACCCACAGAGGTGGAGGGAGGAGGAGGAGAAAGCTGCCATACCCAGGAACCCAAAGAGATGAGCAGAGGAGGAGGAGGCCACCGCAGCGAGGAACCCAAAGAAATGGGATAATGAGGAAGAGCCCGGTTTATGGTCTTGCTCTCTCCAGCTGCAGTCAGTGTCTTAGGAAGAGAGTAAGCATTATGAGAAGTTTTACCAGACAAGATCCTCATGATAGCCTCCTCCTGGCCTGGACGAAACGTCTCATATCCCAGCTCTCGGAGGGCACTGTACACCTCAGGAGGAGTCTCTGCATCGTAGAAGAGGAGACTAAACATTAGACTATGGAAAGAAAATACAGAGATGATGAGGAGCCATGAGGCCACCTTATCATGGGGATGTACTTACCATGGACGAGTCCAGATACTGTCGGCTCATACAGAGGCAGCATTGCGGGTGGAGGGGGAGATGGTTCAAATGATGGCTTCACAATGTTCGAGAAGATCTCAGGTTCTGGATCAGGATCCAAAGTCTTAATGGAACGATCTGGATCCAAAATAGTGGAAAGTAGTGATGAGCGAGTATGCTTGCGTTTTCACGAGCACACTCAGGTGGTCTCCGAGTATTTGGAAGTGCTCGGAGATTTAGTTTCTGTTGCCGCTGCTGCATGATTTGCGGCTACTTGACAGCCTGAATATATGTGGGGATTGCCTGTTTGTTAGGGAATTCCCACATGTATTCAGGCTGTCAAATAGCCGCAAATGCAGGTGCGGCAACAGAAACTAATCTCCGAGCACTTCCAAATACTCGGAGACCACCCGAGCATGCTCAGGAAAACCTGAGCAATGAGTATGCTCGTTCATCACTAGTGACCAGATTACACATGACGAGGTAAGGGGTGCCCCACATCAGTACAGGAGAAGTGATCACACATTACACATGACGAGCTGAGGGGTCCCCCACATCAGTACAGGAGCAGTGATCACATTACACATGACGAGGTGAGGGGTCCCCCACATCAGTACAGGAGCAGTGATCACGTTACACATGACGAGGTGAGGGGTCCCCCCACATCAGTACAGGAGCAGTGATCACATTACACATGACGAGGTGAGGGGTCCCCCACATCAGTACAGGAGCAGTGATCACATTACACATGACGAGGTGAGGGGTCCCCCACATCAGTACAGGAGCAGTGATTACATTACACATGACGAGGTGAGGGGTCCCCCACATCAGTACAGGAGCAGTGATCACATTACACATGAAGAGGTAAGGGGTCCCCCACATCAGTACAGGAGAAGTGATCATACATTACACATGACGAGGTGAGGGGTCCCCCACATCAGTACAGGAGCAGTGATCACACATTACACATGACGAGGTGAGGGGTCCCCCACATCAGTACAGGAGCAGTGATCACACATTACACATGACGAGGTGAGGGGTCCCCCACATCAGTACAGGAGCAGTGATCACATTACACATGACGAGGTGAGGGGTCCCCCACATCAGTACAGGAGCAGTGATCACATTACACATGACGAGGTGAGGGGTCCCCCACATCAGTACAGGAGCAGTGATCACACATTACACATGACGAGGTAAGGGGTCCCCCACATCAGTACAGGAGCAGTGATCACATTACACATGACGAGGTGAGGGGGCCCCCACATCAGTACAGGAGCAGTGATCACATTACACATGACTGAGGTGAGGGGTCCCCCACATCAGTACAGGAGCAGTGATCACATTACACATGACGAGGTAGGGGTCCCCCACATTAGTACAGGAGCAGTGATCACACATTACACATGACGAGGTGAGGGGTCCCCACATCAGTACAGGAGCAGTGATCACATTACACATGACGAGGTGATGGGTCCCCCACATCAGTACAGGAGCAGTGATCACATTACACATGACGAGGTAAGGGGTCGCCCACATCAGTACAGGAGCAGTGATCACATTACACATGATGAGGTGAGGGCTCCCACATCAGCACAGGAGCAGTGATCACACATTACACATGACAGGTGATGGGGCTCCCACATCAGTACAGGAGCAGTGATCACCATTACACATGACAAGGTGAGGGGTCCCCCACATCAGTACAGGAGCAGTGATCACATTACACATGACGAGGTAAGGGGTCGCCCACATCAGTACAGGAGCAGTGATCACATTACACATGATGAGGTGAGGGGTCCCCCACATCAGCACAGGAGCAGTGATCACACATTACACATGACGAGGTGAGGGGGCCCCCACATCAGTACAGGAGCAGTGATCACACATTACACATGACGAGGTGAGGGGTCCCCCACATCAGTACAGGAGCAGTGATCACACATTACACATGACGAGGTGAGGGGTCCCCCACATCAGTACAGGAGCAGTGATCACATTACACATGACGAGGTGAGGGGTCCCCCACATCAGTACAGGAGCAGTGATCACACATTACACATGACGAGGTAAGGGGTCCCCCACATCAGTACAGGAGCAGTGATCACATTACACATGACGAGGTGAGGGGGCCCCCACATTAGTACAGGAGCAGTGATCACATTACACATGACGAGGTGAGGGGTCGCCCACATCAGTACAGGAGCAGTGATCACATTACACATGACGAGGTAGGGGTCCCCCACATCAGTACAGGAGCAGTGATCACACATTACACATGACGAGGTGAGGGGTCCCCCACATCAGTACAGGAGCAGTGATCACATTACACATGACGAGGTGAGGGGTCCCCCACATCAGTACAGGAGCAGTGATCACATTACACATGACGAGGTGATGGGGCTCCCACATAAGTACAGGAGCAGTGATCACACATTACACATGACGAGGTGAGGGGTCCCCCACATCAGTACAGGAGCAGTGATCACACATTACACATGACAAGGTGAGGGGTCCCCCCACATCAGTACAGGAGCAGTGATCACATTACACATGACGAGGTGAGGGGTCCCCCCACATCAGTACAGGAGCAGTGATCACATTACACATGACGAGGTGATGGGGCTCCCACATCAGTACAGGAGCAGTGATCACATTACACATGACGAGGTGAGGGGTCCCCCACATCATACAGGAGCAGTGATCACACATTACACATGACGAGGTGAGGGGTCCCCCACATCAGTACAGGAGCAGTGATCACATTACACATGACGAGGTGAGGGGTCCCCCACATCAGTACAGGAGCAGTGATCACATTACACATGACGAGGTGAGGGGTCCCCCACATCAGTACAGGAGCAGTGATCACATTACACATGACGAGGTGAGGGGTCCCCCACATCAGTACAGGAGCAGTGATCACATTACACATGACGAGGTGAGGGGTCCCCCACATCAGTACAGGAGCAGTGATCACACATTACACATGACGAGGTGAGGGGTCCCCCACATCAGTACAGGAGCAGTGATCCACATTACACATGACGAGGTGAGGGGTCCCCCACATCAGTACAGGAGCAGTGATCCACATTACACATGACGAGGTGAGGGTCCCCCACATCAGTACAGGAGCAGTGATCACATTACACATGACGAGGTGAGGGGTCCCCCACATCAGTACAGGAGCAGTGATCACATTACACATGACGAGGTGAGGGGTCCCCCACATCAGTACAGGAGCAGTGATACACATTACACATGACGAGGTGAGGGGTCCCCACATCAGTACAGAGCAGTGATCACATTACACATGACGAGGTGAGGGGTCCCCCACATCAGTACAGGAGCAGTGATCACATTACACATGACGAGGTGAGGGGTCCCCCACATCAGTACAGGAGCAGTGATCCACATTACACATGACGAGGTGAGGGGTCCCCCACATCAGTACAGGAGCAGTGATCACATTACACATGACGAGGTGAGGGGTCCCCCACATCAGTACAGGAGCAGTGATCACATTACACATGACGAGGTGAGGGGTCCCCCACATCAGTACAGGAGCAGTGATCACATTACACATGACGAGGTGAGGGGTCCCCCACATCAGTACAGGAGCAGTGATCACAATTACACATGACGAGGTAGGGGTCCCCCACATCAGTACAGGAGCAGTGATCACATTACACATGACGAGGTGAGGGGTCCCCCACATCAGTACAGGAGCAGTGATCACATTACACATGACGAGGTGAGGGGTCCCCACATCAGTACAGGAGCAGTGATCACATTACACATGACGAGGTGAGGGGTCCCCCACATCAGTACAGGAGCAGTGATCACCATTACACATGACGAGGTGAGGGGTCCCCCACATCAGTACAGGAGCAGTGATCACATTACACATGACGAGGTGAGGGGTCCCCCACATCAGTACAGGAGCAGTGATCACATTACACATGACGAGGTGAGGGGTCCCCCACATCAGACAGGAGCAGTGATCACATTACACATGACGAGGTGAGGGGTCCCCCACATCAGTACAGGAGCAGTGATCACATTACACATGACGAGGTGAGGGGTCCCCCACATCAGTACAGGAGCAGTGATCACATTACACATGACGAGGTGAGGGGTCCCCCACATCAGTACAGGAGCAGTGATCACATTACACATGACGAGGTGAGGGGTCCCCACATCAGTACAGGAGCAGTGATCACATTACACATGACGAGGTGAGGGGTCCCCACATCAGTACAGGAGCAGTGATCACATTACACATGACGAGGTGAGGGGTCCCCACATCAGTACAGGAGCAGTGATCACATTACACATGACGAGGTGAGGGGTCCCCACATCAGTACAGGAGCAGTGATCACATTACACATGACGAGGTGAGGGGTCCCCACATCAGTACAGGAGCAGTGATCACATTACACATGACGAGGTGAGGGGTCCCCCACATCAGTACAGGAGCAGTGATCACATTACACATGACGAGGTGAGGGGTCCCCCACATCAGTACAGGAGCAGTGATCACATTACACATGACGAGGTGAGGGTCCCCACATCAGACAGGAGCAGTGATCACATTACACATGACGAGGTGAGGGTCCCCCACATCAGTACAGGAGCAGTGATCACATTACACATGACGAGGTGAGGGGTCCCCACATCAGTACAGGAGCAGTGATCACATTACACATGACGAGGTGAGGGTCCCCACATCAGTACAGGAGCAGTGATCACATTACACATGAGAGGTGAGGGGTCCCCCACATCAGTACAGGAGCAGTGATCACACATTACACATGACGAGGTGAGGGTCCCCCACATCAGTACAGGAGCAGTGATCACATTACACATGACGAGGGAGGGGTCCCCCACATCAGTACAGGAGCAGTGATCACATTACACATGACGAGGTAGGGGTCCCCACATCAGTACAGGAGCAGTGATCACATTACACATGACGAGGTGAGGGGTCCCCACATCAGTACAGGAGCAGTGATCACATTACACATGACGAGGTGAGGGGTCCCCCACATCAGTACAGGAGCAGTGATCACATTACACATGACGAGGTGAGGGGCCCCACATCAGTACAGGAGCAGTGATCACATTACACATGACGAGGTGGGGGTCCCCCACATCAGTACAGGAGCAGTGATCACATTACACATGACGAGTGAGGGTCCCCCATCAGTACAGGAGCAGTGATCACATTACACATGACGAGGTGAGGGTCCCCCACATCAGTACAGGAGCAGTGATCACATTACACATGACGAGGTGAGGGGTCCCCACATCAGTACAGGAGCAGTGATCACAATTAGGGGCCCACATCAGACAGGAGCAGACACTTACCAGAAGAGGCCCCACATAGACAGAGCAGTGTCTTACAATGACAGGAGGCCCAATATACGGAGATGATATAATGACGAGGAGGTCCCAATCACGGAGATCACAACAGACAGTGAGGTCCCCATCGACAGAGCATGATACTCACATGTAGGCCCCCACATCGACAGACATGATCACTACACATGACGAGGTAGGCCCCACATCAACAGGCATGATACATTCAGAATGAGGTCCACACATACAGAGCAGTGATCACATTACACATGACAGTAGGTCCCCCACACATACAGGAGCAGTGATCACATTACACATGAGAGGTGAGGTCCCACACATACAGAGCAGTGTCACATTACACATGAGAGTAGGGGTCCCCACATCAGTACAGGACATGATCACATTACACATGAGAGTGAGGTCCCACATCGTACAGGAGCATGATCACATTACACAGAAGTGGCCCCCACATCGTACAGGAGCAGTGATCACATTACACATGACAGGAGGGTCCCACATATACAGGACAGTGATCACTTACCATGACGAGGTGAGGGGTCCCCCACATCAGACAGGAGCAGTGATCAACATTACACATGACAGGAGGGGCCCACATCAGTACAGGAGCAGTGATCACATTACACATGACGAGTGAGGGTCCCCACATCAGTACAGAGCAGTGATCACATACACATGACGAGTGAGGGTCCCAATCGTACAGGGCAGTGATCCATTACACATGACGAGGTGAGGTCCCCACATCAGTACAGGAGCATGATCACATTACACTGACAGGTGAGGGCCCCATCAGACAGGAGCAGTATCACATACACATGAGAGGTGAGGGGCCCAATCATAAGGAGCAGTGACCATTACACATGACGAGTGAGGTCCCACATCAGTACAGACAGTGATCCATTACACATGACGAGGTAGGGTCCCCACATCAGTAAGGAGCAGTGATCACATACACATGACAGGTAGGGTCCCCCACATCAGTAAGGCAGTGATCACATTACACATGACGAGGTGAGGGTCCCCCACATCAGTACAGGAGCAGTGATCACATTACACATGACGAGGTGAGGGGTCCCCCACATCAGTACAGAGCAGTGATCACATTACACATGACGAGTGAGGGGTCCCACATCAGTACAGGACAGTGACACATTACACAGACGAGGTGAGGGGTCCCCACATCAGTACAGGAGCAGTGATCACATTACACATGACGAGGTGAGGGGCCCCCAATCAGTACAGGAGCAGTGATCACATTACAATGACGAGTAGGGGTCCCACATCAGTACAGAGCAGTGATCACATTACACATGAGAGGTGAGGGTCCCCACATCAGACGGACTGATCACATTACACATGACGAGTGAGGTCCCCACTCAGTACAGACAGTGATCACATTACACATGACAGGTGAGGGGTCCCCACATCAGTACAGGACAGTGATCACATAACATAGAGGAGGCCCCACATCATAAGAGCATATCATAATGGGTGTTGGGTATTACAGCGTGGTCCATCACAGGTCATAAGGTAGTTAAATACATTAGGTGGTCTTTTTTCCCATTTTTACATGGGGGGGTCCAGGGGAGGGGGCGGGGACCGGGGGGGGGCAAACGGGAGGCCCCATCATAGGGCAGGCACATTACACATGACGAGTGAGGCCCCATCAACAGCAGTGATCACATACACATGGATAGGTCCCACATAGTCAGACAGTCACTTCACATAAGTGGGGTCACATCAGTACAGGAGCTGACACTACAGAGAGGTGGGGCCCACATCAGACAGAGCTGTCTACACATACGTGAGGCCCAATCACGACAGTATCACTTCACATGCGAGTAGGCCCTCAGTACAGGGCAGTGACACATTACCAGCAGTGGGTCCCACATCGTACGAGCATAACTTACCAAGGGTGGGTCCAACATAGGGCAGTGATCCATTACAATGCGGGTGAGGGTCCCACACATACAGGCAGTCACATAATGCGGGTGAGGGGCCCACACAAGAGCATGCCATCCTGAGATGGGCCCCACATCGTCAGGCTATCACTTACACAGAAGGGGTCCATTACAGGAGCATTCATAACAGACGAGTAGGTCCCCTCACGGGCATGTCCATACCGACGAGGTGGGCCCACATCATAAGGAGCATGTCATTAACATGAGGGTGGGTCCACATCAACAGGCGTGTTCACAGAGAGGGAGGGGTCCCATCAACAGGCATGTACATTAACATGACGAGGGGCCAATAGGCAGTCACATTACATGATGGGTGAGGGGTCCCCACATCAGACAGGAGCAGTGATCACATTACACATGACGAGGTGAGGGGTCCCCACATCAGTACAGGAGCAGTGATCACATTAACATGACGAGGTGAGGGGTCCCCCACATCATACAGGAGCAGTGATCACATTACACATGAGAGGTGAGGGCCCACATCAGTACGGAGCATGATCACATTACACATACGAGTGAGGGGTCCCCCACATCAGTACAGGAGCAGTGATCACATTACACATGACGAGGTAAGGGGTCCCCCACATCAGTACAGGAGCAGTGATCACATTACACATGACGAGGTGAGGGGTCCCCCACATCAGTACAGGAGCAGTGATCAACATTACACATGACGAGGTGAGGGGTCCCCCACATCAGTACAGGAGCAGGTCACAAATACACATGACAAGGTGAGGGGTCCCCCACATCAGTACAGGGCATGATCACATTACACATGACGAGGTGAGGGGTCCCCACATCAGTACAGGAGCAGTGATCACATTACACATGACGGGGTGAGGGGTCCCCCACATCAGTACAGGAGCAGTGATCACATTACACATGACGAGGTAAGGGGTCCCCCACATCAGTACAGGAGTGATCACATTACACATGACGAGGTGAGGGTCCCCACATCAGACAGGAGCAGTGATCACACATTACACATGACGAGGTGAGGGGTCCCCCACATCAGTACAGGAGCAGTGATCACACATTACACATGACGAGGTAAGGGGTCCCCCACATCAGACAGGAGCAGTGATCATACATTACACATGACGAGGTGAGGGGTCCCCACATCAGTACAGGAAGCAGTGATCACATTCACATGACGAGGTGAGGGGTCCCCCACATCAGTACAGGAGCAGTGATCACATTACACATGACGAGGTGAGGGGTCCCCACATCAGTACAGGAGCAGTGATCACATTACACATGACGAGGTGAGGGGTCCCCCACATCAGTACAGGAGCAGTGATCACACATTACACATGACGAGGTGAGGGGTCCCCCACATCAGTACAGGAGCAGTGATCACATTACACATGACGAGGTGAGGGGGCCCCCACATCAGTACAGGAGCAGTGATCACATTACACATGACGAGGTAAGGGGTCCCCCACATCAGTACAGGAGCAGTGATCACACATTACACATGACGAGGTGAGGGGTCCCCCACATCAGTACAGGAGCAGTGATCACATTACACATGACGAGGTGAGGGTCCCCCCACATCAGTACGAATGCAGTGATCACACATTACACATGACGAGGTGATGGGCTCCCACATCAGTACAGGAGCAGTGATCACACATTACACATGACGAGGTGAGGGTCCCCCACATCATTACAGGAGCAGGTGATCACACATTACACATGACGAGGTGAGGGGGCCCCCACATCAGTACAGGAGCAGTGATCACACAATTACACATGACGAGGAGAGGGTCCCCCACATCAGTACAGGAGCAGTGATCACACAATTACACATGACGAGGTGAGGGGTCCCCCACATCAGTACAGGAGCAGTGATCACATTACACATGATGAGGTGAGGGGTCCCCCACATCAGTACAGGAGCAGTGATCACACATTACACATGAACGAGGTGAGGGGTCCCCCACATCAGTACAGGAGCAGTGATCCACATTACACATGACGAGGTGAGGGGTCCCCCACATCAGTACAGGAGCAGTGATCACATTACACATGACGAGGTGAGGGGTCCCCCACATCAGTACAGGAGCAGTGATCACACATTACACATGACGAGGTGAGGGGTCCCCCACATCAGTACAGGAGCAGTGATCACATTACACATGACGAGGTGAGGGGTCCCCCACATCAGTACAGGAGCAGTGATCACACATTACACATGACGAGGTGAGGGGTCCCCCACATCAGTACAGGAGCAGTGATCACATTACACATGACGAGGTGAGGGGTCCCCCACATCAGTACAGGAGCAGTGATCACATTACACATGACGAGGTGAGGGGTCCCCCACATCAGTACAGGAGCAGTGATCACATTACACATGACGAGGTGAGGGGTCCCCCACATCAGTACAGGAGCAGTGATCACACATTACACATGACGAGGTGAGGGGTCCCCCACATCAGTACAGGAGCAGTGATCACACATTACACATGACGAGGTGAGGGGTCCCCCACATCAGTACAGGAGCAGTGATCACATTACACATGATGAGGTGAGGGGTCCCCCACATCAGTACAGGAGCAGTGATCACACATTACACATGACGAGGTGAGGGGTCCCCCACATCAGTACAGGAGCAGTGATCACATTACACATGACGAGGTGAGGGTTCCCCCACATCAGACAGAGTGAGGTCACATTCACATGACGAGGTGAGGGTCACCCACATCAGTAAGGGCAGTGATCCACATTACACATGACGAGGTGAAGGGGTCCCCCACATCAGTACAGGAGCAGTGATCACATTACACATGACGAGGTGAGGGTCCCCCACATCAGTACAGGAGCAGTGATCACATTAACACATGACGAGGTGAGGGTCCCACATCATACAGGGCAGTGATCACACTTACACATGACGAGGTGAGGGCCCCACACAGTACAGGAGCAGTGATCACATTACACATGACGAGGTGAGGGTCCCCACATCAGTACAGGAGCAGTGATCACATTACACATGACGAGGTAGGGGTCCCCCACATCAGTACAGGAGCAGTGATCACATTACACATGACAAGTGATGGGGTCCCCACATCAGTAAGGAGCAGTGATCACATTACACATGACGAGGTGAGGGGTCCCCACACAGTACAGAGCAGTGATCACACATTACACATGAGAGTGAGGTCCCCCACATCAGTACGGAGCAGTGATCACATTACACATGACGAGGTGAGGGGTCCCCACATCAGTACAGGAGCAGTGATCACATTACACATGACGAGGTGAGGGGTCCCCCACATCAGTACAGGAGCAGTGATCACACATTACACATGACAGTGAGGGTCCCCCACATCATACAGGAGCAGTGTCCACTTACACATGACGAGGTGAGGGGTCCCCACACGTACAGGAGCAGTGATCAACATTACACATGACGAGTAGGGGTCCCCACATCAGTACAGGAGCAGTGATCACATTACACATGACGAGGTGAGGGGTCCCCACATCAGACAGGAGCATGATCACATTACAATGACAGTGAGGGGCCCCACATCAGTACAGGAGCAGTATCAACATTACACATGACGAGGTGAGGGGCCCCACATCAGACAGGAGCAGTGATCACACATTACACATGACGAGGTGAGGGGTCCCCACATCAGTACAGGAGCAGTGATCACATTAACAGAGAGTGGGGGTCCCCCACATCAGACAGAGCAGTGATCACATTACACATGACGAGGTAGGGGTCCCCACATCAGTACAGGAGCAGTATCACACTTACACATGACGAGGTGAGGGGTCCCCACATCAGTACGGAGCAGTGATCACACATTACACATGAGAGGTGAGGGTCCCCACATCAGACAGGAGCAGTGATCACATTACACATGACGAGGTGAGGCGAGGGGTTCCTCCCACATCAGTACAGGAGCAGTGATCAACATTACACATGAGAGGTGAGGGGTCCCACATCAGTACAGGAGCAGTGATCACCATTACACATGACGAGGTGAGGGGTCCCCCACATCAGTACAGGAGCAGTGATCACACATTACACATGACAGAGTGAGGGGTCCCCACATCAGTACAGGAGCAGTGATCGCACATTACACATGACGAGGTGAGGGGTCCCCCACATCAGTACAGGAGAAGTGATCACACATTACACATGAGAAGTAAGGGGTCCCCACATCAGTACAGGAGCAGCGATCACATTACACATGACAAGGTGAGGGTCCCCCACATCAGTACAGGAGCAGTGATCACATTACACATGAGAGGTGAGGGGTCCCCCACATCAGTACAGGAGCAGTGATCACACATTACACATGACGAGGTGAGGGGTCCCCCACTTCAGTACAGGAGCAGTGATCACATTACACATGACGAGGTGAGGGGCCCCCACATCAGTACAGGAGAAGTGATCACACATTACACATGACGAGGTGAGTGGTCCCCCACATCAGTACAGGAGCAGTGATCACATTACACATGACGAGGTGAGGGGTCCCCCACATCAGTACAGGAGCAGTGATCACACATTACACATGACGAGGTGAGGGGGCCCCCACATCAGCACAGGAGCAGTGATCACACATTACACATGACGAGGTGAGGGGGCCCCCACATCAGTACAGGAGCAGTGATCACATTACACATGACGAGGTGAGGGGGCCCCCACATCAGTACAGGAGCAGTGATCACACATTACACATGACGAGGTAAGGTGTCCCCCACATCAGCACAGGAGCAGTGATCACATTAAACATGACGAGGTGAGGGGTCCCCCCACATCAGTACAAGAGCAGTGATCACATTACACATAAGGCTTGGGGGGTCCCTGTTCCTCCATATTAATACAAAGGACGTGAAGTTACCAGGTTCCGGCCATAGCTGAGTGTTTGTCTTACGTGCCACCTCTTCTAATGTTGGCAGCACAATATCCTCCTCCTCCGCCTTTGTGGCGTCTGACTCTCGAGGCAGTGGGACTCCTATGGAAGGATTAGAAAGATTCAGATGTCACTTATCCACCGTGATAATCCACCAGAGATGGGGAAAGAGTTGAAGAGTCTCAGCAGCTCTTTTACCTCTCCCAGGACACTGTGAGGCCCAGTGTCCAAGCTGACCACAACGGAAGCAATTGTCCTCATTGCGGCTAAAGGGTCTCCCGCCTCCTCCAAACTGCTCCCCTTTCTTCTGCCACTTCTGCTTCCACATCTGAAAGAAAAACAGTCACCAGTGACCACATGCCATGCAAGATGAGCAGCAAGAAAACGGGAAACCAGAAAGGGGGGCAAACCGGAGGACGAGGGGCCGAGAGCAGAAGGAACAAAATAGAAGTGAAAAGATGCATAACAGAAGAGCGGGGCCTCCAGTGCCTGTCTTACCTGTTTTCTCAATCTGTGTCCATTTAGAGCAAACCCTTTGACACATGACTTCTTCTTCAAATTGATCCGTACATAGTTCCCAGACCGTTTCTGCAGTGCACTGTGGAGACATGACGACATTATGACGCGAGAAGGGCAGAGATGAAAGAAGTATGGCTCTGGGTACATACCCGGGAATCTTTGTGGTGCTTCCAGTGACACTGCACACGGTTCCCACCTCATCCATCACGTCACCCAGAAGGTTTTCAGTCTCTTGGGCGGTGACCATTAGAGGATACTCTAGGTATTTTCCACTTGTCTTAGCTTTCTTTGAGGGCATCTTTCTGTCTTTCACACGGCGTTTGCATTCCTCAGACTCAGAATCTGTAAGGGTGTCTCTCAGTCTCTTTCCCATGGTCCTACCATTGTCATCAGCTTTGTGGCTTTCTGATGACTCCCGATATACTGAGCCTGAAGGCAACTCACTAGGCTCAGGGCTGGATTTCATCTTACTTAGGACGTAGCTCTTTCTGGATGACTCATCAATGGGTGCCGGCTCCTCCATCTTGTGGACCCTCTCTTGCACAGTCTGGGTGTCCTGCCAGTCTGACATTCTTTGCAGGGTAGAAGCCATCTGCTTGGGTGATACCAGCATCCCCAACTCTGAATTGACACCGCCAGGGGACCTCGTTGGATCTAGTGATGACCTGTTAGGAGGTTCAGACACTTGGCCCTTCCTGTCCCCGCTCCCATAGGGGCATTGATCTCTCTTCAGTTGCTGCTCACATCTCTCCAGCCATGCTGGATTCAGTGTGACCAGACGCTGACCCACTTTGGCTTGGAGGTGATTTAGCTTCCTCCCAGCATTCTCTTGTGAGGAGAGCGCTAATTGCAGTTTGTGGGGCTGGGTCCTTAGAGAAAGATTTGCCAATTCATCCTTGGATTCTGGAGAATGGTCAGGAGGAACGTCCATCGCAAGAGAATCAGCGGGAGGCGACCTGATGCCTTCTACTCTGGTAACAGTGGGGGGGTCCGCGGCAGATACGACTTCTTCAGTGATACTGGGCGTTCCTAAACAATAATTAATATGAGCAGAGGAAGCAGAATAGTGAGCACATAGACGACTACTGGCAACCAAACAGGAAAGCACTGGGAACGGGCCAGTGTGTTATGTACTAGTGCACAGAGGCCATTATATATATGGGAAGGGCACAGAGGTCATATTTATGTATAGAACACAGAGGCCATATTTATGGGAAGGGCACAGAGATTATATTATATATACAGCTCTGGCAAAAATTAAGAGACCACTACACGGTTTTATAACAATCCGCTTCTCTACATGTCTGACAGCCATTCCATTCCAGGGTCAGTTGAATTCCAACCAGAGTTCAACTCATTCTACTTAATGTGCTTCTGATTAGTGATCACCTGAACCAAATCTTATGTAACGAAGGAAAGTATAAAAACACCAAGGTTACTTACCGGTAGCCGGTTTTTCTGGAGTCCATGACGGCACACATGAGAGGGGATCAGCAAAGCCAGGACAGGAAACCTTCTGAAATAAAAGGGTGGTACCTCTCCCTCACTTCAGTTGGTTTACAGAGCATGAGAGGCTCCCTTGGTTAGTACACATGGTAAAACTATCACATTTTATTAACTAAAAATACACCCAACTCTAGTGCACACCAAAGAAGTGATAGGGGGGGAATATACAGTTCCGTCATGGGCTCCGGAAAAACCAGCTACCGGTAAGTAACCTTGGTGTTTTCCCGTCTCCCATGACGGCACACATGAGACTTTTGTAGAATGAAAACACCTTAGGGAGGGACCACCGCTTGCAGCACCCTTCTACCAAAGGTTAGGTCAGTAGAGGAAGATGGATCTAGCCGGTAGTGCTTGAAAAAAGTAGAAGGTGAGGACCAAGTAGCGGCTTTACAGATTTGCTCGATCGATACCTCAGCCTTCTCTGCCCAGGAGGTAGCCACGGCTCTGGTGGAGTGAGCCTTGATGCCTTCAGGAACCGGAGCGCCGCTTGCAGAATAGCATAACATGATGGCCTCCCTGATCCATCTGGCAATGGTACTTTTGGCTACTCTATATCCTTTTCTACTACCCTGAAAGGCTACAAATAGGGCGTCATCCTTCCTCCACTGACTGGTTACTGACATGTATTGAAGTATAGCTCTTCTTACATCTAACTTATGGAATCTTTGCTCCCCAAGGTTTCTAGGATTATTGCAGAATGATGGCAAGATAATCTCCTGAGTCCTATGGAACTTGAGTACCACCTTGGGGAGATATGCCGGATCTGGTCTTAGAACCACTCTATCATCAAAAATTTGGGTATATGGGGAGCGTACCGATAGAGCCTGTAGGTCGCTTACTCTACGTGCCGATGTTAGGGCTACCAGTAATACTGTCTTAAGTGTGAGGATTTTTGGTGATAGTTCCTGCAATGGCTCAAAGGGACTTGTGGTTAATGCATCTAAGACTAGATTTAGGTCCCAGGGTGGTATCTTGGGGATAATAACCAGCCTCGGCCTGCCACAAGCTTTTATGAACCTGGAAATCCACCTATTAGATGCTAGATTGCAGTTATATAGGGCTCCTAGAGCCGAAACCTGGACTTTGAGGGTGCTAGTTGCTAACCCGAGTTGTAGCCCTGCCTGTAAGAATTCTAAGATAGGCCCCACCGGAGCTATATCTCCCAAAGGTTCTCCCAGGAAGTCTAGGAACTTTTTCCATGTTCTACCGTAAATTCTGGATGTGACAGGTTTCCTACTCTTCAACAGGGTGGAGATTAACCCTGGTGAGAACCCTTGGCGATTCAGTAACGCCCCCTCAAATTCCAGGCTGCCAGATGGAAGCCCTTCACTTGAGAGTGGATCACTGGTCCCTGGGTGAGCAGATCTGGAATTTCTGGTTACATCCATGGATCTGTAAGTGACATATGCCTTAGAAGGGAGAACCAAGGCCTCCGTGGCCAAAATGGAGCTATGAGAACTATTCTCGCTTGATCTTCCCTGATTTTCCGGACTACTATCGGAATCATTGTCATCGGGGGGAACGCGTATGCCAGGGGGAACTTCCAGGGTATTTGTAAGGCATCTACAGTGACTGGATGTTCCCTTGGATTTAGTGAGCAGAATTTCTTGACTTTCCTGTTGCGTACGGTAGCGAACAAGTCTATTTCTGGTTTGCCCCAGGCTTGAACTTTTTGCTGAAAAACTTGGGGGTTTAGGGACCATTCCCCCTGTCTCAGGTGTCTGCGACTAAGGAAATCTGCTTGAATGTTCTCGACACCCCTTATGTGCAGTGCTGTGATGGATAACAGATGTTGTTCCACTAACTGGAACAATAGATTTGATATCTTCATGAGTCCCTGCGACTTCGTTCCCCCCTGGTGATTGATGTAGGCTACTACTGCACGATTGTCCATCATTACTCGGGTATGGCGGCCTTGAAGCAAGGGTAGAAAATATCTCACAGCCTTTTCCACGGCCCACAGTTCCTTTGTATTTGAGCTGTAACTCCTTTCGTGCGAGGACCAAGTTCCTTGCACTGACGATGTTTCAGGTGTGGTCCCCACCCTGTAGCACTTGCGTCTGTTGTAATGATGTCGTTGACGGGTTTCTGCCACGGGACACCGGCTGTTAGATGCTTCTCCACAGTCCACCAGGTTAGAGAGTCTCTCGCGTCTGAAGAAAGACGTAGCTCCCCTTCTAAATTATTTTTTAATTGTTTTTGTACTGACAGAATCTCCCACTGCAGCTGTCTTAGGTGGAACTGTGCCCATTCTACTGCGGTTATGCACGATGTTAATGAGCCTAAGAGGGACATTGCATCTTTCAGTGTCATAGCTGGTTGTTGGATTGCTGAAAGGGCTAGGATTTTTATCTTGGCCACTTTGTTCTCCGGTAGCAGACAGAGCTGTCGTTCGGAGTCTAGTATTAACCCTAGGAAGGACTGCACTTTTACCGGTGTTAATTTTGATTTGTGTTATGATTTGGTAGCTGAGGAGAGCAGGCAAAAACGGCAATACACCAGAGAGGTTGGAATCTACTGGATTGCAGTACCCTGACTAACCACCACAACTAAAGGCAGCCGTGGAGCGTTCCTACGTTGGTCCTAGATGCCTCGTCACAGCCTGAGAGGTTAACTACACCTAAAGATAGAAAGAGGAAAGCTATCTGCCCCAGAGCAGATCCCCAAAGAACATAGAAAGCCCCCAAACATGTAATGGCGGTTAGACAAGAGGAAATACAGACACACACAGAAAATAGTATGAGCAAACGTTGGGGCCCAATCTTCCTAGAAAGAAAAGGATAGGAAGGACACTTACTGCAATCCAAAAAACCCTAAAAAAATACCAACTCTACTAATTGCAAAAACACCTGAGATCACACGACCTCTACCACCTAAATTAGTTCTCTGGTGTAACAAAACTAAGCCGCAGCCACTGAAAAAACTGGAAAAGGCAAAGGAACAAATAACAGTGTGTAAGGTTCTTTGTCTCTGTTGACATGTTCCTTGAAACTCAGTTTTCCGTCGGCCATTTTGCTTTCTGTCTTTCTGCAGCTCTTGCCCTCAGTTAATATGGAGTTTCCAGTTTTCATGTTCCCGCCCTGATTCTTCCCTCTTGCTTCTTAAGCAGCCTCAGCTGAACAATCAGTGCTCCTGAATCAAGCCTCAGTCAGTCTGTGACCTGACTCTTGGAAGCCTTGGACTTGTACTCCAGCTATTCCCTACTGAGGAACCTTGGAACACTTTTGGACTCTGGAAACCTGCTGTTTGGTGAATCCATGTTTGCAGAGGAATTACGGTACAGAGAAGAGATCCTGAACCTGCTTCGGAGATTTATTGTAGTGCTTGAAGTTACTCTGGCCTGCTGTGTCTCCTGTCGCTGTTCCTGCAAACTGTGTGAACTTTTCAGCATGCTTGTATGAAGTAATACAAGTCATTTCATTTCAACCTATGTCTCCTGTGTTTTCCTCGCACCCAAGCACAAGACGCTATAGGAACTGTACACTATACATGACAAGATTCAGGAGCCAATGTTTAGTGTCTGCTGGGTCTGGGAAAGCCGTGTCTGCTGTGACTGTGGATATCAGATGTCCGTTTAATACCTTATGTGATGACAGTGGTTGTGACTTCTCACAACCATTCCAGGTGAGCGCATTCCCCTAAAATTTTACTCTGGAGTGTTACCACAGGTAAACACTATTGTTTTTTTTTTTTTTTTCCTTTCCTCTTCTCCTTCCAGCACTTCTGCCTTAAAAGATCTGGAAGATGGAGGCCCGCATAAAGGAACTTTGCGGAGTGACTGATACAATCCTTTCAGATGTACAGACTTTAAAAACCCGTTTTGCAAGCCTACAGGACCTCACTAATCATAATTTGCAAGTGTTTGGACAGACTACCCAGGAATTGCGAGCCAGGATTGAGGCTCTAGAGGAACGAGCCCAGGCTCCTGCCATAACCCCAAGTTCTGAGATCCCCAAATTACCTCCTTTTCGTTTTGGCGGTGAACGTGAGAAATTCAGGGGATTTATTAATCAATGCAATTTATTTTTCTCTGCACATGCTTCACAATTTCCCACTGAACGATCCAAAGTGCTTACTATAATCATGTTGCTTACCAATAAGGCTTTGATGTGGGCAAACCCTCTGATTGAGACTGAGGATGATTGTTTGAATCACCTTGATGCTTTTATTTCAGCCATGGGGCAGGTGTTTGATGACCCCAATCGAGGTGCAACAACTGAAGCAGCCATGTTAACTTTGCGCCAAGGTAAGCGTTCAGTAGCCGAATATGCCCTGGATTTCAGGAGATGGGCTCTTGATACCACTTGGGACACTTCCGCTAAAAAATCTATTTTTCGGAAAGGGTTGTCTCCACTGATTAAGGATGAACTTGCTCGTGCCGACCCTCCCACTGCGTTAGGTGACTTTATTAACTATTGTATCCGTATTGATGCTCGTCTGACTGAACGCAGACAAGAGAGATGGTTCGAAAATAATCGCACTAACCTTTTACTACCTCCCTCCTCAGCTAAGGAACCTTTGAGTAGGATCACAAGGGAACCAGAACCTGAACCCATGCAGGTGGACTCTTTACAAAGACGGGTTAGTGATGCACGCAAAGAACATCGTATAAAGGAAAATCTATGTTTCTACTGTGGTAAGTCAGGGCACTTCATTATAAACTGCCCCAGCCGTTCTCATAAGACTACTGCAGCAGTCATTCACTGTGAGTGTTGCGAGAGGAGCTCTGTCATGTCCGAGCCTCAGGCTCCAGAGAGATCTGCTGCAAGAGATCTTGATTTCTCGGACTTAAACTCTGTTAGTTCTGGGGACGATGACGGTATAAACGCTGCAATTTTTCAAGTTTCCTCAGCGGTGTCCCAGCTGAGTTGTAAAAGAAACAATTCTCATTGCTTCCTTTCCATCAAACTCTGGGTTGACTCAGTCTGGGTGTCTAGCTCTGCTATGATCGACTCAGGAGCAAGTGGAAATTTTATGGATATCTCCTTTGCTCTGAAACAGGGGATACGTTCAGTGAAGAAGGCTACTCCAGTACAGATGGAGACTGTGGATGGCTCTCTACTGACTTCTGGACCAGTGGATCAAGAAACAGAGCCTTTGAGGGTCCTTATGGGTAAAGATCATCAGGAGAAAATGTCTTTTATGCTTATCTCTTCTCCCCATTTTCCCATTATTCTAGGGCTACCATGGCTGCAGGCGCAGAATCCTACGATTAACTGGGAGACCAAGGAATTACACTTTCCGGAGAAACAGATGAGTCAAGGAGTTTCAGCTTGCTCTGTTCCTAAAGGAACCATGTCAGTCCCTGAACTACCAGCTGTATACCAGGACTATGTGGATTTATGTGACAAGAAGAACGCTGATCAGCTTCCTCCTCACCGTCCATATGATTGTCCAATTGAATTATTGCCTGGAGCCGAGATACCTTTTGGTAAGATCTACCCCCTAGCGGGGCCCGAGCTAAAAGCTTTGAAGGATTATATAGATGAAAATTTAGCCAAGGGCTTCATACGCCCCTCTTCATCTCCCGCAGGTGCACCCATCTTCTTTGTGAAGAAGAAAGATGGATCTCTGAGACCCTGCATAGACTATAGGGAACTCAATAAGGTTACTATTAGAAACCGTTATCCATTGCCTTTAATCCCTGAGTTGTTGGAGAGAGTGCGGCATGCCAAAATTTTCTCTAAACTGGATCTCCGTGGGGCCTATAACTTGGTCCGTATTAGACCTGGGGATGAATGGAAGACTGCTTTCAGGTCACGCTATGGACACTTTGAATAACTAGTTATGCCTTTTGGTCTGAGTACCGCCCCAGCCACTTCCAACACTTCGTGAATGATATCTTCATGGATCTCCTAGATACATTTGTGGTGATTTATCTGGATGATATTCTAATTTTTTCTAACTCCACAGAGGAACATCATGGACATGTGAGAATGGTCTTAGAACGCCTAAGACAAAACCATCTCTACATCAAACTTGAAAAATGTGAATTCCATAGGACCGAAATTCAATTTCTGGGTATGTACTATCTACGCAAGGGATTAGTATGGATGGAAGCAAGACCCAAGCCATCAAGGATTGACCAATTCCTAGAAATGTGAAGGAGGTGCAGCGTTTCATCGGTTTGCCAACTTCTATAGACGTTTCATTAAGAATTTTTCTGAGGTAGTGTCACCTATCACCCAACTTACCCGGAAACAGTCTAGGTTGTCCTGGACCCCGCAAGCTCAGGAAGCATTTTCCTGTTTAAAGGATAAATTTACCACCGCACCTATCTTAGTACATCCCAACCCCGAGCTTGCCTTCATATAGAGGTGGATGCTTCAGACTGTGCCGTTGGAGCTATACTCTCTCAGAGAACAGGTGAGAGAATGTCTTGCATCCCTGTGCCTTCTTTTCCCAGCAGTTGTCTTCGGCTGAGAGGAACTACGATGTGGGCAATAGAGAATTGTTGGCCATTATTGCCGCCTTCAAGGAATGGAGACACCTTCTTCAGGGTGCTGCACAGCAAATAGTCGTCCTGACAGACCATCGTAACCTTGAATTTATCAGGTCGGCTAAGTGCCTGACTCCTCGCCAGGCTCGCTGGAATCTTTTTCTAAACTAATTTAATTTTGTCATTTCTTATAGACCAGGATCGCGCAATGGAAAGGCTGATGCACTCTCTAGGATTCATTCAGCAGAGACACGTCCACTTACTCCTCCTAAGACTATTCTTCCTGACTCTAGATTCCTGGGAGTGATTCATAATCAAGACCTACTTAAGGACATCAAGGAAGCATACCATGCGGATTCTTTGTTGGCTCAACCCCCAAGGGACGTAAGTCTTGTCTTTAAGAATGGTGTGTGGATTCAGGAACAACGTCTGTATATACTGAAACAGTCAGATTGAGAGTATTGCAACTCATCCACGATTCCAAGATAGCCGGGCATAGGGGAATTCTAAAGACACAAGAATTTCTTTCTCGTTTCTTTTGGTGGCCCACTTACAGGAAAGATGTCTTAAACTATGTCACTTCATGTGAAGTCTGTGCAAGATGCAAAACACCTCGCTCCTCACCAACTGGTCTGTTGCAACCTCTTCCCACCCCGTCCCGCCCGTGGGGATCCATTTCTATGGACTTCATTGTGGAGTTACCAACCTCTCAAGGGAAGAACACCATTCTAGTGGTGGTTGACCGTCTAACAAAGGCAGCTCATTTTATCCCTTGTGTCGGCTTACCCACTGCAAAACAGACATCAGACTTGATGATTAAGAATGTGTTTCGCTTACATGGAGTACCGGATGAGGTCATTTCGGATCGAGGGGTGCAATTCACTTCAAGGTTTTGGCAAAATTTCTGTGCAGCATTGGACATTAAAGTAAACCTTTCTTCTGCTTTTCATCCCCAGACTAATGGACAGACAGAACGAACCAATCAGACCCTGGAGCAGTATCTCCGCTGTTTTATCTGCCACCTACAGGATGATTGGGTGGATCTACTTCCACTGGCTGAGTTCTCTTATAACAACTCTCAGAGCGCCTCCACTAAGCAGTCTCCTTTTTACTCCAATCTAGGTTATCATCCTAACATTCTTCCTCGATTTCCCATAGATACCCCTTGCCGGCAGTGGCTGAAAGAATCACTTCTTTACAAAAGAATATGGATCTTCTAAAGGAAAATCTAGAATTGGCTCAGGAAAGGTACAAGAAAGCAGCAGATAAATTTCGTAAACCTGCACCAGCTTTCAAGGTAGGAGATTTGGTCTGGCTGTCAACCAGAAATCTTAAATTAAAGATTCCATCGTCTAAATTGGGACATAAGTACATTGGACCTTATAAGATCAATAAGATTATAAGTGCTGTTGCTTGTCGTCTTCAACTGCCCATAACTATGAGAATCCACCCTGTCTTTCATGTATCCCTACTAAAGGCTGCAACACCCAATACGTTTCCTGGACGTTCTTCTCCTTGCCCTGACCCAGTGCTGGTCGATGATCAGGAAGAATTTATGGTGGAAAGGATTCTAGATTCCAGGTTGTACAGAAATCAGTTGCAATATTTGATTAAATGGCAGGGCTACCCAGTGGAGGACAACTAATGGGAACCAGTCAATAATGTAAATGCTCCTCGCCTGCTCCGCCAGTTTCATCAGAGGTACCCTGACAAGCCTGGTCTGAGGTCATCCGGAGGTTGTCCCTAAGGGGGGAGTAATGTAAGGTTCTTTGTCTCTGTTGACATGTTCCTTGAAACTCAGTTTTCCGTCGGCCATTTTGCTTTCTGTCTTTCTGCAGCTCTTGCCCTCAGTTAATATGGAGTTTCCAGTTTTCATGTTCCCGCCCTGATTCTTCCCTCTTGCTTCTTAAGCAGCCTCAGCTGAACAATCAGTGCTCCTGAATCAAGCCTCAGTCAGTCTGTGACCTGACTCCTGGAAGCCTTGGACTTGTACTCCAGCTATTCCCTACTGAGGAACCTTGGAACACTTTTGGACTCTGGAAACCTGCTGTTTGGTGAATCCATGTTTGCAGAGGAATTACGGTACAGAGAAGAGATCCTGAACCTGCTTTGGAGATTTATTGTAGTGCTTGAAGTTACTCTGGCCTGCTGTGTCTCCTGTCGCTGTTCCTGCAAACTGTGTGAACTTTTCAGCATGCTTGTATGAAGTTATACAAGTCATTTCATTTCAACCTATGTCTCCTGTGTTTTCCTCGCACCCAAGCACAAGACGCTATAGGAACTGTACACTATACATGACACAGTGGCTCAGATAAACTGAGAGGAGCACAAGCCCCCGGAGGGGAGCTGGCTGACCTCCACAGAAGTGCAGGGAAAAATGCAAAAAGCAAGCAAAAAAATAAAAGCAGAAAATATCTTATCTGTTAGCAGAAGATGCATGCAAGACTCAGAAAGCTTCCAAGTGAACCAGGAACCAAAGTTGAGACAAGAACAATTGATCACCGGCAACCTTGATGGGAGGGAACCTCCTTTATATAAGACCAGTCTGTAACTCCTGATTGCCAATCTTCACAATCTTCATTGAATGGTTCAGTACTGTTTGTAACCACCAGAGGGAGCTTCTGAATAGAATTCATTTCTAGCACATTCACAACAGATTTGGGAATGTTCACTATCCATCCCAGCTCCGTCAGTGTAGATGTGACATCTTCTACTTGCTGAAGGCAGTGGTCCTCCGACCTCCCTACTACCAGCAGATCGTCCAGGTGTGGGACAATCATTATATCCTTGGTGCGAAGATATGATATCACTTCTGCCATTACCTTGGTGAATACTCTGGGAGCTGTAGACAGGTCGAAGGGTAGGGCTGTATACTGATAGTGTCTGATATGACCCTGGACCTCGAGTGCTACCCTCAGGTATTTTTGGTACTCCTGATGGATTGGGATATGATAGCACGCTTCTTTCAGGTATATGACTGCTATGAAGCAGTGCTGGAACAGGATTTTTATAGCCGTATTGATTGACTCCATCTTGAAGGAGCAATTGTCTACCCACTGATTGAGTCTATTTAGATTGATTATGGTTCTTAGAGAACCATCTGGCTTTTGTATCAAGAAGAGGGGGGAATAAAAACCTCTTCCTTCCTCCTGAATTGGGACTTTCTGCAGGACTTTTTTCCCTATCAGACTTAAGACCTCCGTCTCCAGGGCCCGTTGTTGATCCTGGGACCTCCTTCGGGGTGTTATAATAAAGGATTCCTTGGGTGGACGGATTAATTTTATTTTTAATCCGTCTTTGATTATATTTAATGCCCAAGTACTGGGGGAAATATTTGTCCAGGCAGAAAGGAAGAGAGAAAGTCTCCCCCCTACTTCTGACCTGATTTAATTGGGGAGACTTTTTGGAGGATGTGGAGGGTCCCTTGAACATGTAGCCCGATTTTTTCTCTAAAGTCCCAATTTTTCCTATCTCTTGGAGGACGAGCTTGGTTAAACCTTCTCCTCCGGAATGGCTGGTTCCTGGATTCTCCGGGAAATCGAGGAAAGGTCTTCTTTTTGTCCCCTGCATATTCTAAAATTTCCTCTAGTTTTTTGCCAAAGAGAAGTTTACCATCACATGGAATGGAACACAGCCTATGTTTTGATGGTAAATCTCCAGGACATCCTTTAAGCCATAAGGCTCGTCTTGCCGCATTGGACAAGCCGGCTGCTCTGGCTGTTAGTCTTGCCGAATCCGCCGAGGCATCCGCTAGAAAGGCTGCTGCTCCATGTATTAGTGACATATCTTTTACGATCTCACCCCTTGGGACTTTGTCTCTTATTTGCTCTTCTAGCTGCTGTAGCCAGATCATGAGGGCACGGGCAGTACAGGTGCCGGCTACTGCTGGTTTTAAACCTCCTGCCGACACTTCCCAGATGTGTTTCAGGAAGCTATCTGCCTTTTTGTCGAGCGGATCTTTTAACATGCCCGAGTCCTCTAGCGGCAGGGAAGACTTTTTAGATGATTTTGCCACAGCGGCATCAATTTTTGGGATTTTTTCCCAATTTTCAGTGTCCTTTTCCTCAAATGGGTACCTTCTCTTTGATGTAGAGGGTAAGGTACCTGACTTTTCTGGCTTCTTCCACTCTTTGTCAATTAACGATTTTATTTTGTCATTGACCGGGAAGGTACGTTTCCTTTTTTCCTCCAACCCTCCAAACTTAATGTCCTCTAGTGACCCATGTGTTTTTTCTTCCTTAAGGCCCATTGTAGATCTGACCGCTTTCACTAGTCTTTCCATATCTTCTGTTGGGAAGCATGGCCAACCCCCTATATCGCTATCTGAGGAGGAATCTGAGGGTTGAGGGGTAGATGATGCTGCGGAGGGAGTTTGGGATCTTTCCTGACTTCTCTGTTCTAGGGAGGTCTCTGAATCAGAGTCTCTTTTATGGCTTCTTTTCCCTGTTTTTTTAAGGGTTGCCTTTAAGGCGCCTTTGACCTCCTCCTGTATCATAGCCTTAAGGCCAGCGACCAAGTCCGGGGTTTCATCCCGTATGGTCTTGGTAATACAATCGGCACAGAGATCTTTTTTTCCACTGAGTTGCCAGGGGATTTTTGCATATGGCACATTCCCTGTTCTTTGTTTCGCCGCTAGACTTCTTCCCCTAGTGATGAAGCAGAAAATATAGACCCTGTTACCACAGGCGACATTCACGAAGATCACTCACCACCTCTGACCATTACGGGTACTGGTTTCGGAGGCTGGACAGATGCACGTGTGGCGTCCCTCCTGGATGTCAAAGGGTCCTGCCGGTCAGAGCGACTACCGCCCTTACCACTGGAGCGACTCCTGGTATGCTGGCGGGCTGGCAGGGCATCTGGTGAGAGTTCCTGCAGAAAGCGATGCTGCTGCTCCTGCGGTTCCCCTTGCCCTTCTTCCATGTTTGAAGAATTGGACATGAGTGCCTCTTCTGTGGGTATCCCTCCTTTATGAAGGATCCACTGCACTCCCGCCTCCTCCGGTACCCTGTGACTTCCTCCCCTTCCCCTCTGCCGAGATTCATTGGCAGCGCTTTTTCCCCCTGGGCGCCGCCATCTTGGATCCGGCGCCGCCCATTGACGTCACACGGGCACGCCCCTACCCAGCGTGCCTTGCGTGTGACGTCCGGCCCACGTGACCCGGAACCTGTGCCCAGGCCTGTAAGGAGTGGAGGAGGAGTGGCGCGGCCGCTATGGAGAAGTCTCTGGACCCCTCCACGCTGCTAGACGCCCGCTCGGACTCTGAGCCCCGGAGGACACGCGGACAGCGCTTCCAGCCCCTGACGTCCGGCGCAAAGGCACTGCCCGTTCTTCCACGCCGGCACAGGAGTGGGTTAGTGAACCGCCGTGTTCAGCGCAAGGTCCCTGTCAGGACAGGAAACCCAACTGAAGCGAGGTAGAGGTACCGCCCTTTTATTTCAGAAGGTTTCCTGTCCTGGCTGGGCGGATCCCCTCTCTCATGTGTGCCGTCATGGGAGACGGGAAAAACACTGCTGTGGTGTACACAATCCTCTTACAATAGGACAAGCAGGAGGCAAAACAAGTGCTAGTAATATCCCAAAAGTAATAGGAAGGAAAAAATAACTTTTACCCATGCCAAAGGAGTGGAAAAGAAAAGTCTTGAGTGAGGAAAAGAAAGGCTCAATTCTGGCTTTACTAGCAGAGGGATACAGTGAGCGTCATGTTGCCTCCATCCTTAACATTTCTAAGAGGGCAGTCCATTACAACAAGGTCAAGCCGCAGAGTGGCAGAGGGCGAAAACGACTCTCCACTGACCGGGATGACAGTCATCTTCTTCGAATGTCACTCAGCAACTGCAGGATGACATCAAGTGACTTACAAAAGGAATCTGGATACATACCCGGGAATTTTTCTGGTGCTTCCAGTGACACTATACACGGTTCCCATCTCATCCATCACTTCACCCAGAAGGTTTTCAGTCTCTTGGGCGGTGACCATTAGAGGATCCTCCAGGTATTTTCCACTAATCTTGAACTTCTTTGAGGGCATCTTTCTGTCTTTCACATGGCATTTGTGTTCCTTATACTCTGAATCTGTAAGGGGGCTCTCAGTCAATTTTCCATGGTCCTACCATTGTCTTCAGCTTTGTGGCTTTCTGATGACTCCCGGTATGCTGAGCCTGAAGGCAACTCACTAGGCTCAGGACTGAATTTCATCTTACTTAGGACATAGCTCTTTCTGGATGACTCATCAATGGGTGCCGGCTCCTCCATCTTGTGGACCCTCTCTTGCACAGTTTGTGTGCCCTGCCAGTCTGCCATTCTTTGCAGGGTAGAAGCCGTCTGCTTGGGTGATACCTGCATCCCCTGCTCTGGATTGACACCGCCAGGGGACTTCGCTGGATCTAATGATGACTTGTTAGGAGGTTCAGACACTTGGCCCTTCCTGTCCCCGCTCCCTACATATGGGCATTGATCTCTCCCCAGTTGCTGCTCACTTCTCTCCAGCCATGCTGGATTCAGTGTGACCAGACGCTGATCCACTTTGGCTTGGAGGCGATTTAGTTTCCTCCCAGGATTCTGTTGTCAGGAGAGCGCTAATTGCAGTTTGTGGGGCTGGGTCCTTAGTGAAAGATTTGCCAATTCATTCTTGGATGCTGGAGAATGGTCAGGAGGAACATCCATAGCAGGAGAATCAGTGGGAGGTGACCTGATGCCTTCTACTCTGGTAACAGTGGGGGGGGGGGGGTGGGGGTCCGCGGCAGATATGACTTCTTCATTGATACTGGGCGTTCCTACACAATAATCCACATGAGAAGGTTGTCCTGGAAAAACAGTTGATTCCTTCTGCTCTGGCAATGTTCCCCAAATCTGAGGACTGGTTTTTCCAGCAGGACAATGCGTCATGCTACACAGCTAGGTCAGTCAATGTGTGGATGAAGGACCAACACATCAAATCCCTGTCATGGCCAGCCCAATCTCCAGACCTGAACCCCATTGAAAACTTAGTTTCAGGCGCTCCCTCAAAAAACATTTGTTCAGAGCGGCCTATCACGTTCACTAATCAAAGTCATTCTAGGTATAAGTGTGTGTGTGTAGCCCATTCACTATCTCCATCCATCCCTCACTCCCCCAAGATGGCTGGACCATCATTGTAAATGCACCATTGTATATACACACCTGTACTTTGTGTCTCCCCCACCTCATTGTAGATTGTAAGCTCTCACGAGCAGGGGCGGCTGATTTTGCTTTAATTATTGTATTGTTAACGTTACTTATGATTTGTATTTTGAAACTGTTAAAATGTAAAGCGCTGCGGAATATGTTGGCGCTATATAAATAAAGATTTTATTATTATTATTAAAACCTCTGGAATGTAATCAAGAGGAAGATGGATAGTCACAAGCAATCAAAGAACTGCTTACATTTTTGTACCAGGAGTGGCATAAGGTCACCCAAAAGCAGTGTGACAGACTGGTGGAAAGCATGCCAAGACGCATGAAAGCTGGGATTAGAAATCATGGTTATTCTCATCTCTTGGCATCACTGACTTGGCCTTATCTGGGATCTCATCATATCTAACAGACCGAACATTCAGTGTCTCCCTCTCCCACATCACCTCCTCACCTCGCCCCCTATCTGTCGGAATCCCGCAAGGTTCAGTCCTAGGGCCCCTGCTCTTCTCCATTTACACCTTCGGCCTCGGACAGCTCATAGAATCACATGGCTTTCAGTATCACCTTTATACTGATGACACACAGATCTACATCTCTGGACCAGATATCACCTCCATACTAACCAGAATCCCACAATGTCTGTCCACTTCATCCTTGTCATCCTTCTTCTCTGCTAGATTTCTAAAACTTAACATGGACAAAAGAGAATTCATCATCTTTCCCCCCATCTCACTCGACCCGCCCCAACGGACCTATCCATTAAAGTAAATGGCTGCTCAGTCTTCCCAGTTCAACAAGCTCGCTGACTCAGGGTAATCCTTGACACTGATCCAAGCCCTTTCCACTTCCTGCCGACTTCAACTCAAAAATATTTCCGGGATCCGTACATTCCTCAACCAAGAATCTGCAAAAACCCTAGTCCATGCCCTCATCATCTCCCGCCTTGACTACTGCAACTTCCTGCTCTGTGGCTTCCCCTCAAACACTCTCGCATCCTTACAATTTATCCTAAATTCTGCTGCCTGACTAATTCACCTGTCCCACCTCTATTCCCCAGCCTCTCCCCTCTGTCAATCCCTGCACTGGCTCCCCATTACCCAAAGACTGCAGTTCAAAACCGTAACCAGAGCATACAAAGCCACCCACAACCTTTGTCCTCCATACATGACCTTGTCTCCCGGTACTTACCTGCACGCAACCTACGATCCTCACAAGATCTCCTTCTCTACTCCTCTTCCCACAATCGCATCATCCCTACTCGAACTCTCTACCACAACATAGTGGGGAAAAAAAAAGTATTTAGTCATCCACCAATTGTGCAAGTTCTCCCACTTAAAAAGATGAGAGAGGCCTGTAATTGACATCATGGGTCGACCACAACTAAGAGTCAAAATGAGAAAACAAATCCAGAAAATCACCTTGTCTTATTTGGCAAGATTCATTTTGCAATCTATGGTGGAAAATAAGTATTTGGTTATTAACAAAAGTTCATCTCAATATTTTGTTATATATCCTTTGTTGGCAATGACAGAGGTCAAACATTTTCTGTAAATAACAAAAGACTGACCGTCACATCCAAACATAAATTAGGTCTGAGCAGGTTACCTTGAGTCGCCAACTCATATACAATCAAACAAAAAGTAGCACTCTAGCGCTATAGCATGCAAACACGAAATATTAAATATGAAAATTGAATTGCATTATTGCACTAGAAGTACGAAAAATTAAGAATGCTTAGCGCATAAATTGGCCAATTTATGTGTACCCGGCAGCCACGATAAGACCTAATTTCTGTTTGGATGTGACGGTCAATCTTTTGATATTTGTATGCATTAGCCTTCTGACTGAGCACTCCGCCCCTTAGGGTCTGTGCACACGTGGCGGATTTGCCTGCGGATTTTTCCGCGCCGAATCCGCACCTCTTGGCATCCCTCTTTTTGACGCGGTTTTGATGCTTTTTTCTCATGCGTTTTTGACAGCTAAATAAAGATATGTTATTTAACAAAAAGAAAAAGATTTGTGATGTCATTTCTTGTCCAACCTCCTCATTTGTCCAACCCACTCCATTACACACACACAAAGATAGATAGATAGATAGTTAGAAATATATATAGAAAGATATATAGACAGAAAGATATATAGGTAGATACAGTAGATAGATGATAGATAAAATGGTACATAAATAGTTAAAGACACACGCGCACACACACAAAATCTTAACGCAATATAGTTAATAAAAAAAAAAATAGGAAAAAAAATGGCGTGGGCTCCCGCGCAATTTTCCGCGCCAGAGGGGGAAAGCCGATAGCCGGGGCCAATAATTCTAGCCTGGGAAGGGGTTAATACCCATGGATCTTCCCAGGCTATGAATATCAGCCCGCAGCTAGCCTTCACTGGCTATTAAAATAGGGGGACCCCCCAAAAAAATGCCGTGGGGTCCCCATATAATTTATAGCCAGAAAGGCTAGGCAGACAGCTGCGGGCTGATATTCATAGCCTAGGAAGGGGCCATGGATATTGGCGCCCCCCCTGGCTAAAAATACCAGCACCCAGCCGCCACGAATTGGCGCCTCTCTTCCCACTCCCTGTAGCGGTGGGATATGGGGTAATAAGGGGTTAATATCACCTTGCTATTGTAAGCTGATATTAAGCCCGGTTAATAATAGAGAGGCGTCAATAAGACGTCTATCCATTATTAATCTTATAATAATAAAGGGTTAAAAAAACAACACACGCATAATAATAAATTATTTTAATGAAATAAAACACAACACGGTTTTCATATCTTTATTATACGCTCAGATCCAAGCGACGCCCTCGATCTCCTGTAATAAAACGTAAAAAAATAAAACAACCGTAAACTCCCTGTCCGATGCAGTCCAATTAATAACGAGTGTCCCACGACGGTCTCCCCTATAGAACAGTGACATCAGGTGATGCCACTGCTCTGTAGGGCCTCCCAGTGATGCACTGACAGGAGACAATGGCTCCTGCAGTGCATCACTGAGGTTACCTGAGTTCATTCTCTCACTTTATGGCAATGCTGCGTGGGAATTTTCTCACCCAGCATTGTCGTGAGAGAATGAACTGTAGTGACGTCATTCTCTCCCGGCGGCAGAGCAATACACAGATCGATGGCGTCGGGGAATGGGTGAGTATGTGCTCAATGTTATGTATGTCATTGTATGTTCTGTATGTCATGTGTATGTTATATGTTGTATGTGTTTTTTTTTTTTTTACATTCAGCACATTAGCCAGATGATGAGACTACTACTGTCCCATCATTGGCTAATGTGTCAGTCACTGTCACTGTAGCAGGCATAGCCGGACGATGCCTGCATACGCGGAGACACACACACAGACCCGCACACCACCGCACATACACAGATCACGCACACAGCCCCGCACACACACCGATCACGCACAGCCCCCACATACACCGATCACACACACAGGCCCGCACACCGCCGCACACACACCGATCACGCACACAGCCCCGCACACCGCCGCACACACACCGATCACGCACACACACCGATCACGCACACAGCCCCGCACACCGCCGCACATACACCGATCATGCACACAGGCCCGCACACCGCCACACATACACAGATCACGCACACAGCCCTGCACACCGCCACACATACACAGATCACGCACACAGCACCCGCCACACCGCCGCACATACACCGATCACACACACAGGCCCGCACACCGCCACACATACACCGATCATGCACACAGGCCCGCACAGCGCCGCACATACACCGATCATGCACACAGGCCCGCACACCGCCGCACATACACCGATCACGCAGACAGGCCCACACACAATTACCGCCCACACACATAGCACCGCACACTATACACGCCCACGCACTCATCACACACTTCCCTCCTCCCGAACTGCAGCGTTTTCACCCGCAGCAAAACCGCAGATCTTTTTTAGACCTGCGGTTTTGCTGCGGAAGTGCCCGACTCAATGCAAGTCAATGGGCGCAGAAACGCTGCAGTTCCGCACAAAGAATTGGCATGCTGCAGAAAATAAAGCGCGGCCAATCAGCGCGTTTTTTCCGCAGCATGTGCACAGCAGACCTGCGGTTCCCATAGGTTAACATTGGTAGTGCACTGTGTTTCGGGTTGGGTGCGTTTCCGCACGTTGAGAAACGCAGCGGAAACGCATCAAAAACCGCAACGTGTGCACAGGGCCTTAGCCTCAGGCGGTTTTTAATTGCAGCAGGATCCTACCCCTCACAGAGACATAGACTTCAGACTACGTGAGAATTCACATTAGGTTCCTGTCATGAATATGCAAGCATACACAGCTCTGCTACATTTCCTTGGTATGCGACTCACAAGCTGCAGCTCTCCTCTCCCTGCTAGCATTTCCCCCTCCCTTCTCCCCTGCTATACAGCTGTAAGCTTGAAGCACATGGCAAACCAAGACTTCTTTGTCCTAGCACAGTGTTCCTTAAAGACCAAATATCTTAACACAGAAATAGGAAGCTCATATTTCTGGAAAACGCAGGGTCAGAGCTCCGCACTGGTGGGTTTTGGGAGCTTAGCACCTATCAGGAGCCGAGAAACGTGTTCCTGCTTACCCCTAGCCGGCAAACAGATTGGGTTTGGACTTAAATGAACCCCAATTTCATACTCGGAAAAATTATAGTTCTGCCGCGTCTCTATAAGCCTCACAGCCCGAGATACGGAATTATTAAGGTGTTAGTAAGTTTTCAGTCCTTGTAAAAAGGGGGTTGCATTCCATAGCTCCGCCCACTCAGTGATGTCATGAACAGAGGGTATATGATTATGAAGCCCAGTTAGGAGGGTCTCTTTTGCGGGGGGATTCAGTTACGACAGGCTGTGCAATCTGACCGGATGATTTGGGAAGGTCCCCTCCCCCACAATTCCACATGGCGTGCCAGTAACTGAAACATGTAAGCTTATCTTTAATCCATTTTTATTTTATAATTGCTGTATATACTGTACATTGTCTCATTTGTTATATATTTTTATAATCTTTTGTAAACACTGCCTATTTCTTTTTGGAGTAAAAGCTATAAGATTTACTAGTTTGGTTTTCCTTGCTCTAATAACTTATTGCCACGTCCTCCAACTAAGTCAACGCTACTGATTGGGTTGGCTCCTGACCCGATATTAATTATAAATCAGGAGTGGTGGCAGGAAAGTGTTCTGGGCTTTTGGGAGACTCTAGCAGTGATGGACGGAGGTTTTAAGTGCATTTACCCGCCGGTGACAGGGAATCGTTATACCGCCCTCCCTTCAGAGTGCCAAATAACCAGTACATGACCATGCGGCCCGTCTGGCGACTACTTATCCTAGGCGCAGTTCCCTGACTGACCTGAGGGTAAGGAGGATGCCAGAGAGCTGCAAACCGGAACTGGGATATAATAAATATCCCTGACGAAGAACTGGGGGCAACCAAATACCTCCAGTTCGTGACATATTGGTGGAAGTGGTGAGATATACAAATAGAACCCCCCTGTAATTCATGACAGTTCCCATAGAGATGTAGACTTCAGTCTAAGAGAGGATTGGCATTAGGTCCTGGCAACAAGAATCGCATTATTGTGGCTGTTGGGTACACTTGAATTAACCAATTTATGCGCTAAGCATTCTCAATTTTTCATATTTCTAGTGCAGTAATGCAATTGAATTTTCATATTTCATGTTTGCATGCTATAGCGCTAGAGTGCTACTTTTTGTTTAACTGTTTTCTGTAAGTCTTCAAAAGGTTGGCACACACTGTTGGTGGTATGTTGGCCCATTCCTCCATGCAGATCTCCTCTAGAGCAGTGATGTTTTGGACCTGTCGCTGGGCAACACGGACTTTCAAATCACTCCAAAGGATTTCTATGGGGTTGAGATCTGGAGACTGGCTAGGCCACTCCAGGACCTTCATGTGGTTCTTACGAAGCCACTCCTTCGTTGCCTTGGTTGTGTGCTTGGGATCATTATCATGCTTAAAGACCCATCCATGTTTCATCTTCAATGCCCTTGCTGATGGAAGGACGTTTGCACTCAAACTCTCATGACAAATGGCCCCATTCATTCTTTCATGTACACAGATCAGTCGTCCTCATCCCTTTGCAGAGAAACAGCCCCAAAGCATGATGTTGCCACCTCCTTGCGTCACAGTAGGCATGGTGTTTTTTGGATGGAAATCAGCATTCTGTCTCCTCTAAACGCGACGAGTTTTGTTTCTACCAAACAGTTCTACTTTGGTTTCATCAGATCATATGACATTCTCCCAATACTCTTCTGGATGATCCATATGCTCTCGGGCAAACATCAGACGGGCCTTGACATGTACTGGCTTTTGTAGGGGGACACGTCTGGCACTGCAGGATCTGAGTCCCTGGCGGAATAGTGTTACTGATGGTAGCCTTTGTTATGGTGGTCCCAGCTCTATGCAGGCCATTCACTAGGTCCCCCCGTGTGGTTCTGGGATTTTTGCTCATCATTCAGGGAGAGATCTTGTGTGGAGCCCCAGATCAATAGAGATTATCAGTGGTCTTGTATGTCTTCCATTTTCTTACTATTGCTCCCACAGTTGATTTCATCACACCAAGCTGCTTGCCTATTGCAGATTCAGTCTTTCCAGCCTGGTGCAGGGCTACAATTTTGTTTCTGGTGTCTTTCGACAGCTCTTTGGTCTTCACCATACTGTAGTGGAGTTTGGAGTGTGACCGTTTGAGGTTGTGGACAGGTGTCTTTTATACTGATAGCAAGTTCAAACAGGTGCCATTACAACAGGTAATGAGTGGAGGACAGCGGAGCCTCTTACAGAAGAAGTTACATTCCTGTGGGAGCCAGAAATCTTCCATGTTTTTAGGTGACAAAATACCATACATACTCATGTATAAGCCGATATTTTCAGCACATTGTTTTGTGCCGAAAATGCCCCCCTCGGCTTATACACAAGTCATTGTACAGGAAGCCGGCGGGGGAAGGGCAGAGCAGCAGCAGGAGCCGGTGGCTGTGGCACAGTGACAGGTGCAGCCACTGGCTTCCAGAAGACCTCATACTCACCCTTCTCGCGCTGTCGCTGCATCTCCGTCCGGGCAGCTCTTCCTGTGCAGAGAGGTCACGTGGTACCGCTCATTAAGGTAATGAATATGCACTGCTCTCCACTCCCATATGCATGGAGCGCATATTCATTACCTTAATGAGCGGTACCACGTGACCGCTCAGCACAGGAGAGCTGCCGTGCTGGGACAACGGAGATGCAGCGATGGCGCGAGGAGGGTGTGTAGGAAGGGTATAGGGGGAGCCATGCTTACCATGATGCGATGGGGGGAGAGGGGGTATTGGTGGTGAGCTATGCATACAACGACCGGGGGAGCCGAACCATGCATACAACAGGGGGAGCCACACATAGCAGGACAGGACGGGGGAGCCACACATAGCAGGACAGGACGGGAGCAACACAAACAGGACAGGACGGGGGAGCCACACATACCAGGCCAGGATGGGGGTAGCCACACATACCAGGCCAGGATGGGGGTAGCCACGCATAGCAAGACAGGGATGAGAGGACAATGCATACCGGCTTATACTCGAGTCAATAAGCTTATCCAGTTTTCCGTAGCAAAATTAGGTGTTTTGGCTTATACTCGGGTCAGGTTATACTCAAGTGTATACGGTACTTATTTTCCACCATAATTTGCAAAATAAATCTTGCCAAATCAGACTAGGTGATTTTCTGGATTTGTTTTCTCATTGTGACTCTCATAGTTGTGGTCTACCTATGATGTCAATTACATGCCTCTCGCATCTTTTTAACTGGGAGAACTTGCACAATTGGTGGCTGACTAAATACTTTTTTCCCCACAGTATCAGACTCTCGCCTACCGTGGAAACCTTCAAAAAGAACCTGAAGACCTACCTCTTCCGACAAGCCTACAACCTGCAGTAACCACCGATCCACTAAACCGCTGCACAACCAGCTCTACCCTCACCTACTGTGTCCTCACCCATCCCTGGTAGATTGTGAGCCCTCGCGGGCAGGGTCCTCTCTCCTGGACCAGGTGTGACTTATGTTGTATAAGATTACTGTACTTGTACTTATTATGTTTACCCCTCCTCATATGTAAAGCACCATGGAATAAATGGTGCTATAATAATAAATAATAATAATACAGAGCACGCCCACGTGTTTTCCTGGGATCAATTGGTCTGGGAGTGTGGCCCTTATAAGGGTCACCAAGCTCCTTGAGTCCAACAGTCCTGACACGAGCACCCTACTTATGGTCACGGGATATGACTGCGGAACTGCTCCGGGCTGATAGTCCACACTGCAAGTGGGATACACATAGTAAGAGCACCGTCTGCCTAGGCTACAATCCATCTGCTCGGAAGACAAAGGACAATGAGCCACTATGCGTCCAGGACCATGACACCACCAGCAGATCAGTTCTTTACAAGCAGCTTTTGACAACCACTCAGGGTCTCCTTGGAACCTAGGACTCCCCCAGTGGTGGCTCTGCTACCCCTCTTCTGGGATTCAGGCTCCGCTGGGTACCCCTGTATGGAGATGCCACACACCCCCGGCTTCCTTAATAATAAAAAATAATAATAATCTTTATATAGCGCCAACATATTCCGCAGAGCTTTACAATTCAACAGTTCATATACAAGTCATAAGCAACAATATTCAAAGTAATACAATAATTAAAGCAAAATAATGATAACCCTGCCCGTAAGAGTTTACAAACTACAATGAGGTGGGGGAGGCACAAAAAACAGGGGCTTATTTACAATGATGGTTCGGCCATCTTGAGCGAATTGGATGGATAAAGGCTGCATGAGGTAGTCAGCCAGTTTTTGTGATGTTGTTGGGTGCGGTGGAGTTTGATGGAGGGATATTCTCAGATAGATAGTGAATGGGCACACACATAAAAGGACTTTGATTAGAGAACATGATAGGCCACTCTGAACAGATGTGTTTTGAGGGAGCGCCTAAAGCTGTGTTGTGGATAGTCCTAATTTCTTGGGGTAGATCATTTTAGATTGGCACAATGTGGGAGAAGTCTTGGAGCCGGGAGTGGGAGGTACGGACTAGTGCAGAGGTTAGTCGAAAGCAGAGCGTAACGAGCGATAAACAGAAATGAAGGAGGAGATGCAGGGGTGCGGGATTATGGAGAGCTTTGTGTGTGAGGACAAGCAGTTTGAATTGGATTCCATGATGAATGGGCAGCCAGTGTAATCACTCGCACAGAGCGGAGGCGTCTGACCACCGATCAGCCAGATAAACGACCCTGGCTGCTGCATTAAGGATGGACTGGTGAGGGGAAGTTGAGGGACGGGGAGGCCGATTAATAGAGCGTTACAGTAGTACTGGCGGGAGTAAATTAGGGCGACAGTGAGGATTTTTGGTTGTTTCCTAGGCACATCTCAACCACCTGGTACCTTTCTACGAGGCCCACTAGGTCATTCACATTTCAGGGGTCTCCCTGGGCAACCCAGGTCTGCACCGGCCTGGGAAGGGAGTAAATTAACAGGTCCATGACCACCCGCTCGACCGTCTGGGCTGGAGGGGAGGATTCTGGCTGCAACCATTTCTGTACCAGATGCAATTGGTCAAACATCTGAGAGCGAGGAAGTTTATCACCATAATACACCCAGTGATGAACAAACACGCCAATATCTCGGTTTTTAATTTATCATATTCGCGGGCATCTTGAAAGGCCAAGTCACAATAAGCCTTCTGGAGTTCACCTGTCAAATAGGGGGCCAGCACCTCCGCCCACTTCTCTGGTGGCAGCTTCTCCCACTCTGCAACCGGCTCGAACACAGTCAAAAACATCACCTGACGTCATTTTCTGCATCACTTGTCTTACCGCTTTCCGGACATACGTGTCATCACATGGACTTGTAGAATAGGCTTTCGATCTACCACGAACTCCCCCCGGTATGGGGGAGGCACAGAGGTCATATATATTTATTAATTAGTGTTATTCCATGGATGTACAGGTTTCCCCTCTCCTATACCCAACATCACACATGCCGGGACATCACGAGTCTCGGGATTTACCTTTAAGGCTCCTCCTAAATTGCTTTTAATCTTCATTCCATAGTACTGGACTGATGACTTCAGGGATTCTCGCTCCTCTGCCGACATCTGTGGAGTCACGCTGGCGCGATTAAGATGGCGTCCCCACGAGTCTGGGTCCTGAAGATAGCACAATACAGAACACTGAGATACCAGCATCCCCGGCTAGAGAAGCGCCCCACTGGGTAGTCAGTATACACCGGGTAGAGAAGGCCCGACCGGGCAGTCAGTATACACCGGGCAGAGAAGGCCCCCGCCAGGCTATCACTGTATACTGGGCAGAGAAGCCCCCCGCTGGGCTGTCACTGTACACCGGACAGAGAAGGCCCCCGCCAGGCTATCACTGTATACTAGGCAGAGAGGCCCCCCCCAGGCTGTCACTGTACACCGGACAGAGAAGGACCCCCCCGCTGGGCCGTCACTGTACACCAGGCAGAGAAGCCCCCCCCCCAGGCTGTCACTGCACACCGGGCATAAAAGACCCCCCTGCTGGGCTGTCACTGTATACCAGGCAAAGAAGCTCCCCCCCAGGCTGTCACTGCACACCGGGAATAAAAGCCCCCCCTGCTGGGCTGTCACTGTACACCAGGCAGAGAAGCCCCCCCCCCCGGCTGTCACTGTACACCGGGCATAAAAGCCCCCCTGCTGGGCTGTCACTGTATACTAGGCAGAGAGGCCCCCCCTCCAGGCTGTCACTGTATACTGGGCAGAGAGGCCCCCCCCAGGCTGTCACTGTATACCAGGCAGAGAAGCCCCCCCCAGGCTGTCACTGTACACCGGGCATAAAAGCACCCCTGCTGGGCTGTCACTGTATACTAGGCAGAGAGGCCCCCCCCCGGCAGTCACTGTATACTGGGCAGAGAGGCCCCCCCAGGCTGTCACTGTATACTGGGCAGAGAGGCCCCCCCCCCAGGCTGTCACTGTATACTGGGCAGAGAGTCCCCCTCCAGGCTGTCACTGTATACTGGGCAGAGAGTCCCCCTCCAGGCTGTCACTGTATACTGGGCAGAGAGGCCCCCCCCAGGCTGTCACTGTATACTAAGCAGAGAGGCCCCCCCCAGGCAGTCACTGTATACTAAGCAGAGAGGCCCCCCCCAGGCAGTCACTGTATACTGGGCAGAGAGGCCCCCCCAGGCTGTCACTGTACAGTCATGGCCAAAAGTTTTGAGAATGACACAAATATTAATTTTTACAAAGTCTACTGCTTCACTTTTTCTAATGGCAATTTGCATATACTCCAGAATGTTATAAAGAGTGATCAGCTTAACAGCAATTACTTGCAAAGTCAATATTTGGCTAGAAAATGAACTTTATCCCCCAAAACACATTTCAACATCATTGCAGCCCTGCATTAAAAGGACCAGCTAACCTCTTTTCAGTGATTGCTCCATTAACACAGGTGTGGGTGTTGATGAGGACATGGCTGGAGATCAATCTGTCATGATTAAGTAAGAATGACACCACTGGACACTTTAAAAGGAGGCTGGTGCTTGGCATCATTGTTTCTCTTCTGTTAACCATGGTTATCTCTAAAGAAACACGTGCAGTCATCATTGCAATGCACAAAAATGGCCTAACAGGGAAGAGTATCGCAGCTAGAAAGATTGCACCTCAGTCAACAATCTATCGCATCATAAAGAACTTCAAGGAGAGAGGTTCCATTGTTGCCAAAAAGGCTCCAGGGCGCCCAAGAAAAACCAGCAAGCGCCAGGACCGTCTCTTAAAAGTGTTTCAGCTGTGGGATCGGGCTACCAGCAGTGCAGAGCTTGCTCAGGAATGGCAGCAGGCAGGTGTGAGTGCATCTGCACGCACTGTGAGGCGGAGACTCTTGGAGCAAGGCCTGGTCTCAAGGAGGGCAGCAAAGAAGCCACTTCTCTCCAGAAAAAACATCATGGACAGACTGATATTCTGCAAAAGGTACAGGCAGTGGACTGCTGAGGACTGGGTAAAGTTATTTTCTCTGATGAATCCCCTTTTCGATTGTTTGGGACATCAGGAAAACGCCTCATTCGGAGAAGACAAGGTGAGCGCTACCACCAGTCTTGTCTCATGCCAACTGTTAAGCATCCTGAAACCATTCATGTGTGGGGTTGCTTCTCAGCCAAGGGAATCGGCTCTCTCACAGTCTTGCCTAAAAACACAGCCATGAATAAAGAATGGTACCAGAATGTCCTCCAAGAGCAACTTCTCCCAACCCTCCAAGAGCAGTTTGGCGATCAACAATGCCTTTTCCAGCATGATGGAGCACCTTGCCATAAAGCAAAGGTGATAACTAAATGGCTCAGGGAACAAAACATAGAGATTTTGGGTCCATGGCCTGGAAACTCCCCAGATCTTAATCCCATTGAGAACTTGTGGTCAATCATCAAGAGACGGGTGTACAAACAAAAACCTAAAAATTCTGACAAAATGAAAGCATTGATTGTGCAAGAATGGACTGCTATCAGTCAGGATTTGGTCCAGAAGTTGATTGAGAGCATGCCAGGGAGAATTGCAGAGGTCCTGAAGAAGGGTCAACACTGCAAATATTGACTTGCTGCATTAACTCATTCTAACTGTCAATATAAGCTTTTGTTACTCATATGTTTACAATTATTATATTTCTGTCTGTGATAAAAACATCTATCAAACACACATAAAAACCAGAGGGCAGCAGATCATGTGAAAATAGAATATTTGTGTCATTCTCAAAACTTTTGGCCATGACTGTATACTAGGCAGAGAGGCCCCCCCCAGGCTGTCACTGTATACTGGGCAGAGGCCCCCCCGGGCTGTCACTGTATACTGGGCAGAGAGGCCCCCCAGGCTGTCACTGTATACTGGGCAGAGAGGCCCCCCCCAGGCTGTCACTGTATACTGGGCAGAGAGGCCCCCCAGGCTGTCACTGTATACTGGGCAGAGAGGCCTCCCCAGGCTGTCACTGTATACTGGGCAGAGGCCCCCCCGGGCTGTCACTGTATACTGGGCAGAGAGGCCCCCCAGGCTGTCACTGTATACTGGGCAGAGAGGCCCCCCCCAGGCTGTCACTGTATACTGGGCAGAGGCCCCCCCGGGCTGTCACTGTATACTGGGCAGAGAGGCCCCCCCAGGCTGTCACTGTATACTGGGCAGAGAGGCCCCCCCAGGCTGTCACTGTATACTGGGCAGAGAGGCCCCCCCCCAGGCTGTCACTGTATACTAGGCAGAGAGGCCCCCCAGGCTGTCACTGTATACTGGGCAGAGGCCCCCCCGGGCTGTCACTGTATACTGGGCAGAGAGGCCCCCCAGGCTGTCACTGTATACTAGGCAGAGAGGCCCCCCCCAGGCTGTCACTGTATACTGGGCAGAGGCCCCCCCAAGCTGTCACTGTATACTGGGCAGAGAGGCCCCCCAGGCTGTCACTGTATACTGGGCAGAGAGGCCCCCCCCCAGGCTGTCACTGTATACTGGGCAGAGAGGCCCCCCAGGCTGTCACTGTATACTGGGCAGAGAGGCCTCCCCAGGCTGTCACTGTATACTGGGCAGAGGCCCCCCCGGGCTGTCACTGTATACTGGGCAGAGAGGCCCCCCAGGCTGTCACTGTATACTGGGCAGAGAGGCCCCCCCCCAGGCTGTCACTGTATACTGGGCAGAGGCCCCCCCGGGCTGTCACTGTATACTGGGCAGAGAGGCCCCCCCCAGGCTGTCACTGTATACTGGGCAGAGAGGCCCCCCCAGGCTGTCACTGTATACTAGGCAGAGAGGCCCCCCCCAGGCTGTCACTGTATACTGGGCAGAGAGGCCCCCCAGGCTGTCACTGTATACTGGGCAGAGAGGCCCCCCCCCAGGCTGTCACTGTATACTAGGCAGAGAGGCCCCCCAGGCTGTCACTGTATACTGGGCAGAGAGGCCCCCCCCCAGGCTGTCACTGTATACTGGGCAGAGAGGCCCCCCAGGCTGTCACTGTATACTGGGCAGAGAGGCCCCCCCCCAGGCTGTCACTGTATACTGGGCAGAGGCCCCCCCGGGCTGTCACTGTATACTGGGCAGAGAGGCCCCCCCCAGGCTGTCACTGTATACTGGGCAGAGAGGCCCCCCCAGGCTGTCACTGTATACTAGGCAGAGAGGCCCCCCCCAGGCTGTCACTGTATACTGGGCAGAGAGGCCCCCCCAGGCTGTCACTGTATACTGGGCAGAGAGGCCCCCCCCAGGCTGTCACTGTATACTGGGCAGAGAGGCCCCCCCCAGGCTGTCACTGTATACTGGGCAGAGAGGCCTCCCCGGGCTGTCACTGTATACTGGGCAGAGAGGCCCCCCCAGGCTGTCACTGTATACTGGGCAGAGAGGCCCCCCCCAGGCTGTCACTGTATACTGGGCAGAGAGGCCCCCCCCCAGGCTGTCACTGTATACTGGGCAGAGAGGCCCCCCCAGGCTGTCACTGTATACTGGGCAGAGAGGCCCCCCCCCAGGCTGTCACTGTATACTGGGCAGAGAGGCCCCCCCAGGCTGTCACTGTATACTGGGCAGAGAGGCCCCCCCAGGCTGTCACTGTATACTGGGCAGAGAGGCCTCCCCGGGCTGTCACTGTATACTGGGCAGAGAGGCCCCCCCAGGCTGTCACTGTATACTGGGCAGAGAGGCCCCCCCCAGGCTGTCACTGTATACTGGGCAGAGAGGCCCCCCCCCAGGCTGTCACTGTATACTGGGCAGAGAGGCCTCCCCAGGCTGTCACTGTATACTGGGCAGAGAGGCCTCCCCGGGCTGTCACTGTATACTGGGCAGAGAGGCCCCCCCAGGGTGTCACTGTATACTGGGCAGAGGCCCCCCCAGGCTGTCACTGTATACTGGGCATGAGATCATGACTATGACGCAAGTCGAAAAAAGATGATCTTTCCTAACAGTGTGATCGTGCCCGACAGTAAATGTGCAGTTTATTTTACTAGTCTGGAATAAAAGTTATTTTTTAGCTACCTCTGCCTATCGCTGGATCCTCCTTCATTCTCACTCCACTGGGGCAGAGAAACCCCTGCTGGGCAGTCACTGTATACTGGGCAGAGAAACCCCCTGCTGGGCAGTCACTGTATACTGGGGCAGAGAAGCCCCCCAGGCTGTCACTGTATACTGGGCAGAGGCCCCCCCCAGGCTGTAACTGTATACTGGGCAGAGAAGCCCCCCAGGCTGTCACTGTATACTGGGCAGAGAAGCCCCCCAGGCTGTCACTGTATACTGGGGCAGAGAAGCCCCCCCAGGCTGTCACTGTATACTGGGCAGAGAAGCCCCCCAGGCTGTCACTGTATACTGGGCAGAGAAGCCCCCCAGGCTGTCACTGTATACTGGGCAGAGAAACCCCCCCAGGCTGTCACTGTATACTGGGGCAGAGAAGCCCCCCCAGGCTGTCACTGTATACTGGGCAGAGAAGCCCCCCAGGCTGTCACTGTATACTGGGCAGAGGCCCCCCCCAGGCTGTCACTGTATACTGGGCAGAGAAGCCCCCAGGCTGTCACTGTATACTGGGCAGAGGCCCCCCCAGGCTGTCACTGTATACTGGGCAGAGGCCCCCCCCAGGCTGTCACTGTATACTGGGGCAGAGAAGCCCCCAGGCTGTCACTGTATACTGGGCAGAGAAGCCCCCCAGGCTGTCACTGTATACTGGGCAGAGAAGCCCCCCAGGCTGTCACTGTATACTGGGCAGAGAGGCCCCCGCCAGGCTGTCACTGTATACTGGGCAGAGAGGCCCCCGCCAGGCTGTCACTGTATACTGGGGCAGAGAAGCCCCCCAGGCTGTCACTGTATACTGGGGCAGAGAAGCCCCCTGCTGGGCAGTCACTGTATACTGGGCAGAGAGGCCCCCCCCAGGCTGTCACTGTATACTGGGCAGAGAGGCCCCCGCCAGGCTGTCACTGTATACTGGGGCAGAGAAGCCCCCCAGGCTGTCACTGTATACTGGGGCAGAGAAGCCCCCTGCTGGGCAGTCACTGTATACTGGGGCAGAGAAACCCCCCCAGGCTGTCACTGTATACTGGGCAGAGAGGCCCCCCCAGGCTGTCACTGTATACTGGGCAGAGAGGCCCCCCCCAGGCTGTCACTGTATACTGGGCAGAGAGGCCCCCCCCAGGCTGTCACTGTATACTGGGCAGAGAGGCCCCCCCAGGCTGTCACTGTATACTGGGGCAGAGAAGCCCCCCAGGCTGTCACTGTATACTGGGCAGAGAGGCCCCCCCCCAGGCTGTCACTGTATACTGGGCAGAGAGGCCCCCCCAGGCTGTCACTGTATACTGGGCAGAGAGGCCCCCGCCAGGCTGTCACTGTATACTGGGGCAGAGAAGCCCCCCAGGCTGTCACTGTATACTGGGGCAGAGAAGCCCCCTGCTGGGCAGTCACTGTATACTGGGGCAGAGAAACCCCCCCAGGCTGTCACTGTATACTGGGCAGAGAGGCCCCCCCCAGGCTGTCACTGTATACTGGACAGAGAGGCCCCACCAGCTATCACTGTTACTGGCAGAGAGGCCCCCGCCAGCTATCACTGTATACTGGGCAGAGAGGCCCCCGCCAGGCTATCACTGTATACTGGGGCAGAGAAACCCCCCTGCTGGGCCCCCGTGGCCCCCGATCTCTATTATGGATACATTAGTCTTCACGATGGACATTACAGAAGGACAACACATGGAGCTGTGGTCGCAGTGACTGCCCCCCATCATGGCCCCATCAGATCAGTAACATTTCCTTGCCTCGTGCGCCGGCTCATTATACTTCATCTTCTGACCAGTACGAGGTTTGCTAATCTTCACTGTACAATTAAAGGGTCATTTCCAGATTGCACCAGAGTCACGCTGCTGTTATCGGCTATCTGGACTTTTTAAAGGCATTTGATACGGGGCCACACAAGAGGTTGGTACAAAAATGAGAGCAGGGACTAGGGAAAAATGTGTCACTGGGTTAACTGTCTCAGGGATAGGAAATAAAGGTGTTTTTTTTTTTTTTTTAACTGTGACCCAATCCATGTGTGTTCATTAACAGTTTGGTACCACAGGGGTCAGTATGGGGCCCTCTGTTTACAAGTATTAATGACCTTGTAAGGGGCATACAGAGAAGAATTACAATATCTGCAGAGCAATCAACACAGAGGAGAAGAATTCATTGTTAGAGAAGGATTTATAGAAGCTGGGGGCTTGGGCTGACAACGTGCAACTGAAGTGTAATGTGGAGAAATGTAAAGTCATGGACCTCTGCCTAGGAAAAAAATGTATACTGTATTTTTCAGACTTTAACCCGAAGGTTAAGGTTAAAGCACCCCCAGTGTCGGAACATGATTCGGGTCGGTGTTGCGATCACTGTTATTCACCGAATAACGGTGACTAATAAAAAAAAGTCAGATTTCCTATGTATTTCTCTCTCCTCTGATATGATCTAGCACATCAGAGGAGAGAGAAATGGGGTCTCACGATCCACCCCAGTAATGTACCTCCGGTGTCCCCGGTTCCTCCTGCTGTGTCCTCCGGCCCTTGGCGTGTTCCTCCGGGAAGAAAATGGCGGGCGCATGCGCAGTGCGTCCGCCGAGATCTGCCGGCCGGCACACGGCACCAATAGGTTTCTCCTATTGGTTCATTTTGATCACTGTGATAGACCCTATCACAGTGATCAAAATAATAAAAAAAATGTATTTTCATTTTTTCCATTAGGTTTAAAGGTGCGGTTAGGATTGTGGTCTTGGGGTTAGGGTTGGGATTAGGGCTGTGTTAGGGTTGGAGTTAGAATTGGGGGGTTTCCACTGTTTAGGTACATCAGGGGGTCTCCAAACACGACATGGCGCCCGCCACTGATTCCAGCCAATTTTGGGTTCAAAAAGTCAAACGGCGCTCCCTCCCTTCTGAGCTCTGCCATGCACCCAAACAGTGGTTTACCCCCACATATGGGATATTGGTGTACTCAGGAGAAATTACACAACAAATTTTGTGGTCCATTTTCTCCTGTTACCTTTGTGGAAAAAAAATGTCTACTTCCAAAGTAAGATTTTTGTGAAAAAAGTAAAATGTTCATTTTTTCCTTCCACATTGCTTTAGATCTCATGAAGCACCTGAAGGGTTAATAAACTTCTTGAATGTTGGTTTGCGCACCTTGAGGGGTGCAGTTTTTAGAGTGGTGTCACTTTTGGGTATTTTATGTTATACTGACCCCCCAACCTCACTTCAAATGTGAGGTGTTCCCTAAAAAAATGGCTTTGTAAATTTTGTTGTAAAAATGAGAAATCGCTGGTCAATCTTTAACCCTTATAACATCCTAACAAAAAAAATATGTTTCCAAAATTGTGCTGATGTAAAGTAGACATGTGGGAAATGTTATTTATTAACTATTTTGTGCGATATGACTGATTTATAGGCACAAAAATTAAAAGTTTGAAAATTGCAAAATTTTCTATATTCTTGCCAAATTTCTATTTTTTTCATAAATAAACGCAAGTCATACCGAAGTACAATATGTCACGAGAAAACAATCTCAGATTCACCGGGATCCGTTGAAGCGTTCCAGAGCTATAACCTCATAAAGGGACAGTGGTCAGAATTTAAGTTTTTCCCATTTTATGCTGTCAATTCATACTTCCCTTTGGGGTGCAAAGCTGAGGGGTCATGTACACCAATTTTAATGTACTAGGATAGAATAGAGGGGTAATAAATCTATTGTTAATGTCTCTCTGCAGTGTGCATTATACACACACAGCTCTGCTATATACACACACATACAGTCATGGCCAAAAGTATTGTCACCCTTAAAATTGTTCCAGAAATGAAGTATTTGAGTTGCAGTGCATCAGGGAAATGCGGTACATATAGTGTATGTCACCTACAGCAAAGCAACAGATACAGTATCTCATACTATCCTTATTGGAAAAATGACCAAGTATGGGATTGACCAGGCTACGGTTATTTTCACACAATGTCCTTTAGCATAAATGCCCATAATCCGCAGGCTGCACTTACATAACAATTTTTTCACCTATTTTTTTTAATGATCTTTCTACCCAAGAGACAAAAAAATAATTTAAAGTGACACAAAAAGATTTTTTTTTTTTATAAAAAATTCAACTTTGTTGAGTATTCATTATATAAGGTTTCAACTCACTCAGCTGCTACAGAGGCAATTAGGAGGCACTTTTATATCAAAAGTTCATCCGGTTTATTGCTCCATAAACCACAAAGACACATGCAATACAAGTCTTCAGTAAGGCTTCTTAAGTTCTCTTCCAACACAGATACAGGAAGGCTTCTCCCTTCCTACACAGAGACCTCTCTGTAATGTCCCGCCTGGACACATGGAAGTCTGTCCACACTGGCAGACTCCCACAACACTCTCTCATGTGCCAAACACAACTTGGTTACATGGCTGTAACCCCACCCACAGGTGAGGTCAGGATCAGATGGTTAGGTCACATGGTCATGACCTCACCACAGGTCCTTTAGATACACATAAACACATACAGGCTTTATCTTGGGTATTCAGACACATACCCCTTGGGTGGGTTTGTAGGTGACTGGACCCACCCAGCTCTCCAAGTCACCTGGAAGCCTCCCAATGTATAGCAAAACCCTCAGAAGTAGATCTGCTGAGCAAAACACGCCCAAGCTTCCATCACAGGGCCACCCACCTCTGCGATACATACCGCCCATCCATCACATGACCAATCGCCATGCCACATATTCCCCCCTCTGCTTAAAGCCGTGGGGCTTGGCACTTTCTATTACCCGACTAGAGATCCTTCTCGGTCGTCTCTGCCAGTCAAACTTTCTGTTCAAGTCGGGCCCTGCTACGGATCCCTTTGGTAGGCATCCGTCATCCGACTCTGTCACGTCATTTGCTAGCGATGCCCCTTGTCAGACCACCCGCATCCCCAGCGGTCAGTACGGCGTTGCAATTCCCTTGCACCCATACGTCCTGTCTGGTCTGAGTCCTTTTCATTTTGTCCACTACAAGTTCTCTGCTTAGGTCACTCAGCACTGAGCTAACTGAGGCATCACTACTTCTACCTCTTCCATCAGGCCACCTATTTCCTGTATTAGCTCCAGCTTGAGGAATTCCAGTCTTAAGCGAACCTCTTCGCCTCTCTATACCACGGGTTGAAGGTGGCGGCCATCTTCCCATTTCCTGCAGCTCTCTGTTGACCTGCTCCCTCTCAAGTCGTAGCTGCTCTACTTCTTTCAGGTACGACACACGATACTCCAGGAGCATCCGGATATTCCCAAGGCTCTCCATGGATCCGACAACGAGGAACGGAACCATCCCATCTTCACCCACGACGTGGGCTTCATCATCAGCCGGAATCCTGACTTTCGTCACACCGGACCTATTCACCATCTCCTGCATCACTTTCCCAAGTCTTCCGATGACTTTCTTCACCAGACCTCTGGGCACTTGAATGATGTCTTCCACCAATCCAAGCCGACTTTGAGCTCTTCTTGCTTGCTCCAGACATCGAGTGACTTCATGATTTCTCAACAGGATCATTTGCTTTGTGCGGAGACAATGTAGGTGCATGTCCCTCAGGATAGACACCAGCTTCATTGTGACTTCCCTCGTCAACAGTATGACCAACTGCTTCGTCTCTGGTGCCCAGTTCACACTACATGCTTCTATTGCCTTTCAGGCCTCATGCACATCCTCACTGGCACAAGCTTCTCGCATTTCTTCGTGTATCTCTATTATACACTTGAAAAGTGAAGTCTCCCCTTCTTGAACATACTGTTGGACCTCCTCGTCCTGAGCGTCAGCGCAGTTTTCCAAGACATCGACATTTCTTGTGTGGCCATCTGCGTGGCACTTCCCTTGCTGGATTTCTTCCTCCTTGGAGTTCTGGAGCTGGTCATTAGTCTCCTTCTCTATCTTGAGCTCTCTGAGAACTTTATCTCGCTCCTCTGCCAAGCAATGACACTCATCCCTCTCTCTGGAGAAGCTCCTGCTGTTGCTTCTCTTGGGCCTCTCTGAGCACCTTCGTATCTTTCCATAGGGCCTTGTTCATACTCTGACACGCTGACAGATGATCTCTGAGCTTAGAGACTTTCTTCTCCAGATCCTCCATTCTGTGCTCAATTATTTGTCTCAGGACCCTTTCTTGCTCGACTGTCTCTTTCACTGTTTCTTTAAACAGCTCTATCTCATGGTCCTGCTCTCTTTTAGCCAGCACGTCGCACCATCACTTCTTTAATTAAATTTTCGGATGGGCTCTCTTGCCCACGCATACTCTGCCTCTCCAGAGTTCCGCCCATTCCTGCATCTGCAGTTTCCACTGTCTCACGACTCTCGGTAACCTCAGAGACCTCCCCCTTACTGCACTCACAACCTTGCGGTCGAGTCACAGTCTGCATAGGAGTCACTCCCCCTCCCCCTGTCATTCTGGAACACCACGTCCCCATTTAGACAGGTGTCGGCCCCCTTTTCTGGAGCTATACCGTTTCTCTCGGTCACACGTCTTGTCACCTCCAAGTCACCGAGTGGGTCTGACCCATACTTTCTTCCGGTCACCTGGAACTCTAGCCCCTCGGATCTTAGGTGGGGATACCTCCTTTCCACACATCACATGACAAGGAACCACTACAGCCGCCTGCTGTGATGGGGCTCCCCCAGGGTCATTCGGTCTCTCCTCTGAGCAACCCCACACTTTATCAACTTCCCATGCATTTTCAAAAAATATGAAGTCCCGCTTCCTCTCATAGCGGTACAATAAGTTCGGTGGTATACCGCCATTTTGATCCTCGACACTTGTGGACATCTCAAGCATCACTCTGTCCACCATATAGTCCACAGTGAGCCCATGGATGCAGCACACATTGACTTTTTTCTCGGTCAGACAGAGAACCAGCGGAGTTCCTTTCAGAGTCACCTGACTCTGAGTCCAACCGTCCAGTGACTCCTTCTCGATGTAACATTACAGTACACACCTGTGGGCTGTTATCAAACGGGAAGTCTATGCCACATGCTGAAAAAGCATAACACCCACACCGCTGTACATCAGCCATGTCCACTGAGGTAACCAGTGCCACCCTTTTTGGAAGCTCCACCCCTTTTTGGGCCACCATCCCCTTTTGGTTAGCCGCCCCCTTTTGGGACTGCACCCTTTTGGGCCACCATCCCAATTTAGGATACCGCCCCCTTTTGGGACCCCACCCCCTTTTGGGCAACTGATCTGATTTGGGCTACCACCCCCTTTTGGGCAACTGGTCTGATTTGGGCTACCACCCCCTTTTGGGCCACCATCCCAATTTGGGTACTGCCCCCTTTTGGGTCTCCGCCCCCTTTTGGGTAACCATCCCTGTTTTGGGTTGCCGCCCCCTTTTGGGACTCGTCCCTTTTAGGGACACCACTCATCACTGGGATACACACCACGGCTCTTACAGGCCCCAGTTCACACAGTACCCTTAGACAGTGTCTTTTTACTTAGGGCGTGTACTGGCCCTTTAAGTGTTTGTGTGCCTCGGTTCACACTGTCCTTACCACACCAGCTCCTGCTGGCACTGTCGCTGCTTCCCTTGCAGCCACAAACCACCAGCACCTCCAGATGCTGCTCATAAGCTGCTGTGGCTGCTACTGCAGCTCCTGCAGAACCTCTTGCAGCAACAGTCACTGTGGCTCCCGCTAACACAAGTCTCAGCACGCTTCCGCTGCGCCGTCTTCGTGGACCCGTCGATCCACAGCCAGCCGCTCGTCACCTTCGTGGACCCGCCGATCCACAGCCAGCCGCTTGTCACCTTCGTGACCCGCCGAGCCACAGCAAACACCTCACACAGTTTTTAGAAGAAAAAAAAAAAACAGTTTCTCACTGACCCGTCAGCACAACACAGACTCTCCTGTCTGTTACACTCTCGGCCACAGAGATTTCCGGACACCTCCTCTGAGGTATCCTATCAGCATGCTCTTTTCTCAATTCTCAATGACCCCGGTCAACATAACACTCACGGTTTTCACGACCGTACGTTCCTCCTCTGGCTCCTGATTCCCAGCACTGCAACATGTGCTCCTTGGGCCACTGTCAGCATTCCATCCATCAATTGTAAGGTTTCAACTAGCTCAGCTGCTTCAGAGGCAATTAGGAGGCACTTTTATATCAAAAGTTCATCCGGTTTATTGCTCCATAAACCACAAAGACACATGCAATACAAGTCTTCAGTAAGGCTTCTTAAGTTCTCTTCCAACACAGATACAGGAAGGCTTCTCCCTTCCTACACAGAGACCTCTCTGTAATGTCCCGCCTGGACACATGGAAGTCTGTCCACACTGGCAGACTCCCACAACACTCTCTCATGTGCCAAACACAACTTGGTTACATGGCTGTAACCCCACCCACAGGTGAGGTCAGGATCAGATGGTTAGGTCACATGTTCATGACCTCACCACAGGTCCTTTAGATACACATAAACACATACAGGCTTTATCTTGGGTGTTCAGACACATACCCCTCGGGTGGGTTTGTAGGTGACTGGACCCACCCAGCTTTCCAAGTCACCTGGAAGCCTCCCAATGTATAGCAAAACCCTCAGCAGTAGATCTGCTGAGCAAAACACGCCCAAGCTTCCATCACAGGGTCACCCACCTCTGCGATACATACCGTCCATCCATCACATGACCAGTCGCCATGCCACAATTAAAATAATATTATAGATAAAAATTCTTTCTTTCACTGGAAAAAGGATACTGAATAATTAGAAGTTTTTTATGGGTTCTCAAATAACCATTGGAAAAATAGATCTAAATATTCATATAGTGGAATTATCAAACCTAAGTGCAAAATGTGCTATTGCTGGAAAAACTATCTCATAATTACAGTAAAAATAAAGTGCAAAGTGCTACTCCAATCACATCAGAGACCGATTTATTTCAGAAATCAATTAATCTTTAAATACTTTGCTATTAGTCCCTCAGGTGGCAATATTATACCACAAATAGATTAAGTTATGTGAAGTCCACTGGCAAACAGCTCAAAAAACAGATATATTCACAGATCACATTAATCTACATACCAACCACTACAACTTACATAGAAATATTTAAAATCCAATGGCAGACAGCTCCAAAAAAAGGGTATAGTCACGTATCATATTAATACATGTACCAGCCACCACAACTTATCGGTATAAATATATCCTATTGTTAATCAAACGATCATACCAAAATTGTTATACCTTCATGCTGTAAGGTTTAGCAACAAAAATTGATCTGCAAAGATACTCATGTATCATACAAATTTTTTACCTTTAGCATCTGATTAACTAAATGACAGGTGCTGCTGTCCAGAGACCCGCTTACTTCCTTACCCCGACGCGCACATTTCGCCCAGTTTCTTCCGGGGGCGTGTTCTGCATTGATCGGCATCTAATATATAATTACCAATAAACTATCACAAATTCCAGCGCTTGTGTCGCTTCCACAATGCACCGCGGCCGGAAGTACGCCAACCACCATATTGGAACACCCAAGTTATGGGTATTCCGATATGACGGCCGGGATTCATATCCCCCGCCAAAGCCGTGCATGCACCGCTCATTGGCTGAGCCACCCGCCGGCTGAGCCAATGAGCGGCATGGGATTCAAATCCCCCGCCGTATGTTAAATTTCAAATCCCCGCCATAGCTGCGGCACGCTCATTGGCTGAGCAGTGCAGTGCGGCCTTGGCTGGGGATTTGAATCCCGCGCGGCACCGCTCATTGGCTCAGCCGATGAGCGGTGACGCGCGGGATTCAAATCCCCTGTCAAGGCACGCGGCACCGCTCATTGGCTGAGCCGCCCGCCGGCTCAGCCAATGAGCGGCGCGGGATTTAAATCCCCCGCCCCACCGGCTGCAGGTCGGGAGGAGGGAAGTGTGTGGGGGTCTGAGGGCGTGTGTGGGGGTCTGTATGTGTATGCAGGCATCGTCCTATGGGACTTCAAGTCCCATCCAGCTATGCCTGCTATACTGACAGTGAATGACACATTAGTCAATGATGGGACAGTAGTAGTCCCATCTGACCTGGCTAATGTGGTGAATGTAAAAAAAAAACCAAAAAAAAAAAACCATACATTACATATACAGAATATACAACATATAACAGACAGAACATACATATAACATACAACACATAACAGAGTACATACTTACCAATCACCTTACCAATCCCTGAAGCCATCGATCTCCTGTAATAAAAATAAAATAATGAAACAACCTATACCTTACCTTTCCGACGTAGTCCAGATAATAACGAGTGTCCCACGACAATCTCCATTGTAGAACACGGACATCGGGTGATGACAGTGCTCTACACCGCCACCGCGATACACTGACAGCTGAGGTAATCCTCCGCTGTGTGTATCCCTCCGCCGCCAGGAGAGAATGAGGTCACTTCTGTTCATTCTCTCACTGGCAATGCTGGGTGAGAAAATTCCCACGCAGCATTGCCATAAAGTGAGAGAATGAACTCAGGTAACCTCATTGATGCACTGCAGGGGCCATTGTCTCCTGTCAGTGCATCACTAGGAGGCCCTACAGAGCAGTGACATCACATGATGTCACTGTTCTATAGGGGAAATCGTCGTGGGGCATTCGTTATTAATTGGACTGCGTCGGACAGGGAGTATACGGTTGTTTTATTTTTTTACTTTTTATTACAGGAGATCGAGGGTGTCGCTTGGATCTGGGAGTGCAATAAAGATATGAAAATCGTTTTGTGTTTTATTTCATTAAAATACTTTATTCTTATATGTGTGGTTTTTTTTAACCCTTTATTAATATAAAATTAATAATGGATAGACGTCTTATTGACGCCTCTCCATTATTAACCGGGCTTAATGTCACCTTACAATAGCAAGGTGGAATTAACCCCTTATTACCCTATATCCCACCGCTACAGGGGAGTGGGAAGAGAGGGGCCAAGTGCCAGTATTGGCGCAACGTAGAGATGCGCCAATACTGGGGCGGCTGGGTGCTGGTATTTTTAGCCAGGGGGGTGCGCCAATATCCATGGCCCCTTCCTAGGCTATGAATATCAGCCCGCAGCTGTCTGTGTAGCCTTTCTGGCTGTAAATTATTGGGGGACCCCACGTCATGTTTTTGGGAGGTCCCCCTATTTTATTAGCCAGTAAAGGCTATCTGCGGGTTGATATTCATAGCCTGGGAAGCTCCATGGGTATTAACCCCTTCCCAGGCTAGAAATATTGGCCCAAGCCGTCAGCTTTCCTCCTCTGGCGTAGAAAATTGCGCGGGAGCCCACGTCATTTTTTTCAAAATAACGCTATTGTGTGAAGAGTGTGTGTCATTACCTATTTATGTAACTATCTATCTATTATCTATCTATCTACCATCTATCTGTCTATCTGTGTGTGTAATGGAGTGTGGGTTGGACGAATGTAAAGAGGAGGTTGGACAAGAAATGACATCACAAACCTTTTTTTTGTTAAATAACATATCTTTATTTAGATTACAAAAACGCATACAAATCCACATGAAAAAAAAGCATGAATAACGCATCAAAAAGGCACCTGCGTTTTCTGCCAAGAGGTGCAGATTCTGTGCAGAAAATTCAGCAGTCAAATCTGGAACGTGTGCACATACCCTCAAATCCCCCGCAAAAGCCGCGTGGCACCGCTCATTGGCTGAGCCGCCTCTGCCTCGGCGGCTTTGGCGGGGGATTCAAATTCCGCACGGCACCGCTCACTGGCTCAGCCGGCGGGGTGGGGGATGAGCCGCCAAGACGCGCGGATTTGGTGGGGGATTTGAATCCCGCGCCGCTCATTGGCTCAGCCGCCAAGGCTGGCAAGTGGCGACTAATCAGCGGCTAGTGGTATGGGCGCCAAATTTGAATACCGCTAGCAGCTGATGTGATTGGTCACCCGCCGCCGGGTTGCCGATCTATCAGCTGTTAGCGGTATTGCCGATCTCCCGGCGGTGTTAGCACTACTAAGGATACACAGATGTTCATTTCACCGCAGTCCCGATGCAATAGCATCGGGCCTATTCTAGTGTATGTATAAATACCAAGCTTGGTACACCAGGAAGTTTGTGTTACTGTTCGGGTTCGGCTGCCCAAACACCGGGTGTTTGTCGCGCTGTCATACGCACGACAGCGCGGCAAACACCACTTCAGATCGGCGGTGAAATAATTCCCGCTGGTCAGAGAGCCGCGGTTTCAACACTGTCAAAAGACAGCGTGAGCGCTCAGCTGTGATCGGAGGTATAAAGAAGCCCTCCGGACACTGGTGTCAGCTGATGGGACTACTGAGCCTATCATCCGACACCTGCTGCGCTTATTACAATGAGCAGGAGCGGCGGATGGGAGTATTCATCAGCCACTCCTGCGCTGTAAACACGGATTTTGGTAAAGACTTACCTGTAAAATCCTTTTCAGCGAAGGAAGGAAGAGAGACACAGTATTCATTACTGATGGGTAGGCGGAGCCCCAGATCAGGATGTTACCTCAGATCAAAAGAGTGATGACTGGCTGGCCCCTCCAGCTCGGGCTCCTCCTACTCAGCTCCAGTCGTATCAAAGCTTTTAGGAAAAGAGCCAAGATCACCAGCGGAGCAACATAACCCCTTCTGAAGGAACTTCAGAGAAAAAACACAAGGATACAGGTTATGCATGCAAAGAAAGCCAAAAACCACAGAGTTCCAGGTACTACTCACGGAACCTGACTACTGCGATGAGCTGGCGATGCTGGAACAGAGCCTTAGCGCGCTGACCTCAGCCCAGATAATCGCTATCAGATAAGGGTCGCGCTGCATCTGAAAACATCAACACACTTCTGCCGTGGGAGGGTGCTGTGTCTCTCTTCCTTCCTTCGCTGAAAAGGATTTTACAGGTAAGTCTTTACCAAAATCCGTGTTTCAGCTGCAGATGAAGGAAGAGAGCCACAGTATTCATTACTGATGGGACGTCCCAAAGCAGTTCAAAAATAAGGGTGGGAAAAAACCAACAAAAGGCAGAAACCCAACAACCTTAACAACAAAGCGCAACCAGCGCTAAACACAAGTTCATCCAGAACTTTAAACTACAGCTGCCTGCAGGACCCTACGTCCGAGGGCTGCATCAGCGGAAGCACTGACGTCCACTTTATAAAATCTTGTAAACGTGTGGACAGAGCGCCAAGTCGCCGCTCGGCAAAGCTGCACTGCCGAAGCACCTTGATGAAAAGCCCACGATGAAGCCACAGCTCTCGTGGAATGGGCTCGAATCTTAATCGGGCAAGATTCACCCCGAAGACGGTAAGCTTCCAAAATAGCTGACCGGATCCAACGAGCTATAGAACCCTTGGAAGCTCGTTGACCACGCCGACGACCTGCCGGAACCACAAACAGGGAGTCCGTCTTACGAAAACCTTGAGTAATAGATAGATAAAACTTCAAGGCCCGCACTAAATCCAATGTGTGTAAATCTCGCTCTTTCGTATTCTTCGGATCCGGACAGAGTGAAGGCAACACAATATCCTGGTTAACATGAAATTGTGACACCACTTTAGGCAAAAAATCACCCCGAGTGCGAAGCACTACACGATCCGGAAAAAACTCCAGAAAAGGAGGCGAGCAAGAAAGAGCTGCCAATTCAGAAACTCTCCTCAAGGAAGTGACTGCAACAAGGAAAGCCACCTTCCAAGAAAGTAAAGAAAGGCTAGCAGAAACCATAGGTTCAAAAGGTTTATGCTGAAGAGCCTCCAAAACAAGGTTGAGCCGCCAAGGAGACACGGTGCCTTCCGCGGCGGAAACTTACGAGAGATACCTCGGAAAAAAGAGATCACGTCTCTATTCGAAGCAATGGTTCTCCGGAATAATAAGGACAGAGCAGAAATCTGACCTTTCAGAGTGCTAACTGCCAAACCCTTGTCTAGCCCATGTTGCAGAAAAGCCAACAGATTGGGAATGGAAAACTTTCTCGGGTTCCGAGAAGACCCCAAACACCACGAAAAGAAGGTTTCCCAAATTTTGTGGTAAATCCTAGAAGTAGCCGGACATCTTGCAGCACGAAGGGTAGCAATGACCTCGGCTGAAAAACCTCTACGGGTCAAGATCTCGGTCTCAAGAGCCACGCCGTCAAACGCGGGGACATCAAGTCCGGATGACAAATGGGCCCCTGAGTCAACAAGTCCTGTTGAAGAGGGAGTGGAAACGGAGGTGCCGCCAACAGCGACATTATTGTCGAGAACCACACCCTTCTTGGCCAGTCTGGAGCTATCAGAATAGCTGGAATTCTCTCTAGTCTGATCCGACGCAGCACTAGAGGAAGTAAGGATATCGGCGGGAATACATAGATCAGCTTGAACTGATCCCACTGAGCCACTAGAGCATCCACCGCCACCGCCTTCGGGTCCTTGTACCTGGACATGAATGTCGGTAACTTGGCATTGGACCTGGAAGCCATCAAATCCACTTGGGGGGTTCCCCAGCGAGAGCACAGTAGTGCAAAGACTTCCGGGTGGAGGCTCCATTCCCCGGGATCCATCCTTCTGCGACTGAGAAAGTCCGCTGTAATATTCTGAACCCCTGGAATGTGAATCGCCGAAATGGCTGGTACATTGGCCTCTGCCCAAATCAGAATTCGGGACACCTCTACCATGAGTCTGGAACTCCTTGTCCCACCTTGGTGATTGATATACGCGACAGCCGTCGCATTGTCTGTCTGCACACGGACTGGCAGACCGCTCAAAGGGACCGTCCAATGTTGGAGGCAAAGAAAAATCGCCCTCAATTCCAGGATGTTGATCGGAAGCACAGACTCTTCCGGTGACCATACCCCTGAATCCAGAGATTGTTCCAAACACCCCCCCAGCCCGTCAGGCTGGCATCGGTGGTTATGACTGACCACTTCAGAGGGAGGAAAGACTTCCCCAGGGAGAATGCCCCTGGACGTAACCACCATTCTAGAGAATCCCGCACCGCGCGAGAAATGGTGACACTGCAATCCAGTGATTGCGACTGGTTCCATCGACTCAAGATGAACCTTTGAAGAGTCCTGGAGTGGAACTGGGCAAAAGGAATTGCCTCCATGGACGCCACCATCAGTCCCAGAAGACGCATACACTTCCGTAGGGACATTGCCGTTGAGGCTGTCATAATCTGTACATGTCGAAGAAGACATGACTGTTTGTCTGGTGGTAAGGAAACTACCGACCGAAACGTGTCGAGATGCATTCCCAAAAAGAGAATTGTCCTCGATGGTTCCAGGGACGACTTCTCCCAATTGACCAGCCAACCGAAGTCTTTCAGAAACTGAAGAGACAAATCCCGAGCCGTCAATGCCTCCTCCTCCGAGGAAGCCACGATCAAAAGATCGTCCAGATAAGGGAGAATCGTAATCCCCTGTCTTCGAAGGAGTGCCATGAGGGGCGCCAGAACTTTTGTAAAGACCCTTGGCGCTGAGGCTAAGCCGAACGGCAGAGCCACGAACTGGTAATGATTCTGACCTATGGCAAATCGAAGAAAGCGCTGATGAGCCTTTCCGATGGGAATATGCAAATAGGCGTCGCGAATGTCGATTGACACCAGAAAATCGTTCTGTGACAGAGCTGCCACAACGGAACGAAGCGACTCCATGCGAAATTTCCGGGTATGGACATGCCGGTTTAATCGCTTGAGATCCAGAATCGGGCGAAATTTGTTCTCCTTTTTGGGAACTATAAAAAGGTTGGAATAAAAACCTTTTCCTCGGTCCTCTGACGGAACCGGTATCACTACACCCTTTTGTAGTAGCGATTCGACCTCTCGCTGTAGAGCGACAACAAGCTCGGGTTCCGACGGAACGCGAGATTGACAAAAAACATTTGGGGGTTGAGAAGCAAACTCTATGAAATAGCCTGCCGACACTATCCGCGTTACCCAGGAATCTGGAACGCGAGCCATCCAAGTCTCCTTGAAAAGAAGCAGGCGACCCCCCACTCGAGAATCCTCGAGTGGACCCCTGGCGTCAATCCGACTTTGCGGGTTTCTTGTCAAGTTCCCGCTTGTTCTGGCGGAAACTCTGCTTCCAGGGAGTACGAGTTTTCTGAGAGGATTTCTTTCCTGAGAAAGAAGGACGACCCGATCCCCACGAGGAGTGACTAGATCGTCCTCGGCCCCGAAAGGACCGCCGACCACTATAAACACCAGGCTTACTGGACACCGAGGCCATGGCCCTTCGCTGTGGTAATGCTGATTCCTTTGCCTTAGCCTTGGAAATCAGCTCTGTGAGGTCGGATCCAAAAAGATGGCCACCCTTGTAAGGTAAGGCCAACAACCCTTGTTTGGAAACTGCGTCCCCGGCCCACTGTCTGAGCCATAAAGCTCTTCTGACTGTGACCGCTGAAGCTTGCGCTTTGGCCAGCAGAGATGCCGTATCCAGACCGGCATCAAAGATATAACAGGCTGCCGTTTCTAACCATTCACAAGTTTCCCGTATCTCAGATAACGGAGATTCATTTTGCAACTCCGTCTTCAGACGTGCCAACCAGCTTAGAGAAGCTCTAGCAGCACACATGGATCCTAGCACTGCTCGAAATCCATGACCCGCAGCCTCATAGCTTGCTTTTGCCGCCAATTCTGCCTTTCTATCCAAAGGCTCCTGTAAGCTCGCTTTTCCCTTAATAGGGAGTAGTGAGGATTTACTAAGCTGAGATAAGGACACATCCACTTCAGGAGCAGAAGTCCAATTAGCCTTTAACTCCGTAGAGCAAGGATAAAGTGTATCAAAGAAATGCGTTCCATGAAAACGCTTATCTGGACATAGACGTTCCTCCTCTATCACGCCATTAAGCTCATCCAGAGCTGGCAATGTTGTGCGCGAAGCACGGGACTCCTGGAACATGCGTGCTGATTTACCAGGACGACTAGTTACCTCCTCCGGTAACTGTAGTATATCTCTCATGGCTTCAATTAATGCCTCCGTACGCTTCGTCATAGAGGAACGCCCCTGCGGCTCGTCCGCATCTGAATCGGATATTTCTCCATCCGAATATAAAGGGGAACTCTGCCCAATATCAGATACATCTGACTCGCTCCGTGTAGAGGCCGGTAACGGCCTGCGTCGCTTCCTCTGAGAGGAATTAGCAGACACATATTGACCTAAAAGGTCAGATAAGTTATTAATCGATCGAGCGATATCATCCAATTTTCCACCGCTGTCGACCGCAGCGCTAGACGCTGTGGAGGTCTGCGTATCTGATTGCCGCAATGGCACTGGGACGTGATCCGCGGCATCTGAACTCTGTTCAGACATGTCTCATCTGAATGAGCAGGTCAAAGCGGTAATACCAGCAAAAAACTATGCGGTTTTTTTTTTTTTTTTTTTTTTTTTCAAACGCTGAAGGGTTAACGCTCCACCAAGCAGAGTTACCCCAGCGGTATTCAGTCAGCAAATTTAGCAGGTAGAAATAACCCTCAAAGGGGTTAATATTGCAAACTCACCAAAATATATATATATTTGTGAGCCCCAGCCAATTTTTATGTCTCTGATGAGACTGCAGCTGCAGGATAGCGATCGCTGCGCTGCGGGGTGAGGAATCAGCACTCACCCAGCTGGCCGTGGTGTCTATACGAGGAGGGGAGCGGTCCGAGGAGCCCAGGAGCCTGAGTAATGGCCGCCACAGTGAGGGGGTCGCAGGAGAAAAGCCAGAGCGCGCGTCTTCCTGCTCAAAAGACCGGGATAGACAGGCCACGCCCCCTGCTAGCTCAAATAATGAGCGCGAACTCTCCCCGCTCCTGCTCCCTCTCTGTCCTGCAGGTATCTGCCTGCGGACAAAAAATCACCACATCTTCATGTAGTAGCGCTATCACAGTAGCGCTGAAGCATACTGACATTACATGTAGTAGCGCTGTCACAGCAGCGCTGAAGCTTACTGACATTTACATGTAGTAGCGCTGTCACAGTAGCGCTGAAGCATACTGACATTACATGTAGTAGCGCTGTCACAGTAGCGCTGAAGCATACTGATATTACATGTAGTAGCGCTGTCACAGCAGCGCTGAAGCTTACTGACATTTACATGTAGTAGCGCTGTCACAGTAGCGCTGAAGCATACTGACATTACATGTAGTAGCGCTGTCACAGCAGCGCTGAAGCATACTGACATAGTAACGCTGACATTAATAATAGCGCTGCTCATTCAGACGCTAAAGCACTCACACATAATTATTATTAAAATTTGTGTGGAGTACTCACCAGCCAAGGCGCCACAGGGACCCTCAGGGGTTTCTGGCGCAGTGCCCATGCTTCCCTCCAGGGCGAGGAACGCAGTGACCGCACGTGTGGTTTGCGTTCCCGCCAGAGAAGCTCTCCTCATCCCCCAGGGCCGGCAAGGATTCTGCAGGGACTTTGAGTGAATACAGATCCGCCAAGGGAGAGGTTGGGGTACAGCAGCGCTGATACCCCTGAGACCTCTAGACCAACTAGTGATCCAAGTCTCCTGTCCGAATATTAAAATAATAAAATTTTCTGAGGAGCTGCATTAGCAGCGACCATCCTCTGGACCTCAAATCTTAGACTGGAGCTGAGTAGGAGGAGCCCGAGCTGGAGGGGCCAGCCAGTCATCACTCTTTTGATCTGAGGTAACATCCTGATCTGGGGCTCCGCCTACCCATCAGTAATGAATTACTGTGGCTCTCTTCCTTCATCTGCAGCTGAAAGAGGAGGTTGGACAAGAAATGACATCACAAACCTTTTTTTTGTTAAATAACATATCTTTATTTAGATTACAAAAACGCATACAAATCCACATGAAAAAAAAGCATGAATAACGCATCAAAAAGGCACCTGCGTTTTCTGCCAAGAGGTGCAGATTCTGTGCAGAAAATTCAGCAGTCAAATCTGGAACGTGTGCACATACCCTCAAATCCCCCGCAAAAGCCGCGTGGCACCGCTCATTGGCTGAGCCGCCTCTGCCTCGGCGGCTTTGGCGGGGGATTCAAATTCCGCACGGCACCGCTCACTGGCTCAGCCGGCGGGGTGGGGGATGAGCCGCCAAGACGCGCGGATTTGGTGGGGGATTTGAATCCCGCGCCGCTCATTGGCTCAGCCGCCAAGGCTGGCAAGTGGCGACTAATCAGCGGCTAGTGGTATGGGCGCCAAATTTGAATACCGCTAGCAGCTGATGTGATTGGTCACCCGCCGCCGGGTTGCCGATCTATCAGCTGTTAGCGGTATTGCCGATCTCCCGGCGGTGTTAGCACTACTAAGGATACACAGATGTTCATTTCACCGCAGTCCCGATGCAATAGCATCGGGCCTATTTCTAGTGTATGTATAAATACCAAGCTTGGTACACCAGGAAGTTTGTGTTACTGTTCGGGTTCGGCTGCCCAAACACCGGGTGTTTGTCGCGCTGTCATACGCACGACAGCGCGGCAAACACCACTTCAGATCGGCGGTGAAATAATTCCCGCTGGTCAGAGAGCCGCGGTTTCAACACTGTCAAAAGACAGCGTGAGCGCTCAGCTGTGATCGGAGGTATAAAGAAGCCCTCCGGACACTGGTGTCAGCTGATGGGACTACTGAGCCTATCATCCGACACCTGCTGCCGCTTATTACAATGAGCAGGAGCGGCGGATGGGAGTATTCATCAGCCACTCCTGCGCTGTAAATAAATAATTTAAAAAAAACGCGTCAGCTTCAGCAAGACTAGTTATCAAGAATACAATAATAGAGGGGTCCCCACGTTCCCCCCATTTTTGACAACCAGCCTTGCTAAAGCGGACAGCTGGGGGCTGGTATTCTCAGGCTGGTAAGCGGCCATGGATATTGTCTTCCCTCCCCCCAGCCTAAAAATAGCAGCCAGCATCTATTAGATGCGCCAATTCTGGCACTTTGCACGACTCTTCCCACTTGCCCTGTAGTGGTGGCAAGTGGGGTGATAGTTGGGGGGTTGATTTCCCCTTTGTATTGTCAGGTGACATCAAGCCCCGAGGTTATTAAGAGAGAGGCATCAAAAAGATGTCCCCATTACTAACCCCACAGTCATATTGTAAGAAAACACAGACACCCAGAAAAAGTCCTTTAATTGAAAGAATGACACAAACTCCTTTAATAATCTTAATTAAACCATACTTACGACCTCGCCTAATTCCACTGCAAGCCCTTGATCTCCTGTAATAAAACTAAAATAAAAAAACAATAATATACCATACCTGTCCATCATTCTGTCCCACGCCGCAATCCATGTCTGGAGGATAAACAGTTTTCAACCTGGACGGCGCCAAGATGCGACCATCCAGGATGAGAACCACTGGTGACTGCACAGCCTCAGTGACCGACGTGACGTCATCGAGCTTACTGTTGGTCACTGAGGCTGCGCGTTCCCTGCCGGTCTGAACTGTCGTTACCTCTGTGAGATCCCCGCTAGCACTGTGAGAATAACTGAGCCTTATTCATCGCTATGCATTAAGCACTTTTTATGCAGCAGCACTTTTCCATGCATTAGCACTTTGTATGCAGCAGCACCTTTCCATGTATTAGTAATTTCTATGCAGCAGTACTTTTGTATGCATTAGCACTTTCTATGAAATAGTACCTCTCCTTGCATTAGCACTTTAATCACACTGGTTATCATTTAATTTTTTCTTACGATTATGTCACTGGCTATTACTATATTTGATGTTAACCTACCTGATACACATAATTTCCATGTGAGTTGTACACTACTGATACTGTATTTTGGTGTGGTGATGCTTTTCTGTGCATGAACTGAGTTGCTGACCAGGCCATTATTTGCTGCACATTTAATACGTATGATTTTTCTGCAGCACCGTATTTAGATATATCCATGTATTTTAATACACAGTAAATTTTCTGGTTTTACATTATGTAGTTATTTATATTCAATGATAAATATTACTCTTCCAACACCAATCAACTTTACTGTGTATTAATTTGTACCATTTATCCACCTATTTATACGATATGTGTCACGATAATATAAATATGCCATATTCTGAGTATACTTCTAGAAGGTTCCATGGCTTTACAGACGCACGTTGTGGGCTTTTTGATCCCCCCTTCCCAGCTCCTTCTCACTACATACTCTGTGCAACATGATACTAGTGTGCAAGCAGCACCCCACTGAGTAGTTTATGGCCCTAAGATGGCTGAAGGTAGTTGTGGAAACGCGCTCTTTTGTTCATTTAAAAACTTAATAGTAGGGCATAACTTGACCCCAATTAGTGACAGAGATATAAAAGTTGCACATTCCGAATGTCCACCGATAGATCTATCACCCAGTGATATCTCTAGGATCCAAACTCAACAAAATCCAAGGAATGGATTTCTCCATTATACGGCAGAGAGTTCCATAGTCGCACTGCTCTTACAGTAAAGAATCTGCCTCTGTGATTATGACTAAACCTTCTTTCCTCCAGACGTAGAGGATGCCCCCTTGTCCCCGTCACAGGTCTAAGAGTAAAAAGATCACTAGAAAGGTCTTTGTATTGTGCCCTCATATATTTAAACATTGTAATAAGATCACCCTAAGCCTTCATTTTTCCAAACTAAATAACCCCAAGTGTAATAACCTGTCTTGGTATTGCAGACCCCCCAGTTCACTAATAACCTTGGTCGCTCTTCTCTGTACCCGCTCCAGTTCAGCTATGTCTTTCTTATACACCGGAGACCAGAACTGCACACAGTATTCTAAGTGTGGTCGCACCTGTGACTTGTATAGAGGTAAAATTATGTTCTCCTCATGAGCATCTATGCCTCTTTTAATGCATCCCATTATTTTATTTGCCTTTGCAGCAGCTGACACTGGCCACTAAATGTGAGTTTGTCGTCCACCCATACACCCAGGTCTTTTTCACTGACAGTTTTGCCCAGTGTTTTACAATTAAGCACAAGACAGTGTTTGTTCTACCCAAGTGCATGACCTTACATTTATCCCCATTAAAGCTCATTTGCCATTTATCAGCCCAAGCTTCTAGTTAACATAAATCCTCCTGTAATATAAAATTGTCCTCCTCTGTATTGATTACCCTGCAGAGTTTAGTGTCATCTGCAAAAATTGAAATACTACTCTGTATGCCCCCTACAAGGTCATTAATAAATATGTTAAAGAGAAGAGGCCCCAATACTGATCCCTGTGGAACAAAAAATATATAGTCAGCTCACCCTTCTGTGAAATCTTCATTAGACAGCTGGTGCTCAGCACGGTTCCATGAAGCAAACGTACTTGGGAAGAGAAAAAAAAACAAAAAAAAACCAGCGAGAAGGTTGCAGTCTAAAAGATAACCTTTAATCCATTAGGTTAAAACATAAGTGGCACAGGATTGTCGGGCATGGGAAAAAACACTTCAAAAACAGATGACGCGTTTCGACTTATTACTTTGTGTTTTTTTTTTTTTCTTCTTTTGGATTTTAGAAACTATGGTGTATTCATTATTCAAATGATGCTGATTGTCTGACCAATCATGTTTGACTTCCTAGCATATATCCTCACACTCTGTAATCAGAACATAGATCTTGATGAAGACTGCTAAGTCGAAACGCGTCATCTGTTTTTGAAGTGTTTTTTCCCATGCCCGACAATCCTGTGCCACTTATGTTTTAACCTAATGGATTAAAGGTTATCTTTTAGACTGCAACCTTCTCACTGTTTTTTTTTTCTGATCCCTGTGGAACCCCACTGCTAACCGTGACCCAGTCCGAATGTGCTCCATTAATAACCACCCTTTGTTTCCTATCCCTGAGTCAGTTCTTAACCCACGCACACATATTTTTCGTATCCCCATTGTTCTCATTTTATGTATCAGCCTTTGTGTGGCACCGTATCAAAAGCTTTTGAGAAGTCCATGTACACCACGTCCACTGCGTTCCCTTGGCCCAGTCCGGAACTTAACTCTTCATTAAAGCTTATCAGATTAGTCTGACAAGAACGGTCCCTCGTAAACCCATGCTGATACTGGGTCATGAGGTTATTTTTCTTCAGATACTCCAATATAGTATCCCTTAAAAAACCTTCCAGGATTTCACCCACAGTAGATGTTAAGCTCACTGGCCTATAATTTCCAGGTTCATTTTTCGACCCCTTTTTGAATATTGGCCCCACATTTGCTATACGCCAGTCCTGTGGTACAGACCCCGTTATTATGGAGTCTAATAGTCTATCTATGACTGTACTTAATTCCTGCAGTACTCGGGGTGTATCCCATCCAGGCCCGGGGATTTGTCAATTTTAGTGATTTTTAGACGCCGCCGTACTTCCTGCTGGGTTAAGCAGGTGACATTTAATGGAGAATTTTTTATCACTGATAATGTTATCTGTCATGGGATTTTCTTGTGTAAATACTGTTGAGTCATTGAGCATATTGGCTTTTTCCTCAACCTCATCCACCATTTCACCCAGACCATTTGTAAAGGGACCAACACTATCATTTTTTAGTTTCTTACTATTTATGTAGTTATAGAATATTTTGGGATTGTTTTTACTGTCTCTGGCAATGAGTCTCTCTGCCTCAATCTTTGCTGTCTTGATTTGCTTTTTACAGAATTTATTTAATCTTCTGTATTTATTTAATGCCTCATCACTACCTACTTGCTTTAATTCCCTAAACGCTTTCTTTTTGTCCCTTATTGCGCCCCTTACAGCTCTATTTAGCCATAGTGGTTTCCTCCTATTTCTAGCAGGTTTATTCCCATAGGGTATATACTGTGCACAGGTCTATTCAGGATACTAATAAACATCTCCCATTTTCTCTGTGTATTTTTATGTCTCAGGATATGTCCCAGTTTATTGCATCAAGATCATCTCTCATCCATTGGAAATTTGCCTCCTGAAGTTTAGTGTCCTTGTAACCCCTCTACTACATCTTATTAAAGGACACATAAAAGCTTATTATTCTGTGATCACTATTACCCCAGTGACCCCAACCCTTATATTTGGTCTGCGGTCTGGCCTGTTGTTTAATATTAGGTCTAGCAGTGCCCCCCAACCCTTATATTTGATCTGCGGTCTGTTGGTTAATATTAGGTCTAGCAGTGCCCCCCAACCCTTATATTTGATATGCGGTCTGGTCTGTTGGTTATTATTAGGTCTAGCAGTGCCCCCCAACCCTTATATTTGATCTGCGGTCTGTTGGTAATATTAGTTCTAGCAGTGCCCCCCAACCCTTATATGTGATCTACGGTCTGGCCTGTTGGATAATATTAGGTCTAGCAGTGCCCCCAACCCTTATATCTGATCTGCGGTCTGGCCTGTTGGTTAATATTATGTCTAGCAGTGACCCCCAAACCTTATATTTAATATGTGGTCTGGTCCTGTTGGTTTAATATTAGGTCTAGCAGTGCCCACCAACCCTTATATTTGATATGCGGTCTGGCCTGTTGGTTAATATTAGGTCTAGCAGTGCCCCCCAACCCTTATATGTGATCTGCGGTCTGGTCTGTTGGTTAATATTAGGTCTAGCAGTGCCCCCCCTCTTGTTGGGACCTGAACTAGTTGTGAAAGGTAATTGTCGCTCATAGTTGTCAGAAACCTTGACCTTTGCAGGAACTGCAGGTTTCTGTTCCCCAATGTATTTCAGGGTAGTTGAAGTCCCCCATAATAATGACTTCTCCTGGTGTCGCTGCTTTATCTATTTGCTTTACGAGGATATTCTCCGTTGCTTCCATTATTTTTGGAGACTTATAACAAACCCCTATCAGTAATTTACTATTTTTACCTCCTCCCCTTATCGCCACCCACAGGAACTCTACATCTTCATTAGATTCACAGATATCACGCAGGATGGGATTAAGGATGATTTTACATATAAACACCCCCACCTCACTTATTTGTACGGTTATTTCTGGACAGACTATTAGCCCTGTAAATTAACCGCCCAGTCGTGGCTCTCATCCAGCCATGTCTCAGATATCTCCGCCGTGTCTCAGATATCTCCGCCGTGTCTCAGATAACCCCGCCATGTCTCAGATGTCCCCGCCATGTCTCAGATGTCCCCACCATGTCTCAGATGTCCCCACCATGTCTCAGATGTCCCCACCATGTCTCAGATAACCCCGCATGTCTCAGATATCCCCGCCATGTCTCAGATATCCCCGCCATGTCTCAGATATCCCCGCCATGTCTCAGATATCCCCGCCATGTCTCAGATATCCCCGCCATGTCTCAGATATCCCCGCCATGTCTCAGATATCCCCGCCATGTCTCAGATATCCCCGCCATGTTCAGATATCCCCGCCATGTCTCAGATATTCCCGCCATGTCTCAGATATCCCCGCCATGTCTCAGATATCCCCGCCATGTCTCAGATATCCCTGCCATGTCTCAGATATACCCGCCATGTCTCAGATATCCCCACCATGTCATAATTATGTTCCAACAAAATTAATTCTAATTCCTCCATTTTGTTGGTGAGGCTTCTGGCATTAGTATACATGCACTTTATGTATCTCTCTGTACCTCTATTCTTTCTTAAATTATTAACTGTTTTAAACCCCATCCCCCATGCCACCCACACCCCCAATTTCATTATTTGTGCCCAGGTCTCTTTCTGCACTGCCTTCCCCTCCTATAAAATGAATACCCTGCCCCCAGTCCCTAGTTTAAAGACTCCTCCAACCTTCTAGCCATTTTCTCCCCAGCACAGCTGCATCCTCACCATTGAGGTGCAGCCCGTCCCTAGCATAGAACCTGCAGCCAACTGAGAAGTCGGCCCAGTTCTCCAGGAACCCAAACCTCTCCTTCCTACACCAATTCTTGAGCCACTTATTAACCTCCCTAATCTCCTGTTGCTTCTCTGGCGTGGCACAGGCAGTATTTCAGAGAATACCACCTTGGAAGTCCTTGCTTTAAGCTTGCAGCCTAACTCCCTGAAATCATCTTTAAGGACCTTCCACCTACCTCTAACTTTGTCATTTGTGCCAATGTGCACCATGACCGCTGGGTCCTCACCAGCCCCTCCCAGTAATCTGTCAACCCAATCAGCGATGTGTCGGACTTGAGCGCCAGGTAGGCAGCACACTGTTCGACGATCCCTGTCTTTGTGACAGATTGCCCTATCTGACCTCCTAATAATAGAGTCCCTCACTACCAGCACCTGTCTGGCCTGCCCTGCTCTCCTATCCCGCCTTCTAACTGTCACCCAGCTTGCTGCCCCACTGTCCTGCAGCTCCATCCTAGCAATCCCCCCTCATCTATCCCATTGAGCGTCTGCTCAGTGAGTAGAGGACTCCTTTCCATATTTTCTATGGATCTCAGTGTTGCCAGCTGCACATTTAGATCCAGTAGCTGGGCTTCCAAATGCACAATGTGCTCACATCTCGCACAGCGGTATGCACCCTCGCCGGCTGTTCAAGGACTGCATACATGTGGCAAGATGTACACTGGATGGCATTGGCAATAGTGGAGCAAATTTCTAATGGGGATTTCACCAGACAGGAAAGATAAGTAAAAATAAATTAAAAGTATTAATAAAATATAACAGCAATTCAGTAATTCCTCCCTTGTCAACTCCCTGAATCCAAAGTCACTGAATCTCAAGTCACACTTACCACCGTTCACACTTACGCTCCGGTCACACTCAGCTCGCTCACACTGGCTGAAGCAGAAGATTTAAAGAGATTTTTTTTTTCTTCAACAGCAAACCACCCTGCTGCTCAATGCAATTCCAAAAAAAAAAAACGTGGAGGTGCCGTTGGAGTGAATAGCGATGGATCTGGTAGGACCCCTGGTAAAATCTGCAAGAGGACATCAATATATATTGGTGGTCCTGGATTATGCGATCTGGTACCCAGAGGCGGTACCCTTAAGAAATGCCTCTGCCAAGTGTATCTCTGGGGAGCGGATCCATATCTTCTCCCGAATCAGGCTGATGAGATACTGACAGACCAAATGACCTCCTTCATGTCAAAAGTCATGAGGGAGTTACGCAAGACACTGCAGATTTCCCAGCTCAGAACCTCAGTATACCATCCCCAGACGGATGGGCTGGTGGAGAGGTTTAACAAAACCTTGAAGGCTATGCTAAAGAAATCAATGGAGAAGGACGGCCGAGACTGGGACTATGCTTCCCTACCTGCTGTTCTCTGTCAGGGAAGTTCCCCAAGCTTCCACAGGCTTCTCCCCATTTAAACTACTCTTTGGACGACACCCTCGAGGGCTCCTGGATGTGGCAAAGGAATCCTGGGAAGCTGAAACCACCCCGTATAGAAGCGTGGTAGAGCATGTCACCCAGATACAAGAGAGGATTGCCAACGTGATGCCCATTGTGAAGGAGCACCTCCTCAAGGCTCAGGAAGCCCAGTCCAGGGTGTATAATAGGTCCACCAGGGTAAGACAGTTCAACCCAAGGGATTGAGTACTTGTGCTGGTGCCCACGGTGGAGACCAAATTCCTGGCCAAGTGGTAGGGTGCCAATGAGATCATGGAGAAAGTTGGTGAGATCAACTACAAAGTCCACGAACCGGAGAAGCAGAAGCCCTACCAGGTGTACCATATGAACCTGATAAAACCATGGCAGGACAGAGAACCCGTGGAAGCTCCTTGTCTGCTGGCCAAGTTCGATGTCAGTGTGGAGGATGTTAAGGTGGCAGACACCTTGTCCCGTTAGCAGAAGCAGTGACGAGAGTTACTGCATAACAGAGACCTGTTCTCAGAACTTCCAGGTTGTACGAAGGTCATAGAGCATGATGTCCTGACGGAGCCTCATGTCTGGGTCAACTTGAAGCCATATCGGATTCCTGAAGGCCGCCGAGAGGTGATCTCAAAGGAGGTGAAGCGGATGCTGAGCCTGGGAGTCAGAGGAATCCAAGAGTGGCTGGTCCAGTCCAATAGTCCGAAACCAGATGGGGAATGGCGGTTTTGCAATGACTACAGGAAGCTGAACGAGGTTTTTAAGTTTGATGCATACTCAATGCCCCTGGTCGAGGAGTTAATTGAGAGGCTAGGGCCGGCTCGATACATTACTACCCTTGACCTTACAAAAGGGTACTGGCAAATTCCAATGTCCCAAGACGCCAAGGAGAAGACTGCCTTTTCAAGGCCAGATGGATGCTTCCAATACACAAGGATGCCGTTTGGGTTACAAGGTGCTCCAGCCACATTCAAGAGAGCCATGGACCGGATCCTAGCTCCCCACAAGTGGTACGGAGCGGACTACCTGGACAATATTGTGATCTTTAGCCAGGATTGGGGAAGCCATCTGAGCAAGATCCAGGTGATATTTGATGCTCTATGGAAGGCGGAGTTTTTCATAAAACCGAAGAAATGTGCCTTGGTAATGGAGGAAGCTAAATACTTAGGCTATGTTGTAGGCAGGGGAGAAATAAAGCCACAGATACACAAAAGTTGAGGCAATTCAGAGCTGGCCACAACCCCTCTAAAAGAAGGAGATCAGAACATTCCTGAGCATTGTGGGCTGTTACCTCCGGTTTATCCCAAACTTCGCCATGGCAGCTGCCTCCCTGACAGACCTCCTTAAAGGGACAAAGTTGGCTGTGGCCAAGTGGTCTCCAGAAGCTTAGACGGCCTTCCAGGAACTGAAGCTGGCCTTGTGTAAACAGCCGATGCTGTAGCGCCCAATTTCTCTAAGGGGTTCGTGGTCCAGACGGACGTGTCGGATGTTGGGCTCGGTGCTGTCTTGTCTCAAGAGGTGAACGGGGAAGAGCATCCCATAATGTATTTTAGCTGGAAGTTGTCATCCTGTGAAAAAAATTACTCCATAGTGGAGAAGGAATATTCAGCCATCAAGTGGGCATTAGACACTCTAAATCTCCTGCCCAAGAGGTAGCACCTTAGACTGGTGTCAGACCATGCACCACTGAAGTGGATGAGGGAGAAAAAAGGGAAACAATGCCTGAGTGACCAAGGTGGTTCCTAGCACTTCAGGATTTTAACTTCCATGCGGAGCATAGGCCAGGGAAACTGCATGGCAATCCTGACGATCTGTCGAGAGTCCACTATTTGTTGGCAGAAGGTGCCAAGCCCTCTGGCTTTGGGTTTTGGGGTAGGCAAGATGGCGTTGATGTGAGCTCGGAAGCATGCTCCAGCACATACAGTGCTGAGAGAGTCATTAGGTCATTCCAGTGCCGGGTATTACAAGCAGTCATAAGAGATGGGTGGAAATGACCGCTCAAATATCCCAATCCCCAGGGGCATGGTTTGGCAGATAAAATGGAGGCCGAATCTCTCAATCAGTGTCTGTAGCAGGAGATGTGTGGATCTCCTGTGTGTTGGTCTGTGCTAAGACCTAAAGCACCAGACACTATTCTGAAGGGGCGGACTCGCTGTATGTTGTATGGACTTTTTACTTTCGGTTTTCACTTTGTGCTGGAAAAGGATGTGCTTTTGTTTTGCTATCCTGTGCGGTTTATGCAGTTTGCTGCCTGGACATTTCAGCAATACCGCTAGCTGTGCCTACCTGAATCGCAGCTGAGTACAAACCTCTACAATATGATACTACACACTGTATATACTGTGTACATGAAGGGGCTTTCTATCTAGAATATATACCATACTACTATATATATACACACTACACATTGTATATACTGTGTACATGAAGGAGCCTTCTATACAGTATACAGAATATACTATACTACTATATAATATACTACATATACTGTATATGAAGGGGCTTTCTATATCTACATATCTCTCTCTATATCTATCTCTCTATCTAAGCTGTGTGTGTGTCTGTATCAAGCCACGCCCACTCCACATAGCCCCACCCACTCCACATAGCCCCACTCACTCCACACACAAAACCCGTCTACACGGACCACGTTTTTAGTGCACACGGGAGGAGATACATTTACCTCAAAAGCCACCCTGCAAAACTCTCCAGCTGCGACGTCCCAGCCGCTGTGAGCAACAATCAGGGCCGCTGCCTTCAGAGTATCAGTGCGCGGCAGGCACAGGCCACATCTACCTCCGTCATGTCTAGAATGGAGTTGCTCCTGTGAGGCATGACGTCAAGAGAAAGGGAGGAGCCTCATGGATTACACCGCTGTGCTCATAACAGGAAGCTGCTGTGCACATGCAAGGGGAAAAGAGGTCCACGGGGGGCAAAATACGAGAGGTGAGAGGGGAAAAATATGAGAGGTGCGAGGGGAAAAATATGAGAAGTGCGAGGGGGAAAATATGCGAGGGGGGAAAATATGAGAGGTGCGAGGGGGAAAATATGAGAGGTGCGAGGGGGGAAAATATGAGAGGGGCGAGGGGGAAAATATGAGAGGTGCGAGGGGGAAAAATATGAGAGGTGCGAGGGGGAAAATATGAGAGGTGCGAGGTGGAAAATATGAGAGGTGGGAGGGGGAAGATAGAGGGGCGAGGGGGAAAATATGAGAGGGGCGAGGGGAAAATATGAGAGGTGCGAGGTGGAAAATGAGAGGTGCGAGGGGGAAATATGAGAGGTGTGAGGGGGAAAATATGAGAGGGGCGAGGGGGAAAATATGAGAGGTGCGAGGGGGAACATATGAGAGGTGTGAGGGGGAAAATATGAGAGGTGCGAGGGGGAAAATATGAGAGGTGGAGGGGGAAAATATGAGAGGTGCGAGGTGGAAAATATGAGAGGTGCGAGGGGGGAAAATAGAGAGGGCGAGGGGGAAAATATGAGAGGTGCAAGGGGAAAATATGAGAGGTGTGAGGGGGAAAATATGAGAGGGGCGAGGGGAAAATATAAGAGGTGCGAGGGGGAAATATAATTTGTTATAAACTAACCACAGTTAGTTATTATGCCCGAACAACGCCAGGCTCTTCAGCTAGTAGTATATAAATACCATACTACTATATATAATATACAGTGTATATACTGTGTGTATGAAAGGGCTTAATATATAGTATATATACCATACTACTATATATAATACACTGTATATGAAGGGGCTTTTTATATAGTATATAGAATATATGCCAAACTACTATATATAATACACTGTATATGAAGGAGCTTTTTATATAGTATATAGAATATATACCATACTACTATATATACACACTGTATATACTGTGCATATGAAGGGGCTTTCTATATAGTATATACAGTGCCTACAAGTAGTATTCAACCCCCTGCAGATTTAGCTGGTTTGATAAAATGCAAATAAGTTAGAGCCTTCAAACTGCAAACGAGAGTAGGATTTATTAACAGAAGCATAAATCTTACAAAACAAAAAGTTATGTTGCTCAGTTGAATTTTAATAAATTTTAAACATAAAAGTGTGGGTCAATTATTATACAACTCCTATGTTTAATATTTCGTGGAATAACCCTTGTTTGCAATTACAGCTAATAATCGTCTTTTATAAGACCTGATCAGGCCGGCACAGGTCTGTGGAGTTATCTTGGCCCACTCCTCCATGCAGATCTTCTCCAAGTTATCTGGGTTCTTTGGGTATCTCATGTGGACTTTAATCTTGAGCTCCTTCCACAAGTTTTCAATTGGGTTAAGGTCAGGAGACTGACTAGGCCACTCCAACACCTTGACTTTTTCCCTCTTGAACCAGGCCTTGGTTTTCTTGGCTGTGTGCTTTGGGTCGTTGTCTTGTGGAAGATGAAATTACTGACCCATCTTAATATCCTTGATGGAGGAGCGGAGGTTCTTGGCCAAAATCTCCAGGTAGGCCGTGCTATCCATCCTCCCATGGATGCGAACCAATGGCCAGGCCCCTTGGCTGAGAAACAGCCCTGTTAGCCACTGCACCATGCATACGACATATGCATCTGTTCATCTGACCTCCTGATGAGCCTGGTTAGGCGAAACGCGTCGAGGCGTGATTAGCTATGGTTTCATGGTGGTAAACGAAAAAACTGAGGGAGCTAAGTACCGCTGTTCTTATATGTCGCATTTTGTCTAAATATGCGGTCTCCAACCGCTTTTGCTATGGATGTAACACAATGATGATCTCAAACTACATGCACTGTGGCATATGGTATGCCTTTTCCTTAATCAGACTTTGTGATCAATAATTGCTCTGGGAGCGTATTGAGCCATCATATCTACATCCCTGGGTGCATCCAAGTGCTAATTTTGGTCATTTTTATTGCGTACACAAATTGCCTAGACATGATTTCACAATAAAGGCGCTTGTTATATCCGATATATTTATCATTTGATCGCCTTGATAATGTTTTTTGGAGGGTTGAACTACTCTGGCATAAGTGCATTGTAACGCTGTATTTTTTGTCAAAACAATATCTAGGCATTTGTTAATAATAGACTACAAGTGCACTGAGACATCGAACGGTGCTTATAAAATGAGATAAATTGCGGTACTTGATTGATTTTTCTCGGCTACAGCATATATATATATATCTAGTTATCAGACAGATATTAAGACTGTTGACTTAAATCTAATGTTTCTCTTTCTGCTTGTTGGCAGCTACTACATTAATTAACTAGCTGTAGACCGGGTTTATTGACAAAAAACCGGCTCCCACCAATCTTGGATACATATATATATAAAAAACGATATCCAGCTACTACCATTTGTTTGTTTTGTTTTTACATTATTGGACATAGGATGTACTAGGTCAGTAGGTCTCTGTCTAGATATAGAGGTCCCCTTAGCCATTGGGTAGTGGGATCCACTAGACATATAGGGCACAACAGGGCCACTAGGGTTAGCCATCGGTGAGCGGGGGCGCCACAACGCTCCCCCCTAGGGTGCCAACCTCCGCGGCAAGGCAGGAGACAGTCTAGGAAATTTCTAGGGACATCCAGATGGGCCCAATATTTTAATCCGAATTATTCTTTATATGTCAAATTTTGGTGCTACCTATTATGGTTAATTATAAATAAAGTATAATGTTTTTGGGTTTTTTTCTATGATTTTGAGAAACAGCCCCACAGCATGATGCTGCCACCACCATGCTTGACTGTAGGGATGGTATTCTTGGGGTCGTATGCAATGCCATCCAGTCTCCAAACGTCACGTGTCTGGTTGGCACCAAAGATCTCGATCTTGGTCTCATCAGACCATAGAACCTTGAACCAGTCTGTCTCAGAGTCCTCCAAGTGATCATGAGCAAACTGTAGACGAGCCTTGACATGACGCTTTGAAAGTAAAGGTACCTTACGGGCTCGTCTGGAACGGAGACCATTGCGGTTGAGTACGTTACTTAGGGTATTGACTGAAACCAATGTCCCCACTGCCATGAGATCTTCCCGGAGCTCCTTCCTTGTTGTCCTTGGGTTAGCCTTGACTCTTCGGACAAGCCTGGCCTCGGCACGGGAGGAAACTTTCAAAGGCTGTCCAGGCCGTGGAAGGCTAACAGTAGTTCCATAAGCCTTCTACTTACGGATGATGCTCCCAACAGTGGAGACAGGTAGGGCCAACTCCTTGGAAAGGGTTTTGTACCCCTTGCCAGCCTTGTGACCCTCCACGATCTTGTCTCTGATGGCCTTGGAATGCTCCTTTGTCTTTCCCATGTTGACCATGTATGAGTGCTGTTCACAAGTTTGGGGAGGGTCTTAAATAGTCAGAAAAGGCTGGCAAAAGAGATCATTAATCCACACATGTGAAGCTCATTATTCTTGGTGTCTGAACTACTTCTTAATACTTTAGGGGGACCAAACAGAATTCTTGTGGTTTGAGGGGTTGAATAATAAATGACACTCTGAATTAACTTTTAACGTTTTAAAAAAAAAAAAAAAATTACAACAAAAATTTTTGCTGCAGTGCATTTCCCACTTCCAGGCTGATCTACAGTACAAATGTCACAATGCCAAGTTAATTCCGCATGTGTCAACCAGCTAAATCTGCAGGGGGTTGGATACTACTTGTAGGCACTGTATACACACCTGTGAAGAAACCAGAGTATATCTTAATTACCCAGATGACTATGCAACGTGATGCTGGTGGACGGAGCGAGACTTGATGTCCCAGATGTGCTCAATCGGATTCAGGTCTGGGGAACGGGCGGCCTGTCCATTGCTTCACTGCCTTCATCTTGCAGGAACTACTGACACACTCCAGACACATGAGGTCTGGCATTGTCCTGCATTAGGAGGAAGCCAGGCCCAAACGCACCAGCAAATGGTCTCACAAGGGGTCTGAGGATCTCATCTTGGTACCTAATGGCAGTCAGGCTACCTCTGGCGAGCACATGGAGGGCTGTGTGGCCCTCCAAAGAAATGCCACCCCACACCATTATTGACCCACTGCCTAATCGGTCATGCTGAAGGATGCTTCAGGCAGCAGGTTCACACTCAGCACATGTGACAGACGTGACAGATTCTGGAGATGCCATGGAGAGCGATCTGCTGTCAGTATGACCGGTTTGGCGGTGGGTCAGTAATGGTGTGGGGTGGCATTTCTTTGGAGGCCGCACAGCCCTCCATGTGCTCGCCAGAGTTAGCCTGACTGCCATTAGGTACCGAGATGAGATCCTCCGACCCCTTGTGAGACCATATGCTGGTGCGGTTGGCCCTGGGTTCCTCCTAATGCAGGACAATGCCAGACCTCATGTGGCTGGAGTGTGTCAGCAGTTCCTGCAAGATGAAGGCATTGAAGCTATGGACTATCCCACCCGTTCCCCAGACCTGAATCCGATTGAGCACATCTGGGACATCATGTCTCGCTCCATCCACCAACATCACGTTGCACCACAGACTGTCCAGGAGTTGATGGATGCTTTAGTCCAGGTCTGGGAGGAGATCCCTCAGGAAAACATCCGCAACCTCATCAGGAGCATGCCCAGGCATTGTAGAGAGGTTGTATACAGGCATGTGGAGGCCACACACAATACTGAGCATCATTTTGACTTGTTTCCACTTTAATTTTGTCATGTTTTGATTTTCATTTTGACTTGTTTCCACTTTCATTTTGGGGGTCTCTCCAAATCCAGGCCTCCATTGGTTCAAAAATTTGATTTCCATTGATGATTTTTGTGTGATTATGTTGACAGCACATTCAACTTTGTACAGAACAAAGTATTTAATGAGAATATTTCATTCATTTAGATCTAGGATATGTTATTTGAGTGTTCCCTTTATTTTTTTGAGCAGTGTATGATTCTATAGGAAACAACCTAGGGGTTTTCGGCTCAGGTTGGAAGGACACAGATCTGATAAATTGAGCATCGCTGAACCATGGATATCTTTGGAAAAACAAGGCTTTGAGACCCACTGGTCGCCTGGTTCCATGGAGATGGTCGGATAAGCCAGGCAGTGAGTCTTGTGTCAACTGGATTTGGACCTTGTACGGACTCTATGGACTGTTCTCGGCCATCTCCCTACGCTTGTCGATATCTCTTCTCTGTGTGTGTATCACAGGTGAAATAGCGACCCTGGGAGCTCTGACGTAACATCTACCATTATACCGGCGAGTCAGCGGAAGGGTTGGGCCCTGTAATGTGCACCATCTTGCGGGTAATAGCTGGGACTGTTCGGTTTGCTATTGGGTGTTGTGATTCAATAAATTATTGCCACAGTTTTACCCGAACCCTTCGTTGTCTGTGTAGTGTACTGCCCACGGGGAGATGGGGAGCACGGCTGTCACTTATACTCACCCCCTCCTGGCACGGTCTCTGCAGCCCTCCGCGCCTGTGTTCAGAGGTCATGTGGTACTGCTCATTAAAGTCATGAATATGCGTATATTCATGGCTTTAATGAGCGGTACCACGTGACCGCTGAAGGAAGGAAGAGCTGTGGCGCCAGGAGGGGGTGAGTATGATGGGGAGGACGGGGGGAGCCATGCTATAATCACCTGTCCCCGTTCCACCGCCGCACGCCGCTCTGTCCTCTGGCTGTGATGTTCAGGTAAGAGGGCGCGATGACGTGGTTAGTGCGCGCGAGGCGGTGGAAAGGGGACAGGTGAATATCGCAAGTGCCGGGGGCCTGAGCCAGTGGTGACACCGGCACCTGGCCCCCATAGCGCGCCGGTGTCCCCGCCTGCTCAGGACACCGGCACCTGGCCCCCAGCAACGAGAGGTGAGCATGTCATTTTTTTTTTATTCACAGCAGCAGAATATGGGGCCTATTCTATGGAGCATCTTATGGGGCAATAACCTTTATGGAGCAGCTTATGGGGTCTATTCTATGGAGCATCTTATGGGGCCATTATTAACCTTTGTGCAGCATTATATGGGGCGTATTTTGTATGGAGCATCTTATGGGGCCCCTCATGAACTGTATGGAACATTATAATCATGTGCTCATGATTAAATATGGATATTCAAAAACATTTAACCTACTGATGTCTCAGTTCTACTTTTATTGGTATCTTTTTTTATTTTTTAAATTTACCACAAGCTGCTGCATTTTCCACCCTAGGCTTATACTCGAGTCAATAAGTTTTCCCAGTTTTTTGAGGCAAAATTAGGGGGTCGGCTTATACTCGGGTCAGCTTATACTCGAGTATATACAGTAATTGCCCCTCTTACTTGTTTGTTTAGCCACATTGGGTTTTTCCTATTACTTGTCCTTTTATTCCCACAAGGTATAAACCGCTTACAGGGCCTATTTAGGATGTTCCTAAACATTTCCCATTTATTATCTGTATTCTTATTTCTGAGGACATTGTCCCAGTGAACCAGATTTTTATATTGTGTGTATATTGTTGTAATTTGTATTATAATATTTCAATAAAAAAATTAATTTATTTAAAAGAAGCACCCCAATTGTAGGTTATATAGTACACAAGTATTACACTGCATGAGACCAGCGATAAAACTGAAAAATATTCATCTCATGTTATCACTAAGAAAAAAGTTTAAAGTAAAATAAAATGTGTAAAAATGTTTTTTTCTTAATAAAAAAAAGTCGCAAAAAGCTGTATTGCCACTAAAACCGCAGTTCTCGTTAAAAATACTGTGACAAAGTAACTGACATAGTGCTGGAGGGGAGATACATTTCACTGAAGCTATTGGCTTCAGTGTTGTGAATGGGTTTGAGATGAGTTCTGAGCAGAGGCTTCCTCTGGTGGTTACAAGCGGTACTGGTCTGTCCAGTGAAGATTGTGAGGACTGGGAATCAGGTGTTACTGACTGGTCTTATATAAGGGAGTCACCTTCCCATCAGGGTTGCCGGTGATCAATTGTTCTGGTCTGAATCCTTGATTCCAGTTTCCCTTGTAGCCTGCTGTGTCGTGTCTGCATCTCCTGCTAACAGATAAGACATTTTCTTCTTTTTGTTTTGTGCTATATTTTTGCATTTTGTCCTGCACTTCTGTGGGGGCCTTCAGGGTCCCCTCTGGGGGCTTTTGCCCTCTCAGTTTAGTTCAGCCACTGATGTTTGTACTTTTGCTTTTTCCAGTTTTTTCAGTGGCTGCTGTTTTGATTTTGTTACACCAGGGAACTAATTTAGGTGGTAGAGGTCGTGTGATCTCAGTTGTTTTTGAAATTAGTAGAGTTGGTGCTTTTCAGGGTTTTCTGGGATTGCAGTAAGTACCCTTCCTATCCTTTTCTATTTAGTTAGTTTGGGCCCCAGCGTTTGCTCATACTATTTTCTTTCTGTGTCAGTATTTCATCTTGTCTAACCGCCATTACATGTTTGGGGGCTTCCTATTATCTTTGGGGTTCTGCTCCGGGGCAGATAGCTTTCCTATTTCTATCTTTAGGTGTAGTTAGTTTCTCAGGCTGTGACGAGGCGTCTAGGACCAACGTAGGAACGCTCCACGGCTGCCTCTAGTTGTGGTGGTTAGTCAGGGTACTGCAATCTCATAGATTCCAACTGCTCTGGTGTATTGCCTTTTTTACCTGCACTCCTCAGCTACCAAATCATAACACTTCAGTGATTTGAGCCCCAGAAGTCTGCTCCAGCACACTATGTGTTGAGAGGGGTTAATGGGCCATTTTAAGGGCTGGGTTTTTGTGGACAACCATAGAGCGGGTGGAAGGTTGTACACCTTATCTCCACCCCAGGGTGTGGTCAGGGGTTTAAATAGTCAGCCTTCTGAGGCATTCAGTGGTCACTAGGCCTGGAGTGAGGAACGCCAGTGAATTGTGTCCTGAGAAGGCAAGCTGAACCATTATATGTAGATTTTCCTGAGCAGGTGGATCCCCTCAACCACATGGACGGTGCTGTATGTTATATTTTTCCTTATGCCAAAAAGGCCTTGTTTATTTTTGCCAACTACGCACTGGCTTATGCAGCACTCCTAATAAACCTCCGTGTGGAAACAGTGGCGTCTCCGCTCCCTCCTCTGTAATACACGATATTGGAGGACGGTGACGTCTCCTCTCCCTCCTCTGTAATCTATGGTATTAAAGCAAGTTGACGTCTCCTCTCCCTCCTCTGTAATATACGGTATTGGAGGATGGCGACGTCTCCTCTCCCTCCTCTGTAATATGTGGTATTGAAGCACAGTGACATCTCCTCTCCCTCCTCTGTAATAAACGGTATTGGAGGACGGCGACGTCTCCTCTCCCTCCTCTGTAATATGTGGTATTGAAGCACAGTGACGTCCTCTCTCCCTCCTCTGTAATACACGATATTGGAGGACGGTGACGTCTCCTCTCCCTCCTCTGTAATCTATGGTATTAAAGCAAGTTGACGTCTCCTCTCCCTCCTCTGTAATGTACGGTATTGGAGGATGGCAACGTCTCCTCTCCCTCCTCTGTAATATGTGGTATTGAAGCACAGTGACGTCTCCTCTCCCTCCTCTGTAATACACGATATTGGAGGACGGTGACGTCTCCTCTCCCTCCTCTGTAATCTATGGTATTAAAGCAAGTTGACGTCTCCTCTCCCTCCTCTGTAATATACGGTATTGGAGGGCGGTGACGTCTCCTCTCAATCCTCTGTAATCTATGGTATTGAAGCACGGTGACGTCTCCTCTCCCTCCTCTGTAATATATAGTATCGGAGGACGGCGACGTCTCCTCTCCCTCCTCTGTAATATACGGTATTGGAGGACGGTGACGTCTCCTCTCTAATTTGTGGTATTGAAGCACGGCGACGTCTCCTCTCCCTCTTCTGTAGTATACGGTATTGGAGGACGGTGCTGTCTCCTCTCCCTCCTCTGTAATCTATGGTATTGAAGAACGGTGACGTCTCCTCTCCCTCCTCTTCTAATATACAGTATTGAAGCACGGTGACGTCTCCCCTCCCTCCTCTTCTAATATACAGTATTGAAGCACGTTGACGTCTCCCTTCCCTCCTCTAATATTGGAGGACGGTGACGTCTCCTCTCTAATTTGTGGTATTGAAGCACGGCGACGTCTCCTCTCCCTCTTCTGTAGTATACGGTATTGGAGGACGGTGCTGTCTCCTCTCCCTCCTCTGTAATCTATGGTATTGAAGAACGGTGACGTCTCCTCTCCCTCCTCTTCTAATATACAGTATTGAAGCACGGTGACGTCTCCCCTCCCTCCTCTTCTAATATACAGTATTGAAGCACGTTGACGTCTCCCTTCCCTCCTCTAATATACGTGGACACCGCGTCTGCACATGCCACTGAGGCACGGCGCACTTAACCCTATATGTGCACAGGTCTGACAACCCTTGCCCTACTTTTTTCATGTCATGGAATGTTTAATGATCTAGTGATCTTCAACCAAGATTACTGGTCCACCTGACCTAATAACTTTACTTTATTCTGTAACTGATGAAGGTCTGATGTAAGACCGAAACGTTTTGCTTACTACTAGTGTGGACAACATTAAATTATCTGGTCACTTAAGTTGAGTGCCGAGTCTCTTAATACAGTATACGATTCTGCCTTAGGGCTTCCCATGTAGCGTAGAGCTCCTTGTAATTGGAAGAGCTGGACCGCATGTCTGCTGGCCACTTTCCCTGAAGAATTTTTCCTTCCAGATGCGCCCCCCAACCCCACTTGCTGGCGTCCGTGGTAATTACAACGCATGGAGAGGTGATCCAGGGGACGCCCTTCCGAAGGTTCTTCTGCTGCATCCACCACACAAGGGACTTTTTTCCCGTTGGGGACAAGGACATTTTCTTGTCAAGGGAACACCGACGACGATCCCAGACAGCCAGGATTTCCTTTTGCAAGGTCCTTGAGTGGAAGTGAGCCCAATGGACACAGGGGATGCATGATGTCATGAGCCCCAGTACTCGCATTACCGATCTGATGGAAACACGGCCTTTCCGGAGTTCCTTCAAACTGTTTTGTACCACTCTTTGTTTTTCCAGCGGCAAAAAGGATGTTCTGCTGTTGGAATCTAGCCACACTCCTAAAAAGATCTTTCTTTTTTCTGGCACCAAATCCGATTTTTCCCCATTTATAATCCAGCCGAGGATTTTTAAAACAGCTATCGTCTTCTGTTTGTGCCGCTGCAGCTCCTCTATTGAACTTGCCACCAAAAGAAAGTCGTCCAGATATGGTACGATTATTCCCTGACTTCTTAAGAAGGCTACGGCTTCTGAGATCAGTTTGGTAAAGACTCGAGGTGCCGAAGCCAGGCCAAAAGGAAGACACTGGAATTGAAAGTGGCAGGTCCGATCCTGAAGCTTTACTGCAAATCTCAGGTATTTTTGTGACGTTGGGTGGACCGGTACCTGATAGTAAGCACTCATCAGATCCAGAGTGCACATCAGGGCATCTTTGTCTATCAGATGGATTATGGATCTGATTGACTCCATTCAAAAATTTTTGTACACGACCCATGCAATTAAAGGTTTTAAATTTATAATCGTGCAAGATTCTCCGGATGGTTTTGTGATGGAGAATAGGGACGAATAGTGACCCGATCCTATTTCTGCTCGGGGAACTAGAATCATAATGGCTGATTTTGCTAGGTCTAACACATCTTCCCACATTTGAGAGTGAGCTTCTATCAAAAGGGGAGAAATAGATCTCTCGGGGGGAGAGGAAAACTCTATTTGTTAACCCTCTGATATGGTCTTTAACACCCATTGATTCTGTGTGATGAGACCATTGGGCCCTGTATTTTTTAAGCCGACCCCCTATATAGGCATAGTCATGCTCTTCTGGATCTCGTACGTGATCAAAACAGGGATCCTCTAGTTTTCCCGACTCTAGATTGGGTATTCCCGAAAGGGCCCCTCTGAGACCTCCCCTAGATTCTGTAGTCCTGTTGTCTCCTGGGACCACTAGGTCTACGAAAAGACTGATCCCTCAAATTTTTTTCTTCTGGGAACCCTCTCTTAAGCCAGAGAAGGGAAGGGATCACAGCTTGGTTTTAGAAGTCCCGTCCCCCGACCAGGTTTTTGACCAAATAGCTCTGCGAGCCGAGTTGGTCAGTGATCTATTTCGGGCCGAGAACCTTACAGATTCTGCCGATGCATCGGCTAAAAAACCCGTGGCCGACTTCATAAGTAGCAAGGAGGCCAATATTTACTCCCTAGGGGTCTTGTTAGTGAGATGTTCCTCTAACTGCCTCATCCATAAAAACATAGATCTTGCTACCGAAGTAGCTGCTATGTTTGTTTTAATTATGGCCGCTGATGTCTCCACGGCTCGTCTTAATAGATTGTCCGCTTTTCTGTCCATGGGATCTTTGAGGCTGGATGAATCCTCAAAGGGGATGGAAGTTTTCCTGGCGACTTTAGCCACCGGAGCATCAATTTTGGGAACTTCTTCCCAGACCTTAATGTCCTCTGGTTCGAAGGGAAGACGTATCTTAAAGACCCGGGATATTACAAGATGCTTCTCCACCTCCTCCCACTCTTCCAGGACCATAGCCCGCACGTGGTCTTTCACTGGGAACACCCGTTGCCTTTGTGCTCTGAGGCCACCAAACATCATGTCCTGTCTGGACTGTGGTTTCTGGACCTCCTCTACTCCGGTAAGAAGAATCCTCTTGCATGTCCCTCCTTGCAGGAAAAACACTGAGGGAATGTGGGGGGGGAGGGCTTTTTAACCTCTTGGGTGTTCTCCCTGTCCCTACATATATACACCATGTTCCAAATTATTATGCAAATGATATTTTTCTCTGATTTTCCTAAGTGGTCAGTGCAAATGACAGTCAGTCTAATAAAAGTCATCACCCGTTAGAGTATACATCGAATTTTATTGAAGAAACCTCCCAATGATAACAGTATAATCTCCAAAATGAATAAAAACTCAAAATGCACTGTTCCAAATTATTATGCACAGTAGAATTTCAAAACATTTGATATGTTTTAAAGAACTGAAAATGCTCATATGTGGAATTTGCAGCACTAGGAGGTCACATTCACTGAACAAAAGGGTTGAGGTCAGGGGAAGATGGTGGCCACACCATGAGTTTATCTAATATGCCCATAGCAGCCAATGACTCAGAGGTCTTCTTTGCAGCATGAGATGGTGCATTGTCAGCATGAAGATAATTTTGCTCCTGAAGGCACATTTCTGTTTTCTATACCATGGAAGAAAGTTGTTAGTCACAAACTCTACATACTTTGCAGAGGTCATTTTCACACCTTCAGGAACCTTAAATGGTCCTACCAGCTGTTTCCCCATGATTCCTGCCCAAAACATGACTCCTCCACCTGTTTACTGACATCGCAGCCTTGTTGGGACATGGTGGCCATCCACCAACCATCCACTACTCCATCCATCTGGACCATCCAGGGTTGCTCGACATTCATCAGTAAACAAGACTGTTTGAAAATTAGTCTTCAGGTATGTCTGGACCCACTGCAACCGTTACTGCTAGTGAGTACTGTTTAGGGGTGGCCGAATAGTAGGTTTAGGCACCACAGCAAGCCTTTGAAGCATCCTACACCTTGAGGTTTGAGGGACTCCAGAGGCACCAGCAGTTTCAAATATCTGTTTGCTGGTTTCTAATGGCTTTTTAGCAGCTTCTCTCTTAATCCGATGAACTTGCCTGGCAGAAACCTTCCTCATTCTGCCTTTATAAGCACAAACACATCTGTGCTCAGAATCAAACACAAATCTCTTAACAGTACGTTGATCATGCTTAAGTTTTCAGGAAATATCTAATGTTTTCATCCCTTGACCAAGGCATTGCACTATTTGATTATTTTCAGCAGCAGAGAGATCCTTTTTCTTTCTCATGTTACTTGAAAATTCTGACCTGCTTAATAGTGTGGAACATATAGTTTTCCTTTTATTGGGCTCACATGGCAAACTAATTATCACAGGTATCTGAGATTGATTTCAGTGATCTAAAGAACCCTGAGACACAATACCATCAATGGGTTTCATTTACAAAAAAAAACAAAAAACTCTAAGACACTTAAAACCAATTTGCATAATAATTTGGAACATGGTATACATACTCACATGGAGGCCTATCCATACAATTATTGGGATGCTCAAACTCTCTATGGTCCTTTATTTAGGTCTTACAGATACTCCGTGACAATAGATTGTATGTCAAACACGAGAGGTGTAAGTTCTCGGTTGAAGAGATCCCTTTCCTTAGATATGTGTTGTCTTCCACCGGCGTTACAAAGGTTTTTAGGTTTCACCAACTACTACGGTAAATTCATAAAGAATTTTTCAGTAGTAGCCAAACCTCTTACGGATATGACCAAAAAGGGATGGACTTCTCAAAGTGGTCCAGTCCGGCCAGCGAGGCATTTGATACGTTGAGGTGTTTTTCTTCTGCGCCGATCCTTATTCAGCCTGACGTCTCTCATCCTTTTATCGTAGAGGTAGATGCGACTGAGGTTAAGTGGGGCTGTATTATAGCAGGGTGCATATCCTGGTAAATGGCGACCATGTGCTTATTTTTCTACAAAACTGTCATCGGGTGAGAAAAATTATGACATTGGTAATAGGGAACTCTTGGCAATGAAGTGGGCTTTTGAATAGTGGCGTCATTTTTTGGAGGGAGCGGTTCACCCAGTGATGGTAATCACGGATCATAAGAATCTGGTATACTTGGCATCAGCAAAACGTTTAACACCTCAACAAGCAAGATGGGCATTGTTCTTTACCAATTTTAACTTTTTTGTCACATATAGGCCAGGGAACAAAAACATTAAGGCAAATGCCTTATTCCGCTGCTATCCTGGGGGAGGAAATAAGTGTGAACCGGTACCTATTCTTAAAAAAGGGGTGGTTATGGCGTCTATATGCTCCGATCTCGAAAGAGAGGTTGTTGACGCTCAGGGGGACGAACCTGCTGCCTGTCCACTTGGGAAACTGTTTGTTCCTGTTAATCTCAGTCTTACAGTTCTCAGAGAACATCACGATTCAGTGTTGGCCAGACATGCTGGTAATAAAGCCACCGCTGATCCGCTTACTTGGAGTTTTTGGTGGCCACGTGCTCATAAGGATATCCGGGAGTATGTGGCTGCCTGCAATGTCTGTGCACATTCTAAGACCTCTCATACTCGTCCGTCATGGTCTCTACAACCATTGGAGATTCCCAGCAGACCTTGGACTCACTTGTCTGTGGATTTCATTACGGATCTTCCCGTGTCGGCAGGGAATACTGTAATTCTGGTGGTGGAAGATAGATTCAGTAAAATGTCTCATTTTATCGCTTTACCAGCTTTACTGAACGTCAAATCCTTGGCGCAAGTTTTCGTCAGGGAAATAATTAGATTACACGGGATCCCGACCGATATTGTTTATGATCAGGGGGTACAGTTTGTCTCCGAGTTTTGGAGGGCATTTTGCGCCCATCTGGGGATCCATTTGTCATTTTCTTTCACCCGCAGTCTAATGGGCAGACTGAACGGGTTAACCAGAATCTAGAGACGTACCTCAGGAGTTTTGTATCTGAAAATCACGAGGACTGGGTTACCTATTTACCATTAGCAGAATTTGCAGTAGATAATTGCTGTCAGAAATCGACCGGTAAGTCCCCGTTTTTCGGGGCATATGGGTTCCATCCACAGTCTAGTTATTTTATTAGTAATTGCCCTTCTGGGTTACCTAAAAAGGAACGGTTTTCATCTTCTATTATATCCATATGGCGGGGGTTACTAATAATTTGAGGAAGATGGGATCCAAATACAAGAGTGTGGCTGATCAGTGATCGGAGACGTTTGGTGGGTCTGGACCTGTGTGTTGGTGACTTGGTGTGCTTGTCCTCTAGGAACATTAAGCTGAAGGCTCAGTCTTGGAAACTGGGTCCCAGGTTCATTGGTCCTTATAAGATCATAGCCGTTGTCTATCTTATAGCATTTTGCCTTGCTTTACTGCCTACCTTTAAGATCCATAATGTATTTCATCGTTCTTTCCTCAAAAATATGTTGTATCTTCAGTACCATCACCTCTACCACCGTCTCCTGTCATTGTCGATAGTAATCTGGAGTTTCAGATTGCAAAGATCTTGGATTCTCGTCTTGTTCGTTGGTTGCTTCAATATCTGGTACATTGGAGGGCGTACGGTCCTGAGGATAGGATGTGAGTACCAGCATCTGATGTTCATGCGGCCAGACTGGTCCGGGCTTTTCATGTGGCACACCCTAAGAAGCCTGGTCCTAAGGTCCCGAGTAGATGAGGTGGTTACCGCGACAGTGTGTCTATTACAGTGATCAAAATTAACCAATAGGAAAAATTGCGCCCGCCATTTTCTTCCCGGAAGAAGACGCCGGGGGACAGGACCAGGGGATGCAGGAGGGTCCAGGGACACCGGAATTTCCGGGAGGGCTCGGGGGACCCCACCACTCTCCTCTGATGTGCTAGATCATATCAGAGGAGAGAGAAATTTAACCCCTTCACCCCCAAGGGTAGTTTGCACGTTAATGACCGGGCCAATTTTTACAATTCTGACCACTGTCTCTTTATGAGGCTATAACTCTGGAACGCTTCAACGGATCTTCGCGATTCTGAGATAGTTTTCTCGTGACATATCGTACTTCACGTTAGTGGTAAAATTTCTTCGATATAACTTGTGTTTATTTTTGAAAAAAATGCAAATATGGCAAAAAAATTAAAAATTTTGCAATTTTCATACTTTGAATTTTTATTCCCTTAAAACAGAGAAATATGTCACACAAAATAGTTAAGAAATAACATTTCCCACATGTCTACTTTACATCAGCACAATTTTGGAACAAAATTTTTTTTTTTGTTAGGAAATTATAAGGGTTAAAAGTTGACCAGCGATTTCTCATTTTTACAACAAAATTTACAAAACCATTTTTTTTAGGGACCACCTCACATTTGAAGTCACTTTGAGGGGTCTATATGGCAGAAAATACCCAAAAGTGACACCATTCTAAAAACTGCACCCCTCAAGGTACTCAAAACCACATTTAAGTAGTATATTAACCCTACAGGTGCTTCACAGGAGCTGAAGCAACGTGGAAGGAAAAAAACACGGATTTTGGTAAAGACTTACCTGTAAAATCCTTTTCAGCGAAGGAAGGAAGAGAGACACAGTATTCATTACTGATGGGTAGGCGGAGCCCCAGATCAGGATGTTACCTCAGATCAAAAGAGTGATGACTGGCTGGCCCCTCCAGCTCGGGCTCCTCCTACTCAGCTCCAGTCGTACCAAAGCTTTTAGGAAAAGAGCCAAGATCACCAGCGGAGCAACATAACCCCTTCTGAAGGAACTTCAGAGAAAAAACACAAGGATACAGGTTATGCATGCAAAGAAAGCCAAAAACCACAGAGTTCCAGGTACTACTCACGGAACCTGACTACTGCGATGAGCTGGCGATGCTGGAACAGAGCCTTAGCGCGCTGACCTCAGCCCAGATAATCGCTATCAGATAAGGGTCGCGCTGCATCTGAAAACATCAACACACTTCTGCCGTGGGAGGGTGCTGTGTCTCTCTTCCTTCCTTCGCTGAAAAGGATTTTACAGGTAAGTCTTTACCAAAATCCGTGTTTCAGCTGCAGATGAAGGAAGAGAGCCACAGTATTCATTACTGATGGGACGTCCCAAAGCAGTTCAAAAATAAGGGTGGGAAAAAACCAACAAAAGGCAGAAACCCAACAACCTTAACAACAAAGCGCAACCAGCGCTAAACACAAGTTCATCCAGAACTTTAAACTACAGCTGCCTGCAGGACCCTACGTCCGAGGGCTGCATCAGCGGAAGCACTGACGTCCACTTTATAAAACCTTGTAAACGTGTGGACAGAGCGCCAAGTCGCCGCTCGGCAAAGCTGCACTGCCGAAGCACCTTGATGAAAAGCCCACGATGAAGCCACAGCTCTCGTGGAATGGGCTCGAATCTTAATCGGGCAAGATTCACCCGAAGACGGTAAGCTTCCAAAATAGCTGACCGGATCCAACGAGCTATAGAACCCTTGGAAGCTCGTTGACCACGCCGACGACCTGCCGGAACCACAAACAGGGAGTCCGTCTTACGAAAACCTTGAGTAATAGATAGATAAAACTTCAAGGCCCGCACTAAATCCAATGTGTGTAAATCTCGCTCTTTCGTATTCTTCGGATCCGGACAGAGTGAAGGCAACACAATATCCTGGTTAACATGAAATTGTGACACCACTTTAGGCAAAAAATCACCCCGAGTGCGAAGCACTACACGATCCGGAAAAAACTCCAGAAAAGGAGGCGAACAAGAAAGAGCTGCCAATTCAGAAACTCTCCTCAAGGAAGTGACTGCAACAAGGAAAGCCACCTTCCAAGAAAGTAAAGAAAGGCTAGCAGAAACCATAGGTTCAAAAGGTTTATGCTGAAGAGCCTCCAAAACAAGGTTGAGCCGCCAAGGAGACACGGGTGCCTTCCGCGGCGGAAACTTACGAGAGATACCTCGGAAAAAGGAGAGCACGTCTCTATTCGAAGCAATGGTTCTCCGGAACAATAAGGACAGAGCAGAAATCTGACCTTTCAGAGTGCTAACTGCCAAACCCTTGTCTAGCCCATGCTGCAGAAAAGCCAACAGGTTGGGAATGGAAAATTTTCTCGGGTTCCGAGAAGACCCCAAACACCACGAAAAGAAGGTTTCCCAAATTTTGTGGTAAATCCTAGAAGTAGCCGGACATCTTGCAGCACGAAGGGTAGCAATGACCTCGGCTGAAAAACCTCTACGGGTCAAGATTTCGGTCTCAAGAGCCACGCCGTCAAACGCAGGGACATCAAGTCCGGATGACAAACGGGCCCCTGAGTCAACAAGTCCGGTTGAAGAGGGAGTGGAAACGGAGGTGCCGCCAACAGCGACATTATTGTCGAGAACCACACCCTTCTTGGCCAGTCTGGAGCTATCAGAATAGCTGGAATTCTCTCTAGTCTGATCCGACGCAGCACTAGAGGAAGTAAGGATATCGGCGGGAATACATAGATCAGCTCGAACTGATCCCACTGAGCCACTAGAGCATCCACCGCCACCGCCTTCGGGTCCTTGTACCTGGACATGAATGTCGGTAACTTGGCATTGGACCTGGATGCCATCAAATCCACTTGGGGGGTTCCCCAGCGAGAGCACAGTAGTGCAAAGACTTCCGGGTGGAGGCTCCATTCCCCGGGATCCATCCTTCTGCGACTGAGAAAGTCCGCTGTAATATTCTGAACCCCCTGGAATGTGAATCGCCGAAATGGCTGGTACATTGGCCTCTACCCAAATCAGAATTCGGGACACCTCTACCATGAGTCTGGAACTCCTTGTCCCACCTTGGTGATTGATATACGCGACAGCCGTCGCATTGTCTGTCTGCACACGGACTGGCAGACCGCTCAAAGGGACCGTCCAATGTTGGAGGCAAAGGAAAATCGCCCTCAATTCCAGGATGTTGATCGGAAGCACAGACTCTTCCGGTGACCATACCCCCTGAATCCAGAGATTGTTCCAAACACCCCCCCAGCCCGTCAGGCTGGCATCGGTGGTTATGACTGACCACTTCAGAGGGAGGAAAGACTTCCCCAGGGAGAATGCCCCTGGACGTAACCACCATTCTAGAGAATCCCGCACCGCGCGAGAAATGGTGACACTGCAATCCAGCGATTGCGACTGATTCCATCGACTCAAGATGAACCTTTGAAGAGTCCTGGAGTGGAACTGGGCAAAAGGAATTGCCTCCATGGACGCCACCATCAGTCCCAGAAGACGCATACACTTCCGTAGGGACATTGCCGTTGAGGATGTCATAATCTGTACATGTCGAAGAAGACATGACTGTTTGTCTGGTGGTAGGGAAACTACCGACCGAAACGTGTCGAGATGCATTCCCAAAAAGAGAATTGTCCTCGATGGTTCCAGGGACGACTTCTCCCAATTGACCAGCCAACCGAAGTCTTTCAGAAACTGAAGAGACAAATCCCGAGCCGTCAACGCCTCCTCCTCCGAGGAAGCCACGATCAAAAGATCGTCCAGATAAGGGAGAATCGTAATCCCCTGTCTTCGAAGGAGTGCCATGAGGGGCGCCAGAATTTTTGTAAAGACCCTTGGCGCTGAGGCTAAGCCGAACGGCAGAGCCACGAACTGGTAATGATTCTGACCTATGGCAAATCGAAGAAAGCGCTGATGAGCCTTTCCGATGGGAATATGCAAATAGGCGTCGCGAATGTCGATTGACACCAGAAAATCGTTCTGTGACAGAGCTGCCACAACGGAACGAAGCGACTCCATGCGAAATTTCCGGGCATGGACATGCCGGTTTAATCGCTTGAGATCCAGAATCGGGCAAAATTTGTTCTCCTTTTTGGGAACTATAAAAAGGTTGGAATAAAAACCTTTCCCTCGGTCCTCTGACGGAACCGGTATCACTACACCCTTTTGTAGTAGCGATACGACCTCTCGCTGTAGAGCGACAACAAGCTCGGGTTCCGACGGAACGCGAGATTGACAAAAAACATTTGGGGGTTGAGAAGCAAACTCTATGAAATAGCCTGCCGACACTATCCGCGTTACCCAGGAATCTGGAACGCGAGCCATCCAAGTCTCCTTGAAAAGAAGCAGGCGACCCCCCACTCGAGAATCCTCGAGTGGACCCCTGGCGTCAATCCGACTTTGCGGGTTTCTTGTCAAGTTCCCGCTTGTTCTGGCGGAAACTCTGCTTCCAGGGAGTACGAGTTTTCTGAGAGGATTTCTTTCCTGAGAAAGAAGGACGACCCGATCCCCACGAGGAGTGACTAGATCGACCTCGGCCCCGAAAGGACCGCCGACCACTATAAACACCAGGCTTACTGGACACCGAGGCCATGGCCCTTCGCTGTGGTAATGCTGATTCCTTCGCCTTAGCCTTGGAAATCAGCTCTGTGAGGTCGGATCCAAAAAGATGGCCACCCTTGTAAGGTAAGGCCAACAACCCTTGTTTGGAAACTGCGTCCCCGGCCCACTGTCTGAGCCATAAAGCTCTTCTGACTGTGACCGCTGAAGCTTGCGCTTTGGCCAGCAGAGATGCCGTATCCAGACCGGCATCAAAGATATAACAGGCTGCCGTTTCTAACCATTCACAAGTTTCCCGTATCTCAGATAACGGAGATTCATTTTGCAACTCCGTCTTCAGACGTGCCAACCAGCTTAGAGAAGCTCTAGCAGCACACATGGATCCTAGCACTGCTCGAAATCCATGACCCGCAGCCTCATAGCTTGCTTTTGCCGCCAATTCTGCCTTTCTATCCAAAGGCTCCTGTAAGCTCGCTTTTCCCTTAATAGGGAGTAGAGAGGATTTACTAAGCTGAGACAAAGACACATCCACTTCAGGAGCAGAAGTCCAATTAGCCTTTAACTCCGTAGAGCAAGGATAAAGTGTATCAAAGAAATGCGTTCCATGAAAACGCTTATCTGGACATAGACGTTCCTCCTCTATTACACCATTAAGCTCATCCAGAGCTGGCAATGTTGTGCGCGAAGCACGGGACTCCTGGAACATGCGTGCTGATTTACCAGGACGACTAGTTACCTCCTCCGGTAACTGTAATATATCTCTCATGGCTTCAATTAATGCCTCCGTACGCTTCGTCATAGAGGAACGCCCCTGCGGCTCGTCCGCATCTGAATCGGATATTTCTCCATCCGAATTTAAAGGGGAACTCTGCCCAATATCAGATACATCTGACTCGCTCCGTGTAGAGGCCGGTAACGGCCTGCGTCGCTTCCTCTGAGAGGAATTAGCAGACACATATTGACCTAAAAGGTCAGATAAGTTATTAATCGATCGAGCGATATCATCCAATTTTCCACCGCTGTCGACCGCAGCGCTAGACGCTGTGGAGGTCTGCGTATCTGATTGCCGCAATGGCACTGGGACGTGATCCGCGGCATCTGAACTCTGTTCAGACATGTCTCACCTGTATGAGCAGGTCAAAGCGGTAATACCAGCAAAAAACTATGCGGTTTTTTTTTTTTTTTTTTCAAACGCTGAAGGGTTAACGCTCCACCAAGCAGAGTTACCCCAGCGGTATTCAGTCAGCAAATTTAGCTGGTAGAAATAACCCTCAAAGGGGTTAATATTGCAAACTCACCAAAATATATATATATTTGTGAGCCCCAGCCAATTTTTATGTCTCTGATGAGACTGCAGCTGCAGGATAGCGATCGCTGCGCTGCGGGGTGAGGAATCCGCACTCACCCAGCTGGCCGTGGTGTCTATATGAGGAGAGGAGCGGTCCGAGGAGCCCAGGAGCCTGAGTAATGGCCGCCACAGTGAGGGGGTCGCAGGAGAAAAGCCAGAGCGCGCGTCTTCCTGCTCAAAAGACCGGGATAGATAGGCCACGCCCCCCGCCAGCTCAAATAATGAGCGCGAACTCTCCCCGCTCCTGCTCCCTCTCTGTCCTGCAGCTATCTGCCTGCGGACAAAAAATCACCACATCTTCTTGTAACAGCGCTGTCACAGCAGCGCTGAAGCATACTGACATTACATGTAGTAGCGCTGTCACAGCAGCGCTGAAGCATACTGACATTACATGTAGTAGCGCTGTCACAGCAGCGCTGAAGCATACTGACATTACATGTAGTAGCGCTGTCACAGCAGCGCTGAAGCATACTGACATTACATGTAGTAGCGCTGTCACAGCAGCGCTGAAGCATACTGACATTACATGTAGTAGCGCTGTCACAGCAGCGCTGAAGCATACTGACTTTACATGTAGTAGCGCTGTCACAGCAGCGCTGAAGCATACTGACATTACATGTAGTAGCGCTGTCACAGCAGCGCTGAAGCATACTGACATACATGTAGTAACGCTGTCACAGCAGCGCTGAAGCATACTGACATTAGTAATAGCGCTGCTCATTCAGACGCTAAAGCACTCACACATAATTATTATTAAAATTTGTGTGGAGTACTCACCAGCCAAGGCGCCACAGGGACCCTCAGGGGTTTCTGGCGCAGTGCCCATGCTTCCCCCCAGGGCGAAGAACGCAGTGACCGCACGTGTGGTTTGCGTTCCCGCCAGAGAAGCTCTCCTCATCCCCCAGGGCCGGCAAGGATTCTGCAGGGACTTTGAGTAAATACAGATCCGCCAAGGGAGAGGTTGGGGTACAGCAGCGCTGATACCCCTGAGACCTCTAGACCAACTAGTGATCCAAGTCTCCTGTCCGAATATTAAAATAATAAAATCTTCTGAGGAGCTGCATTAGCAGCGACCATCCTCTGGACCTCAAATCTTAGACTGGACCTGAGTAGGAGGAGCCCGAGCTGGAGGGGCCAGCCAGTCATCACTCTTTTGATCTGAGGTAACATCCTGATCTGGGGCTCCGCCTACCCATCAGTAATGAATACTGTGGCTCTCTTCCTTCATCTGCAGCTGAAATAATATTTAACTTTTTAGTCACAAAAATGATCTTTTACAAACTTTTTTTTATTTTCACAAGGGTAAAAGGAGAAAATGGGCAGATAAAGTTGTTGTGCAATTTCACCTGAGTACGCCAATACCCTTATGTGGGGGAAAACCACTGTCTGGGCGCACGGCAGGGCTTGGAAGGGAAGGAGCGCCGTTTGACTCTTTCAAACCAAAATTGGCTGGAATTGAGATTGGACGCCATGTCGCGTTTGGAGAGCCTCTGATGTACCTAAACAGTGGAAACCCCCCACAAGTGACACCATTTTGGAAACTAGACCCCCTAAGGAACTTATCTAGATCTGTTGTGAGCACTTTGAACCCCCAAGTGTTTCGCAAAAGTTTATAATGCCTGAGTGTGAAAAAAAAAAAAAAACAATTTTCCACAAAAATGATTTTTTAGTCCCAAATTTTTGATTTTTCCCAGGGAAATTGGACCCCAAAAGTTGTTGTCCAATTTGTCCTGAGTACGCTAATACCCCATATGTGGGGGGGGAAACTGTTTGGGCGCACAGCGGGGCTTGGAAAGGAAGTAATAACGTTGGAATGCAGACGTTGATGGGGGTCATGTTCCGTTTGCAGTGCCCCAGATGAGCCTACACAGTGGAAACCCCCCACAAGTGACCCCATTTTGGAAACTAGACCCCCTAAGGAACTTATCTAGATCTGTGGTGAGCACTTTGAACCCCCAAGTGCTTCACACAAGTTTATAATGCCCGGACATAAAAATAAAAAATCCTATTTTTTTCCCGCAAAAATTATCTATTAGTCACCAATTTTTTATTTTCCCAAGGGTAACAGGAGAAATTGGACCCCAAAAGTTGTTGTATAATTTGTCCTGAGTACGCTGATACCCCATATGTGGGGGGAACCACTGTTTGGGCGCATGGCAAAGCTCTGAATGAAAGTGAATGGAAGGAGCACCATTTGACTTTTTCCAACCAAAATTGGCTGAAATTGAGATTGGACGCCATGTTGCATTTGGAGAGCCCCTGATGTGCCTAAACAGTGGAAACCCCCACAAGTGACCCCATTTTGGAAAATAGACCAAACAAGGAACTTATCTAGATGTGTTGTGAGCACTTTGAACAACGAAGTGATTTACAGAAGTTTATGACGTATAGCCGTAAATATAAAAAATCTTTTTTTTTTACAAAAATGATTTTTTCGCCCCCAATATTTTATTTTCACAAGGGTAACAGGAGAAATTGGACAACAACTTTTGGGGTCCAATTTCTCCTGAGTACGCTGATACCCAATATGTGGGAGAAAACTACTGTATGGGCACACGTCAGCAGGCACTGAGGAAGTCGCCTCCCTGCAGGACCCCGCGGCCATCTTGGATCCAGGGTCCTGCAGGGAAGAGGCCTTCAGAACAGCGCGGTCACATCGCGCTGTTCTGAGGGTCTCAGGGGAGCACGCAGGAAGCACCTTCCCTGCGCGATGCTCCCCTGTGCCACTGGTATACCGCGATCATGTTTGATTGCCGGGAGCGGACCATGAATGCTCCTGGCACATAGTCCCGGGTGTCAGCTGTGATAATCAGCTGATCGCCTTGGACGTACTATCCCGTCCATGGGCAGACTGTCACGGGTTTTATGGACGGGATAGTACGTCAGATGGCAGAGAGGGGGTTAATGGGAAATCTGACTTTTTTTTTTTTTCGTGGTCGCTGTTATTCCATGAACAACGGTGATCGCAACACTGGGGTTGGTAAAAACCGAAACAGAGGAATGCATCGGGGAGTGGAGAAATAAACAAAAGTAGACAAGGATAAGGAAATACCATGCATACAAACCAAGCAACGGTCACTGATAACTCCTCCAACTCTCCTTCTCATACGTACTCCTCTCCCACTGATAGCCATGGAACAAATGCTAGCTCTGACAAGGATTAGTATCAGAGCCCAGATTACAATGGGAAAGGAGTGGCTAACCAAGCTCAGCTGTGAGCACAGGGTTTTCCAACATGGCCGATTAACCCCTTTTCTGCCAGAAGAAATAAACATTTAAAATGAAGAAGTGCTTCTTCTCAGCGCCGGAGTAGGAGCAATCAGACGCTGCAGTCTTCTGACTCCACACTGACGCGGTAACCCCGGACACATACAGTATTATCACTGTCTGGCAAGTTATGGAGGGAGCTACAGGAGCTCAGCAGACAGAGCGGATTGTGCTTTCCCAGCAGCAGCAGAGCAGGACGGCTGGGTTGTTGCTAATCACTGGCAGCATAGTTACCAATGTACATAGCAGCCCAGCGATCCTGCACTGCATCTTAACCCTAGCTGAGCAGCTCTAGTGTTAGTTACAGAGCACAGAGTGACGTCTGCTGAGCAGCTTGGGGTTTCCACTGGAGGCGGCTTTAGCTGAAGCCGGCTCAGTTAGGTGAGAGGCTCGTGCCAAGAAAGGGAGTTCCTCCCACTTGGCATCTATAATTTGTCAAATTGATATTTTTACTTGTGCTTTTAAATTAAATTAAAAAAAAATTAGTGATAGGTTCACTGTAAGAATCCTCATATTTTCCACAGGTCTTTCCTCCAAAAATTTTACGCCTATGGAAGGTCACTTTTATCGCCGACACGGTTATTATCGATGGCAATTTAGATTTTCAGGTAACAAGAATTATTGATTTCTGTAAAGTTCGCAGCTCTGTACAGTGCATAGAACATTGTAAGAAGTATGGTCCAGAGGGGAGGATGTGGGTGCCAGCCTCTGAGGTAATGCCGGCAGCTTGATACAATCCTTTCATTTGGCCCATCCAGATAAACCAAGCACCGAGGATCATGTGGCCCCTCTTAGAAGGGGGGGTACTGTCACAAGTGTGTCACGTCCTCCTGGGAAGTCCTGGGTCAGAAAATCACCACGTGTTGTGAATCGCAGATCTTCCATTTAGCCTGGCTGTTTGTTTCATATTAAATGGACTTTGTTTCTTTTGGTGCTGAACAGGTTAACGACCCTTTCTATGCTGGTTAGAAACATGCAGTTTCATCCAACAGCTGTTCCTGACCTGGTCATTTCCTCTCCCTATAAGAGTTGGCCAGACCTTCTTTTCCTCCCAGTGATAGCTCTGCTGCCTAGTCCCTTGGAGTCGCTGTGCGGAGCTGGAGATAGTTGTTGCTGTTGGAGATTGTATGCTTTCCTCATTGTCCTATTCCCATTTGTTTATACATCCCTACCCTACCCTATATTCCTCTCTACCTTTGCTGAGTATTTTGTATGTTAGTTGCCTTCTGTTATCCCCGTTTGTCTTACTTGTTTATACACTAGCATTTCTGTCCCAGGCCTCCTGGGGCAGGGGAGGAGACAGCTTAGGGTTTAACAGGTGAACATAGAGGCTGGTGGCCAAAACCTCACCTTTAGAGGCACCTTTGGAGCAGGGATAGTTAAGATCCCAGTACTAGGGTCCTTATAGGGCCCCTTTCCCTATTTCTGTGCAATCAGTGTGACAGGAAAGAAGGTTTAATCATAATTACAGACGCAGATTCTTTACTGTAAGAGCAGCGAGGGAGCTCTCTGCCACAAGATGATGCAATGGTTGATTCACTACACAAGTACACGGACGCCTTTCTTGAAAAATCTATTACAGCTTATGGGTAATACATTCTGGGAATTCGTCTGATCGCTATGTGTAGAGTTGGGTAGGAATTTTCCCCAATGTGGAGCCATTAGTGTCGGCCCTCTGGATCAACACATTCGGCTGTACTCGATGGAGTTAAACCTTAACCCCTTAGCGACACAGACAATTTTTAAAAATCTGATCAGTGTCAATATATGTAGTAATAACTCTGGAACACTTCGACAAATCCCAGTGATTTTGAGACTGTTTTTTCGTGACACGTTATACTTTACGATAATGGTAAATTTAGGTTGATATGTTTTGTGTTTATTTATAAAAAATATTTTTTTTGAGGGACCTATTCAGGTTTGAAGTGACTTTGGGGGTCCTATATATTGGAAAACCCCCAAAAGTGGTACCATTTTAAAAACAGCACCCCCTGACATACTGAAAAATGCTGTCAGGTAGTTTATTAACCCTTCAGGCGCTTTTCAGGTATTAATACAAAGTGGCATGATAGGAATGAAAAAGATAAATTTTTACCAACTAAGTGTCGCTGACTTTTCAACAGGCCGCTGTAGCCGAATGACTCTAAGGCCGATAATTGCTCGTGAATTGCCAGGGCAAACATCAGGACCACACAATTATGATCTCAGGGTGCTGATGGAGATAAAGATGGAGCCCCCACACTCTGTTAACCATTTATATGATACAGTCCTTGTTGACAGCAGCATCTAAGTGGTTAAACAGATATGGACGGTGCAAACACTGATCGTGGCTGGTGCAGCAAGTTGTCAGCTATAGTGTACAGCCGACAGCTGCTGGACTGTCACCTGTATGGGGCGCTAGTCTCATATCTCAGGTCAGTTAAAAGACGTATTGACGGTCATTAACTATGAAACGGTTGCTGGACGTATTCATCATAAAGCTTGTGAGCAGGAGGGGTCCCCAGTGCCGTGGAGGAGGGCTCCCGATCCCATGACAAAGGAGGGGGAAGGGGCTCCTGGTGCCATGATAACATGGGGGTGGGGGAGGGTCCCGAGCCATGGGAGAGGGGATGGCAAGGTGTCTCCCATGCCGTGAGTCCCAGGCCAGGTGTGCAGCGGGCTCTTCTGTGAAGTCCACAGACTAATATTGATGGGGGTCTTGTGCCCCCCTTGGTGCGGCTGACTGATACACATACCTCTATTTCTCGCCATCAGTGTACGAGGCTTTACTCTTTGCCCCACTTTCTTAATTCCTCGGCCACATGTAGTCCACCTCTCGCCTCCACCCCAAACATTATCAGGGGCAGTGCAGATCACACGAATGTGTCGACTACAAATGTCAGCATGTAGGCTCCACACTAACCTCGTTAATAACCGCTGCTCCGCTCAGCCTTTGTTGCTTCAGAATCCGAAACTCTCTGTAAAGATCTGAAAAAAAAAAAAAAAAGAATCTGAATCACGACATCACCACAAGTCGCCGTCAATCCTCGCCCCACCACGGTAAATATCCTGCAAGCCCAACATTAGGGAGGAAGCTTACCTGGATTAGAAAGGGTGAACGGATCTGCTCAGTAAGAGAACCCTAACCCTATACAGCTAGATCCTTCATGTGAGATCTCCTGTTCGTCTGTACTGAACTAACACATACATGTAAAAAGTCCTCCTCTTATTACTACTTATCAATGCATCTGCTGTTACTGAAGAGAACCCTTTCCTATATAGCCTTGGGCCATATGAGAGACGCACCTAGCCAGACACCAGGGAGGGAGGCAGACGCACCTCGCCAGACACCAGGGAGGAGGGAGGCAGATGCAAGTCACCAGACACCAGGGAGGAGGGAGGCAGACGCACCTCGCCAGAACACCAGGGAGAGGGGGAGGTAGACGCAAGTCGCCAGACACCAGGGAGGAGGGAGGCAGACGCACCTCGCCAGACACCAGGGAGAGGGGAGGTAGACGCAAGTAACCAGACACCAGGGAGGAGGGAGGCAGACGCACCTCGCCAGACACCAGGGAGGAGGGAGACAGACGCAAGTCGCCAGACACCAGGGAGGAGGGAGGCAGACGCAAGTCGCCAGACACCAGGGAGGTGGGGGTGAAGCAGACGCAAGTCGCCAGACACCAGGGAGGAGGGAGGCAGACGCAAGTCGCCAGACACCAGGGATGGGGGAGGCAGACGCAAGTCGCCAGACACCAGGGAGGAGGGGGTGAAGCAGACGCAAGTCACCAGACACCAGGGAGGGGGGAGGCAGACGCACCTCGCCAGACACCAGGGAGGAGGGAGACAGACGCACCTCGCCTGACACCAGGGAGAGGGGAGGCAGGCGCAAGTCACCAGACACCAGGGAGGGGGTGAAGCAGACGCAAGTCACCAGACACCAGGGAGGGGGGAGGCAGACGCAAGTCACCAGACACCAGGGAAGAGGGAGACAGACGCACCTCGCCTGACACCAGGAGAGGGGAGGCAGACGCAAGTCACCAGACTCAAGGGAGGAGGGAGGCAGACGCAAGTCGCCAGACAGCAGGGAGTGGGGGAGAAGACGCAAGTAGCCAAACACCATGGAGGCAGACGCAAGTTGCCAGACACCAGGGAGGAGCGGGGGTGGCAGACAAGTCGCCAGACACCAGGGAGTGGGGAGTCAGACGCACCTTGCCAGACACCAGGGAGTGGGGAGTCAGACGCACCTCGCCAGACACCAGGGAGTGGGGAGTCAGACGCACCTCGCCAGACACCAGGGAGGAGGGAGGCAGACGAAAGTCACCAGACACCAGGAAGGGGGGAGGCAGACGCAAGTCACCAGACACCAGGGAGGGGGAGGCAGACGCAAGTCGCCAGACACCAGGGAGGCAGAAGCAAATCACCAGACACCAGGGAGGAGGGGGTGAAGCAGACGCAAGTTGCCAGACACCAGGGAGGGGGGAGGCAGACGCACCTCGCCAGACACCAGGGAGAGGGGAGGCAGACGCAAGTCGCCAGACATCAGGGAGTGGGGAGGCAGACGCAAGTCGCCAGACAACAGGGAGGAGGGAGGCAGACGCAAGTCGCCAGACACCAGGGAGGAGGGAGGCAGACGCAAGTCGCCAGACACCAGGGAGGAGGGAGGCAGAAGGAAGTCGCCAGACACCAGGGAGGAGGGAGGCAGACGCAAGTCGCCAGACACCAGGAAGTGGGGAGGAAGACGCAAGTAGCCAAACACCATGGAGGCAGACGCAAGTCGCCAAAGACCAGGGAGGAGCGGGGGTGGCAGACAAGTCGCCAGACACCAGGGAGTGGGGAGTCAGACGCACCTCGCCAGACACCACGGAGTGGGGAGGCAGACGCAACTCGCCAGACACCAGGGAGGGGGAGGCAGACGCAAGTCGCCAGACACCAGGGAGGAGGGAGGCAGATGCAAGTCACCAGACACCAGGGAGGAGGGAGACAGACGCAAGTCATCAGACACCAGGGAGGAGGGGGTGAAGCAGACGCAAGTCAACAGACACCAGGGAGGAGAGAGGCAGACGCACCTCGCCTGACACCAGGGAGAGGGAGGCAGACGCAAGTCACCAGACACCAGGGAGGGGGTGAATCAGACGCAAGTCACCAGACACCAGGGAGGGGGAAGGCAGACGCAAGTCACCAGACACCAGGGAGGGGGGAGGCAGACGCAAGTCGCCAGACATCAGGGAGTGGGGAGGCAGACGCAAGTCGCCAGACACCAGGGAGGAGGGAGGCAGACGCAAGTCACCAGACACCAGGGAAGAGGGGTGAAGCAGACGCAAGTCACCAGACTCAAGGGAGGAGGGGCAGACGCAAGTCGCCAGACAGCAGGGAGTGGGGAGGAAGACGCAAGTAGCCAAACACCATGGAGGCAGACGCAAGTCGCCAGACACCAGGGAGGAGCGGGGGTGGCGGACACAAGTCGCCAGACACCAGGGAGTGGGGAGTCAGACGCACCTCGCCAGACACCAGGGAGTGGGGAGTCAGACGCACCTCGCCAGACACCAGGGAGTGGGGAGGCAGACGCAACTCGCCAGACACCAGGGAGGGGGAGGCAGACGCAAGTCGCCAGACACCAGGGAGGCAGACGCACCTCGCCAGACACCAGGGAGGAGGGAGGTAGACGCAAGTGGGGATTTTTGGCGCAGGTTACAAGCTTACGTATTTTGGCCAAAATATTAACTAATACCCCACTATTTTTGAATTTTTTGCACTTTATTTTACTGGGTGCAGCCGAGCCCAGGCACGTTTGGTCTCGCATAAGGGGTGTTCACACTGGTGCACATTGAGAGTGTACTGGCCAGCCCGCCTAGTCGAATAGTAGGGGCGTAATTAATTGTGTGAACGGCACCCTATGCGGGCCTCTATTGTGCAATTGTATACTGAGCAGTCACCCCCTCCTTGAATGGGTATGTGGAGATTGGCTGTTTAATCTGGTATTTTGCACTTGTGCTGCTAACATCTTGCTTTATGGGCTGGCTGCACCCTGTAGTGCATTTGTTCTGAGATCTGGGCAGGTGAGTTTTGCTGCCTTTTTGTGCTTGTTTATATTGAATTTTTGGAGACCTTGAGTCTTCTTAGTGGCTAGTGTAGTGTAGTGGAGGTAGACGCAAGTCGCCAGACACCAGGGAGGGGGCAGGTAGACGCAAGTCGCCAGACACCAGGGAGGAGGGGGGGGAGGCAGACGCAAGTCGCCAGACACCAGGGAAGGGGGAGGCAGACGCAAGTCGCCAGACACCAGGGAGTGGGGAGGCAGACGCACCTAGCAAGACACCAGGGAGCGCGGAGGCAGACGCACCTCGATAGACACATGGGAGTGGGGAGGCAGACGCACCTCGCCAGACACCAGGGAGTGGGAGGCAGACACCAGGGAGTGGGAGGCAGGCGCACTTCGCCAGACACCAGGGAGTGGGGTGGCAGACGCACCTCGCCAGACACCAGGGGTGTGGGGAGGCAGACGCACCTCGCCAGACACCAGGGGGTGGGGGAGGCAGACGCACCTCGCCAGACACCAGAGAGGAGGGAGGGAGGCAGACGAAAGTCGCCAGACACCAGGGAGTGGGGAGGCAAAAGAAAGTCGCCAGAAACCAGGGAAGGGAGAGGCAGACGCAAGTCGCCAGACACCAGGGAGGCAGACGCATCTCACCAGACACCAGGGAGGGGGGAGGCAGACGCTAGTCGCCAGAAACTAGGGAGGGGGGAGGCAGACACAAGTCGCCAGACACCAGGGAGGGGGAAGGCAAACGCAAGTCGCCAGACACCAGGGAGGGGGGATGCAGAAGCACCTCGCCAGACACCAGGGAGGCAGACCCAAGTCGCCAGACCCCGGGGGGGTGGTGACGCACCTCACAGCATCACACTATGAACTATACAGTGACATGTGGCAGAGATATAACGGCAGACCCCCGAAGATTTACACAGTGGGATCTCTAATAACACCAGATGGCAGCACTGAGTGCAGGCTGATTCTAGGATGTGTTGTATATTATCCCCTTGCCATGTGATCAGACCGGGGTATATACAGGGGACAGGACCACATACTCCTTCGTCCGCCACACAAGGCGCCGTATACTTACTCTGCGTCTCCTCGGACGACTCTTCCACATCCGCCTGCAGAGAGGAAACAATCAGCATTAGGGCTCATACGCATCACCTTGAAAAAAAAAAAACATCCGATTTCGGTCTAGAAAAGTGGGACGAGCGTCACCCAAGCGTCATGAGATTTTAACATTAGCTTTTACATAAAGAATTGCTCTGTGAGAGAGACAACTAAGTGAGTGCTTTGCCTCTGGAATTTTACTTTACATGTTTGTTTTTTTTAGTGAATAAATTTTTTGGGGGGAAAATAACAGCATGGGACCCACGACACTTTCATAATCAGTAAAGGAGATGCTGATGGCGGGGGGCCGATGTTTATAGCCTGTGAAGGGGGTAATACCCACGGAGCATCCCAGGCTATTATTATCAGCACACAGCTGTATACATAGACTTTACTGGTTATTAAGATGGGGGACACAAAAAAAAAATAAAATGACAGTGTCCGCACTGGTTAACAGAAAAAAATCCTCAGCAACGGTAATATGTCTGTTTTATGGAGTTTGATACGCTGATTCCGCAAATCTCCTTAGTTTTGCTCTATCACACAAAGTTTCTGAGATAGAAGAATTTTTGTTATTACGTCATTTCTGCATTTTCAATATATGTGGTTTTCCTATGTTATTCCCATTTCTTTGCTTGTCTTCGGCTGTTTCACATTAGCGTTTTTGTGCGCAGCGCATCTGCGCATGCGTTCATGCGCCCCTATGTTTAACATAAGGGCGCAAGGTCTTGCGTTTGTCTGCGTTTTCGTGCGCATGCTTTTTTTTCAAGGTATGCGTCTAGTCGCGCCCGACGCAATATGTTGCATTTTTGGGTCCGTCCAAAGGCGTCAAAAAACGCATGCGTTCGCTTGCGCATGGAATGCGTCAACACAAAGCATTACTGTCTATGGGAACGCACGCATACACCTGCATGCGTTTTAAGAGTAAACATGTCTAGACGGCTGGTTTCACATTAGCGTTTTTGTGCGCAGCGCATCTGCGCAAGCGTTCATGCGCCACTATGTTTAACATGGGGCGCATGGTCTTGCGCTTGCATGAGTTTCCACTTGCGCACGATGCGCAGCGCACAGACGCTAATGGGAAACTAGCCTTACTTAATTGTGAATTTTCTTACAGGGACAACATCAGTAAAGGTCAGTAAAGGTTTCAGTGAGATTTATGGGAAGGAGTATTGACAGTGAAACCAACCAATGACTGCTTCTCGTAAAGTCACATGTTATGGGGAGGAGCATTGACAGTGAAGCCAACCAATGACTGCTTCTCGGAAAGTCACATTTTATGGGGAGGAGCTAACTTATGAGGCAGTACGATTTGAGTCAGTCAGAAAAGGCAGCAAGAACTGTTATGTGAGACTGACAGGAGAAAGGCCTCTACAGGGACCTGAGCCCCGCCACAGGGAGATAGAAGGGAAGGCAGCGGACAGCTGTCATTGTGAGAGGATTTTCACTGCATTTCTGGGAGGACAAGTCAACTCAGAGGGAAGAAAACAGCTCAGCCACTGAAGTGTAACTGAGTGAGGGTCTCCACAGAGAGAAACCCTGAAAGCAGCCAATATCACACTGACAAACTGCCTGTCTGCAAATGTTCTACTGTAAGGAATAGGCTGACCCGTTACCTCACACTGTATATAGTTATCTACCAGATCACGTCCAGTAACATCAGTGCTAAGTACAAGCTTCCTCTGTCATCTCTGGGGGAAATATAGACAAGTACAATAGACATGTGTAAGGGCCCCGTCTCACATAGTGAGATCGCTGCTAAACAGTGATCTCAGCAGCGATCTCGCTATGTCTGACACGTACCAGCAATCAGGCCCCTGCTGTGAATCGCTGGTCATGTCAGAAATGCCAGGACATTTTTTGATCACTGGTCTCCCGCTGGCCAGCACGCATCGCTGCGTGTGACAGGCAGGAGACCAGCGATCTCCTGGTAACCAAGGTAAACATCGGGTTTCCAGACGCGGGGCTGTGCCTGGAAACCCGACGTGTACCTTGGTTATGTTATAGCTGAACTAGCATTTTTCCTTTTTAACTGCATTTTTTCTAAAGTTCAGAGGCCTTGTTTTCTTTTCATGACAGGCCAATGTGTACCAGGAGTCAAGATAAGATGTTCCTCATTTTAGTCAATACACCCCCCCGCCCGCCTGAGAAGTTCTGGGAAATAAGGGCAAGAATGGAGTGTTCGGTTAGAATCAGTATTCTACGTGTTTTAGTGATAAGTTGTATTAACTGCCATATATGGTAATTCCACTTCCTGCTTCAGGGGTGTATATAAATCCCTTTGTTAGCAATAAAGGGCAGAGCTTATTGACGCATACTTTTGTCTGTGTCTTATTCTCTCTGGTACCACATTCCAAGGAGGAAAGGGTTAACGAGATAACAGTGACGACAGTTACCAGCTCCCTGCATCAGTGCGCTGGTATCCAACCTACACTGCGGGTAACTAGGCGACCTGCGTCGCTTGTTACCCGCAGTGTCGCTGGTCCTGATCGCTGCCTGTTTGGCAGCTCAGCAGCGATCATGTAGCAACACACCAGCGATCCTGATCGTTGTCGGGATCGCTGGTGTGTCGCTATGTGAGACGGGGCCCTAAGGCCCTAAGACAAGGGACATACAAGTACAGAAGGAGAGGACCCTGCCCGCGAAGGTTCACAGTCTACAGGGATGGGTGAGGATACACTAGGAGAGGGTAGAGCTGGTTGGGCGGTGGTTCAGTAGACTGAGGATCATTGCAGGCTGTAGGCTTGTCGGAACAGGTTCTTCTTGAAAGTTTCCGTTGTTGGTGAGAGTCTGATGTGTTGCGGCAGAGAGTTCCAGAGTGTGGGGGAAGCACGGGAGAAGTCTTGTATGCGGTTGTGGGAAGAAGAGATGAGGGGGGAGTAGAGAAGATCTTAGAGAGGATCGAAGGTTGCGGGCGGGTAGGTACCGGGAGACCATGTCACAGATGTATGGAGGAGATAGGGTGTGGATGGCTTTGTATGTCATGGTTAGGGTTTTGAACTGGAGCCTCTAGGCCAGTGATGGCTAACCTTGGCACTCCAGTGTTGTAAAACTACAACTCCCAGCATGCCCTTGCAACCTGCAGCAGTTGAGGCAGCAGTTGAGGCATGCTGGGAGTTGTAGTTCTCCAACAGCTGGAGTGCCAAGGTTCGCCATCACTGCTCTAGGCAATAGGAAGCCAGTGAAGGGCCTGGCATAGGGGGGAGGTTGGGGAGTAGAGGGGAATAGGTGGATTAGTCAGGCAGCAGAGTGTAGGATGGACTGGAGTGGTGCCAGAGTGCTAGAAGGGAGGCCGGAGAGTAGGGGGTTGCAGTAGTCGAGGCGGCAGATAAGGGCGTGGACTAGTGTTTTTGTGGTTTCATGGTTGAGGAATGCGAGGATCCGGGAAATATTTTTGAGTTTGAGGCGGGAGGAGGAGGCGAGGGCTTGGATATGTGGTTTGAAAGAGAGGGCAGAGTCGAGGATCACCCCAAGGCACCGAGCGTGCGGGAAACTGGGGAAAGGGGAGCAGCCATTGACATTGATGGATAGGTCTGGTGGAGGGGTAGAGTGAGATAGGGGAAAGATGTTGAGCAGCAAAGAAGGCTGAGATAGCAGACAGACATTGCGGGTTTTTGGTCAGTAAGGCCTCTTTCACACATCCGTTTTTTTGTATCAGGCATGATCCGTCGAACACCTGAAGGGACGGATCGGCGCTGAAATAAAAAAAACTGATGCAACGGATCCGACCTGAACTTTTGAACCCAGAAAAAGAGGGTTTTGGATGCCCGGAGACATTGGAAAATGTAGTAGTAGTAGTAGTAGTAGTAGTAGTAGTAGTAGCAGTAGTAGTAGACCTTGATTTCCATAATCCGGATCAGACTTTGACGGATTGCACAGAAGTCTGATCCGGTTCCATTGACTTCTATTGTCAAAAAAAAAACTTACATGCTCCGTTTTGTCCGGCCGCCGGAATGTACATTTCCGCCGGATCCGGACAAAAACGGATACAACGCAATCACATCAGGCAAAGATCCGGCGCTAATGAAAGCCAATGGTAAAAAAACGCATCCGGTACCGGATCCGTTTTTTTACCAACACGCCGGATCATGCCTGATACAAAAAGACGGATGTGTGAAAGAGGCCTTAGGAGGTGAGGTCAGATCCACATAGGTAGATCTGCGTGTCATCGGCATAGAGATGATACTGCAAACCGTGGGTTCTATGAGTTGTCCCAGGCCGAAAGTATAGATGGAGAAGTAGGGGTCCTAGGACTGAGCCTTGAGGAACACCGACAGACAGGGGGCGAGGTGAGGAGGTGATGTGTGAAGGGAGACACTAAATGTTCGGTCTGTTAGGTATGATGAGATCCAGGATAGGGCCAAGTTTGTGATGCCAAGAGATGAGAGAATCTGTAGCAGAAGGGAATGGTCCACGGTGTCGAAGGCAGATGAGAGGTCCAGGAGAAGGGGACAGAGTAATGTCGCTTGCTCTTGGCGGTTAGTAGGTCTTTAGTGACTTTAGTTAGGGGAGTTTCAGTTTGAGTGATGCGGTCGGAAGTCAGATTATAACCGGTCAAAGAGGAACAGGAGGAGAGGTGGGAGGACAGTTTGAGATATACATGCTGTTCCAGTAGTTTTGAGGCGTAGGGGAGAAGAGATATTGGGCTATAGTTATACACAGAGGATGGGTCGAGGGAGGGCTTTTTGAGGATGGGTCTGATTAAGGCATGTTTGAAGGATGAGGGAAAGACACCATTTGTAAGTGAAAGGTTGAAGAGGTGTGTAAGAGTTGGGATGAAGACTGTGGTAAAGTTAGGGATGAGGTGGGACAGGAGCGGGTCAAGCGCGCAAGTGGTGAGGTGTGATCTTGACAGGAGGGTGGAGAGCTGATCTTCTGTCATAGTGGAGAAACTGGTTTTGGAAGAACAGGGCTGAGTGGCTAAGAGAGGCATGGGGGGCTGCGGGCCAAAGCTACCTCTGATCGTATCGATCTTCTGCTTAAAGACAGAGGCAAAGTCTTCAGCAGAATTGAGAAGAGAGGGAGGAGGTGCTGTGGGACAGAGTAGAGAATTGAAAGTGTTGAAGAGCTATTTAAGGGTTGTGAGACAGGGAGATATGAGAGATGAAAATTAAGTTTGTTTTGCGGCAGAGAGCGTGGACTTGAAGCTGGCAAGGGACTGCTTGTATGCATTGAAGTGCTCGGTAGAATGGGCTCTCTTCCATCTCCGCTCAGCGGCCCTGGAAACCCGTCTCAGTTCTTTGGTCAGGCTGGTCAGCCAGGGCTGCCTGCTGACTGTACAAGTTTTGCTGTGTGTGAGGGGGCGGCCAAATCAAGTGTGGCTGTTATTGTGGTGTTATAAAAAGTGGCAGCAGCATCTGTGTCATTAACCCTTCTCTGCCATCGGACGTACTATCCCGTCCATGAAACCCGTGCCAATCTGCCCATGGACGGGAAAGTACGTACAAGGCGATCAGCTGCGCTCCGGGGGGTAGCGTAGCTGATCGCGGACGGGTGTCAGCTGATTATCACAGCAGACACCCGTCACTAAGTGCCAGGAGCGGTCACGGACCGCTCCAGCCACATTAACCCCTGGCACACCGCGATCAGACATGATCGCGGTGTACCGGGGGCACAGAGGAGCATTTTTGCAGAGCCCTGATGTGCCTAAACTGTGGAACTTATCTAGACTTGTAGTGAGCACTTTGAACCCCCAAGTGCTTCACAGAAGTTTATAACCCAGAGCCATGAAAATAAAAAATCATTTTTTTCCCTCAAAAAATGATTTTATACCCTACAATTTTTTATTTTCACAAGGGTAACAGGAGAAATTGGACCCAAAAGTTGTTTTCCTGTTTGTCCTGAGTACGCTGGTACCCCATATGTGGGGGGAAACCACTGTTTGGACACACGTGGGGAATCGGAAAGGAAGTAGTGACGTTTTGTAATACCGACTTGATGGAATGGTCTGCGTGCGTCATGTTACGTTTTGCAGAGCCCATGATGTGCCTAAACAGTAGAAACCCCCCCAAGTGACCCCATTTTGGAAATTAGATCCCCCAAGGAACTCCTCTAGATGTGTGGTGAGCACTTTGAATCTCCAAGTTCTTCACAGAAGTTTATAACACAGAGCCGTGAAAATAAAAAAATCATTTTTTTTCCACAAACATGATCTTTTAGTCCCCAATTTTTTTTTTCCCTAGGGTAACAGGAGAAATTAGACCTCCCAAAGTTGTTGTGCAATTTTTTCTGAGTACGCTGATACCCCATATGTGGGGTAAAACCACTGTTTGGGCACACGTAGGGGCTGGGAATAAAGGGAGCACTGTTTGACTTTTTGAACGCAAAATTTGCAGGAATCAATGGTGGAGCCATGTCACTTTTGGAAACCCCTTGATGTGCCTAAATAGTGGAAACCCCTCAATTCTAACTCCAACCCTAACCCCAACACACCCTAACCATAATCCCATTTCTAACCCTAACTCTAATTCCAACCCTAACCCTAGATCCAACCCTAACCCAAATTCCAACCCTAACCCTAATTCTAATCGTAACCCTAATTCTAACACTAATGCTAAAGGCTAGGTTCACATTACGTTTTACCAGCCCGTTCAATACATAGCGCTGACGGGCTTGTAACGGTATAGCATAAAGCGATCGCGTTTATGCTATACCCGCTAGCGCAGAGGAATCAGCAGATGATTCATCTGCGCTAGCGGTGATGGAGCCCAGACGCTGCAGTCTGCGTCCGAGGCTCCGTCACTGAATGACGGCATGTCGCGAACGCATGCTGCTTTACAGCATGCGTCGCGATGCGCCCCAAATGGGGGTGAACGGCAGCGTTAACGGACTGCGTTACACCGCTTTATACCGTGGTGTAACGCAGTCCGTCTAACGTACTGCCATAACGCGATATGAATCCAGCCTAACCCTAATTATAACCCTAACCCTAATGCTAACCCTAACCCTAGTCCTAACCCTAACCTAACCCTAAGGCTAGGTTTACATTACGTTTTACCAGCCCCTTCAACACATAGCGTTGACGGGCTGGTAACGGTATAGCATAACGCGATCGCATTATGCTATACCCGCTAGCGCAGAGGAATCAGCAGATGATTCATCTGCGCTAGCAGTGACGGAGCCCAGACGCTGCAGCCCGCTTCCGAGGCTCCGTCACTGAATGACGGCACGTCGCAAACGCATGCCGCTTTACGGCATGCGTTGCGATGCGCCCGCAAATGGGGGTGAATGGTAGCGTTAACGGACTGCGTTACACCGCGTTATACTGCGGTGTTAACGCAGTCCGTCTAACGGACTGCCATAATGCGATATAAATCCAGCCTAACCCTAATGCTAACTCTAACCTAACCCTAACTGTAATTCTGTTATGATTTGGTAGCTGAGGAGAGCAGGCAAAAACGGCAATACACCAGAGAGGTTGGAATCTATTGGATTGCAGTACCCTGACTAACCACCACAACTAAAGGCAGCCGTGGAGCGTTCCTACGTTGGTCCTAGACGCCTCGTCACGGCCTGAGAGATTAAACTACACCTAAAGATAGAAAGAGGAAAGCTATCTGCCCCGGAGCAGATCCCCAAAGAACATAGGAAGCCCCCAAACATGTAATGGCGGTTAGACAAGAGGAAATACAGACACAGACAGAAAATAGTATGAGCAAACGCTGGGGCCCAATCTGCCTAGAAAGAAAAAGATAGAAAGGATACTCACTGCAATCAAAAAAAACCCTAAAAAATGCCAACGCTACTGATTGCAAAAACACCTGAGATCACACGACCTCTACCACCTAAATCAGTTCTCTGGTGTAACAAAACTAAGCTGCAGCCACTGAAAAAACTGGAAAAAGTAAATGAACAAATAACAATGGCTCCAGCGGAACTGAGAGGAGCCCAAGCCCCCCCGGGGGGGAACCTGGCTAACCTCACAGAAATGCAGAGAAATGCAAATAGTAAGCACAAAAACAAAAACAGAAAATATCTTATCTGAAAGCAGAAGAAGAGGCAAGACTCAGCAAGCTTCCAAGTGAACCAGGAACCACAGTTGAGACAAGAACAATTGATCACCGGCAACCATGATGGGAGGGAACCTCCCTTATATCAGACCAGTCTGTAACTCCTGATTGCCAATCCTCATTGAATGGTTAAGTACTGTTTGTAACCACCAGATGGAGCTTCTGCTCAGAATTATTTCCAAAACATTCACAACAGTACCCCCCCTTGAGGAGGGGTCACCGAACCCTCATTTGTGCAACCAGGTCGGTCAGGATGAGCTCGGTGATAGGCACGGATCAGTCTCCTAGCATGGATGTCCGAAGCAAACACCCAAGAATTGTCCTCCTGACCATAACCTCTCCACTTAACCAATACTGGAGTTTCCATCTAGAAAAACGAGAATCCAATATTTTCTTAACCACATACTCCAGATTGCCCTCAACCAAAACAGGGTCGGGAGGCGCAGCCATAGGAACCACTGGCTCGACAAACCTCTTCAATAAGGACTTGTGGAACACGTTATGGATCTTAAATGTCCCTGGAAGAAGTAAACGAAAGGAAACAGGATTAAGAATCTCCATGATCTTATAAGGTCCAATGAACCTAGGCTTAAACTTAGGAGATGCAACTCTCATAGGGATATTTCTTGAGGACAACCAGACCAAGTCCCCCACTTTAAACCGAGGACCATCAGTCCTATGCCGGTTGGCAAACCGCTGGGCCTTCTCCTGAGAGAGGGACAACCTCTCCACTACCTGGTCCCAAAATCTGCTGCATACGCTCCACAACAGAGTCAACACCTGGACAGACAGAAGCCTCAGTCTGTCCCGAAGAAAATCGAGGGTGAAACCCAAAATTGCAGAAAAATGGAGACATCAAAGTGGCAGAGCTTGCCCTATTATTAAGAGCAAACTCAGCCAAAGGCAAAAAAGAGACCCAGTCATAATAATAAATAAATAATAATCTTTATTTTTATATAGCGCTAACATATTCCGCAGCGCTTTACAGTTTGCACACATAATCGTCACTGTCCCGATGGGGCTCACAATCTAGATTCCCTATCAGTATGTTTTTGGAGTGTGGGAGGAAACCGGAGTACCCGGAGGAAACCCACGCAAACACGGGGAGAACATACAAACTCCTTGCAGATGTTGTCCTAGGTGGGATTCGAACCCAGGACTCCAGCGCTGCAAGGCTGTAGTGCTATCCACTGAGCCACCGTGCTGCCCAGTCATCTTGATCAGCAGACACAAAGCATCTCAGATAAGTCTCCAATGTCTGGTTTGTTCTCTCAGTTTGTCCATTGGTCTGAGGATGAAAAGCAGAGGAGAAAGACAATTGAACACCAAGTTTAAAACAAAAAGTCCTCCAAAATCTGGAAACAAACTGGACTCCTCTGTCAGACACAATGTTCTAGGAATGCCGTGTAACCGAACCATGTGCTGAAGGAACAAAGGCACCAATTCGGAGGAGGAAGGCAACTTATGGTAATGGCACAAGATGTATCATCTTGGAAAACCTATCACAAATCACCCAGATAACGGTCATTCTCTGAGAAACAGGGAGGTCGGAAAAAAATCCATAGAGATATGGGTCCATGGTCTCTTGGGCACAGGCAATGGCATCAACAAACCACTAGAGCGAGAGCAAGGCTTGGAGCGAGAGCAAGTCCCGCAGGACTGCACAAATTCCCTGACGTCACGAGACAAAGTAGGCCACCAAAAGGACCGACTAACCAAGTCTCTGGTACCAAAAATTCCGGGATGACCGGCCAACGCGGAACAATGAATTGCAGACATCACACTCTTTTTCCAACGGTTCTGGGACAAACAATTTCCCAATAGGGCAGCGCTCGGGTGTTTATCCTCCTGACACCCTTCAGAGCCAGTCTCAAATTGGGCGAGATGGCGGAAAGAACTACACCCTCTTTCAAAATAACAGAAGGATCAGATAACTCAGGAGAGTCCGCAAGGAAACTCCTAGAGAGGGCATCCGCCTTAACATTCTTAGTGCCAGGAAGAAAGGAAACCACAAAATTAAAACGTGTGAAAAACAAGGCCCACCTGGCCTGTCTAGGATTAAGTCGCTTGGCTGATTCCAGATAAACCAGATTCTTATGGTCCGTGAGGACCACCACCTGTGTTTGGCTCCTCCAGCCATGTCTCCACTCTTCAAAAGCCCACTTCATGGCCAATAACTCCCGATTACCCACGTCATAATTACGTTCAGTTGGAGAAAATTTTCAAGAGAAAAAGGCACAAGGGTTACTTTTAGAGGTTCTGTATCTCTTTGGGACAAAACGGCACCTGCCCCAATTTCAGAGGCATCAACCTCCACCTGAAATGGCAGAGAAACATCAGGCTGCCGTAGAACAGGAGCAGAAGTGAATCTCTGCTTAAGTTCCTGAAACGCAGAGACTGCCTCAGGAGGCCAATTCACCACATCAGAACCCTTTTTGGTCAAATCAGTCAATGGTTTAACAATAACAGAGAAATTACCAATAAATTTACGATAAAAATTGGCAAAACCCAAGAATCTCTGAAGAGCCTTTAATGAAGTAGGTTGGACCCAATCACAGATGGCCTGAACCTTGACCGGGTCGGGTCCATTTCAATAACAGACGGAGACTAAATGAATCCAGAAATGAGATCCTCTGTACGCCAAAAAGACACTTTGATCCTTCACATACAGAGCATTCTCTCTCAAAATCTGGAACACAGTCCGAACATGTTTCACATGAGAGTCCCAGTCATTGGAAAAATCAAGATATCATCCAAATAAACAATCAGAAATTTATCCACAAAATCCCTGAAAATGTCATTCATGAAGGACTGGAAGACGGAAGGAGCATTAGTGAGCCCAAAGGGCATCACTAGGTACTCAAAATGCCCCTCTGGGGTATTAATGCCGTCTTCCATTCATCCCCGTGCTTAATGCGAATAAGGTTATACGCCCCCCTGAGGTCAAGCTTGTTAAACCAAGTAGACTTTTCACCCTGAAAACAGGTCAGAAATCAAGGTTAACGGATATGATATTTCACAGTGATATTTTCCAAGAGCGATAATCAATACCCGGCCTTAATGAACCATCCTTTTTGGCCACAAAGAAAAAACAGACACCCAAGGGTGAAGAGGATGGTCTGATATGACCCTTCTCCAATGACTCCTTATATAAAAAACCGCATAGCGTCATGTTCAGGTACAGACAAGTTAAAAAGGCGACCTTTAGGAAATTTACTACCAGGCACAATTCAATAGCGCAGTCATAGCTCCTATGGGGAGGTAAGGATGCAGATTTACTTTCGCTAAACACATCAGAAAAATCAGTCAAAAAGTCAGAACATCCTGAGCCTGGGAGAGGCAGAAAAACAGGAGTGTTGGCATTAAACCATTGGCAGCCCCAACTGGTTACAGACACAGATTTCCAATCCAAAACAGGATTATGAGACTGTAACCAAGGGAAACCTAGTACAATAATGTCATGCAGATTATACAGTAACCAAAAATTTGGCAACTCTCCTGAGATCAGGTTCAAACCTCATTATCACCTGAGTAGAAACTGGGGTTATTCTCAGCCAAAGGGGTAGAATCAATCCCCAGTAGGGGAATAGACTTACGTAGGGGTATCAAGGGAAACCCACAACATTTGGCAAAATCAAAATCCATCAGGTTAATAGCTGCTCCCGAATCAACAAAGCCTGAGCAGAAAATGTGGACAGGGAGCAAATAGGGTAACAGTCAACAAAATTTAGTCTGAACACTACCCAAGACAACTGAGCGTGCAAAACGTTCTTCCCCGCTTAGGGCAGAATGAGAGCGTCACCACAATAGAAACATAACCCATTGGGTTTTCGAAACTCATGACGCTGTGCCCCAGAAGCCACTCTATCACACTGCATGGGTTCAGAAGCTGGCTCACAAGGCAACACTATTCCCGCATACTCTACGCTCACGCAAACATCTGTCAATTTGAATCGCTAATGACATAGAATCATTGAAACCAGAGGGAGCAGGGAAACCCACCATAACATCTTTTACTTCTCTGAAGTCCCTTCCGAAAAAGGGCAGCCAAAGCATCATCATTCCATTTGGTTAGGACTGCCCTTTTTTCGAAATTTCTGACAGTACAACTCAGGTCCTCAAGCCCCTGATTAATGCCAACAAGGTTCTTTCAGCTTGATCAGTGACATTAGGCTCATCGTAACAATAACCCCAGAGCCAGAAAAAATGCATCAACATCACTCAAAACAGGGTCCCCATTTGTCAGGGAAAAAGCCCAACCTGAGGATCCCCCGCGCAGGAGAGAGATGACAATTTGAACCTGCTGTGCTGCATTCCCTGAGGACTTAGGTTTTAAGGCAAAAAAAAAACTTACAGTTATTTTTGAAATTCAGAAATTTGGCCCGATCTCCCAAAAACAAATCTGGCATGGGAATCCTAGGTTCCACAACGGGCAAACCAGCAAGATAGACAACAATACTCCGAACCTCAGTGGCAAGCTGATCCACACGGCCAGACAACTGTGCAAACTCCATTGAGAGACAAAAAAAATTCCTCCTCAGCACCCAGAAAAAAAGAGGGAAAAAATGCAAGAACAGAAAAAAAAAAATCTCTGACAACTGACAACTTTTTTCTTTCCACACTATTTTTCCCTTCTGTGAGTACCATACAATTTTCAGTTTGGCCGGTGATACTGTTATGTTTTGGTAGCTGAGGAGAGCAGGCAAAACGGCAATACACCAGAGAGGTTGGAATCTATTGGATTGCAGTACCCTGACTAACCACCACAACTAAAGGCAAGCCGTGGAGCGTTCCTACGTTGGTCCCTAGACGCCTCGTCAAGCCTGAGAGGATTAACTACACCTAAAGATAGAAAGAGGAAAGCTATCTGCCCGGAGCAGATCCCCAAAGAACATAGGAAGCCCCCAAACATGTAATGGCGGTTAGACAAGAGGAAATACAGACACAGACAGAAAATAGTATGAGCAAACGCTGGGCCCAATCTGCCTAGAAAGAAAAGGATAGAAAGGATACTCACTGCAATTCAAAAAAAAACCCTAAAAAATGCCAACGCTACTGATTGCAAAAACACCTGAGATCACACGACCTCTACCACCTAAATCAGTTCTCTGGTGTAACAAAACTAAGCCGCAGCCACTGAAAAAACTGGAAAGGCAAAAGAACAAATAACAATGGCTCCGCGGAACTGAGAGGAGCCCAAGCCCCCGGAGGGGAACCTGGCTAACCTCACAGAAATGCAGAGAAATATGCAAATGGTAGCACAAAAACAAAAACAGAAAATATCTTATCTGAAAGCAGAAGAAGAGGCAAGACTCAGCAAGCTTCCAAGTGAACCAGGAACCACAGTTGAGACAAGAACAATTGATCACTGGCAACCATGATGGGAGGGAACCTCCCTTATATCAGACCAGTCTGTAACTCCTGATTGCCAACCCTCATTGAATCGTTCAGTACTGTTTGTAACCACCAGAGGGAGCTTCTGCTCAGAATTAATTTCCAAAACATTCACAACATCTAACCCTAATAGAAAAAAAAATAAAAAAAATATTTTTTGTCCCTACCTGTGGGGGTGATAAAGGGGGCGTTTATTTACATTTTTTTATTTTGATCACTGTGGAGTTTATCACAGTGATCAAAATAAATTTTTGGACTTTAGAAGGCGCACTGCGCATGCCCCGGGCCCGGGCGGGCGCACTGCGCCCACCAATTTCCGAGATGGCGGCCCCCATGAAGAGTCCCGGACGGACCCCGGGGACGGATCCACGGGCGCCAGAAGACCGGGGGAGGTGAGATGAGACGGGGGGATCGGAAGGCCGGGGGAGCGGACCGGAGAGGACCGGAGCGCAGGGCAGCAGATAGTAAAGGAGGTGACCGATCGCTGCCATGAATCGGGGGGCGGCGGCCTATCACCGCCGTTACTCGGTGTGGGGGTCGTAACTCGGTGTCCAGCCATGACCGATGCTATTGCAGCATCGGCATGGCTGCATTGTAATATTTCACCAAATTTCATTGGTGAAATATTACAAATCGGTCTGATTGGCTGTTTCACTTTTAACAGCCAATCAGAGCGATTGTAGCCAAGTGGGGGTTAAGCCACCCCCACTGTGGTGATGCACAAAGGGTCTTGTGCCTGCGGGTCAGGTGACCTTTCAGTGACCCCGGTCACCCGACCCGCAGGAACATGATTTACAGCATGACGCCTAAGTAGGCGTCATGGGTCGGGATGCCACTGGTTTTCATGACTCCTACGTAGGCGTCATGGGTCGGGAAGGTTTAAAGTTTGCAATAAGCCATTGGGAGACACACCAAACATGTGGAAGAAGGTGATTTGGTCAGATGAAACCAAAATTTAACTTTTTGGCAACAATGCCAAACGATATGTTTGGCGTAAGGCAACACAGCTCATCACCCTGAACACATAAATCCCACTGTCAAACATGGTGGTGGCAGCATCATGGTTTGGGCCTGCTTTTCTTCAGCAGGGACAGGGAAGATGGTTAAAATTAATGGGAAGATGGATGGAGCCAAATACAGGACCATTCTTGAAGAAAACCTGTTGGAGTCTGCAAAAGACCTGAGACTGGGAAGGAGATTTTTCTTCCAACAAGACAACGATCCCAAACATAAAGCAAAATCTAGAATGGAATGGTTCTCAAAATAAACGTATCCAGGTGTTAGAATGGTCAAGTCAAAGTCCAGACCTGAATCCAATCGAGAATCTGTGGAAAGAGCTGAAAACTGCTGTTCACAAACGATGTCCATCCAACCTCACTGAGCTCGAGCTGTTTGCCAAGGAAGAATGGGCAAGAATTTCAGTCTCTCGATGTACAAAACTGATAGAGACGTACCCCAAGTGACTGCAGCTGTAATCGCAGCAAAAGGGGCGCAACAAAGTATTAAGTTAAAGGGGCCGAATAATATTGCACACTCCACTTTCAGTTTTTGTATTTCCACAAAAATTTAAAATAAACAATATATTTCGTTCAACTTCACAATTGTGTCCCACTTGTTGTTGATTCTTCACCAAAAATTTACATTTGTTATCTATGTTTGAAGCATGATAATGTGGGAAAGGCTGAAAAATTCTAGCGGGCCAAATGCTTTCGCAAGGCACTGTAGTTATCTACCAGATCACCTCCAGTAACATCAGTGCTACATAAAGCTGCCTCTGTCATCTCTGGGAAAATATCTACATATAGTCACTCGCTCTGTAATGTCCACACGGATAAGGAATTCGAGAGAGAACGCTTTAACTGTATTTTATTCTGCTCCTCCTTCCTCCAGCACACAGCATAACATTTTCTCTCAACAGGCTGAACTGAAACTTCTCTAACCCACTTCCTATCTATATCTTTAAAAGGGAATCTGTCACCCCATTTTTGCCCTCTGAGATGCGGCCACCACCATCAGGGGTTTATCTACAGGAGCCACGACGGGACGGAAAGAAGAGGCCGGCTTCACTACAAAATGGGAGGCGCCGAATCGGACCGCGACTCCCTCCGGACCGGACGGCGGAAACCCCCCGGGTGAGTATTTTATAACTCGTTTTTCTTCACTTTCAGGTGACATCGGGGGCTTATCTACAGCATTCCAGAATACTGTAGATAAGCCCCTGATGGCGGTGGCCGCAGCTTATAAGGCAAAAATGGGGTGACAGATTCCCTTTAAGTCACAATACTTCCCTTTCTTAAAGAGACGGGTGAAAACATTATACATCACAGGCTCATCGTATTGTTTTTTTAGTTTGTCAGCACCACTGAATTTACTGTTTGATCTGATTTAAAGGAGTAAAGTGCCCCGACAGTGTCTCATCATCCGAGCAGATTTTGCTATGTGTTGTGGTTCTTTTACGCCAAAAGGCCAAGTACGTTCAATCACTCATGATATTAAAAAGATGCACCAGATGTACTTTAAGTGTCCCCTTGGTGATCGAGACAAAAGCTTGGCCCTGATGTGATATGCTCAAATTGTTCCAATGGTCTTCGTGACTGGTTGGATATGAGGAGAGTGGCTATGCCATTTGCTATTCCCATGATTTGGAGAGAACCCAAAACTCATAGTGATGACAGCTACTTTTGTTTTGTCAAACTGAAGGGTTTTTCTACACAGAACAAACATAAGATTAATTACCCTGAACTGGAATCTGTGATGAGGCCAGTTCCACATGATGGCACCTCGCCAGTTCCTGTACTACCGTTGTCTGGACTGGATGAAATGAAGTAGAATATGAAGACTATGGAGTGAAGCTACTGGCGAAGACGTGGAGACCTCAAGTCATGATGAGTATGTACCTGATGGAGCAGCCAGAACGCTTTACTCAACATGAATTAAATGATCTTCATCAGAGACCTTTCATTGCCAAAAGATAAAGCTGCACTTCTTGCATCTTGGATGAAACAGAAGAATCTTCATGATGATGTCAAAGTGTGTTATTACCAAACAGAAATAACACTAACACAATTTTTCAGTTAATGGACCAATGGTGTACTGTAACAAAGTGAATGGCCTCTTTTTTTGTTGCAGATTGGCGATTGTTTATTGACTTGTCCCAGAGAAGTTTGAAAGCAGTGGCTGGCTTCACTATGGAAACATGAAACCATCAATCCCTATTGCTCACTCATGTCTCTAAAGGAAAGGTATGAAAATCTGTCAGGCAGATGCTATACAACACAAGCATCACCAATGGAATATCAGTGGAGATATGAAAGTGATTGGTCTGCTCATGGGAATTCAAGGAGGTTTCACAAAATATGTTGCTTCTTGTGTTTATGGGGCAGTAGAAATACAGTAGAGAATTTATGTCCTCGTGAGCGGGGACAAAGAAACATCTATGCTCCAGGTGAGAACAATATTCAGCATAATCCTTTAATTGCTCCAACAAAAATCTTTCTTCCTCCACTACATATAACGTTGGGATTGATTAAAAATTTTGTAAAAGCCATGGCAAAGACAAATTCACAGGGTTCCAGTACATTTCACAGAAATTCTCCAGCATTTCACTAGCAAAACTGAGGAAGGGGGATTTGTTGGTCCTCAGATCAGAGAGCTTATGAGAGATGATGTGTTTGAAGGAACTCTAAATGATAAGAATTGAGATCTTGAAAAAGCTTCAAGAGGATCTGAGAAAACTTCTTAGGGGAAAAAAAAATCTTACAG
>JARQOD010000002.1:644352303-644374939 GCA_033576555.1 Oophaga sylvatica | reverse complement strand
TAGTATTAGCTACCCCTCCTAGCTTTGTGTCATCAGCAAATTTGATCAGTTTACCCTCAATTCCTTCATCTAAATCATTGATAAAGATGTTGAACAATACAGGGCCCAAAACAGAGCCTTGTGGTACCCCACTTCAGACATTCTTCCAACTGGATGTGCAGCCATTTACGACCACTCTTTGGGTCCGATCACTAAGCCAGTTATGAATCCACCTAACAGTTGCCTTGTCCATTCCATAACTTTTTTGATCGCTTTTAATTCCGATTTTTGGGAGGCAGAATGAACAAAAACCAGCAATTCATGAATTTCTTTTGGGGGGGCCTTTACACCATTCCGCGTGTGGTAAAAAATCGATAAACCAGTTTTATACTCCGGGTCAGTACGATTACAGCGACACCTCATTTATATCGTTTTTTAATGTTTTGGTGCTTTTATACAATAAAAACTATTTTATAGAAAAAGATAATTATTTTTGCATCGCTTCATTCTGCGAGCTATAACTTTTTTATTTTTTTGCTGATGGGCTGAATGGTGGCTCATTTTTTGCAGGACAAGATGACGTTTTCAGCGGTACCATGTTTATTTATATCAGTCTTTTTGATCACGTGTTATTCCACTTTTTGCTCGGCGATATGATAAAGAATTGTTTTTTGCCTTTTTTTATGGTGTTCACTAAAGGGGTTAACTAATTGGACAGTTTTATAGGGCGGGACATTACAGACGCGGTGATACCAAATATGTGTACTTTTATTTAGATTTTTGTGTTTTATTAAAATATTTATTTATTGATATAATATTGATTTTTTCATTTTTTAAATATTTTTTTCATTTAATTCTTAGTTTTACACTTTGTCCCACTATGGGACACTCATTTTGGGCAGGATGATCGCTTCTATAGCATGCAGATCTGCTTACTATAGAAGCTGTCAGCGCTGCAGCTTCTGTAACACTGACCTGAGAGACTTCCTGGTCATCACTGCGCATGACAGGAAGTCCCTCAGTCCCGGAGATCCGGATGTCGTCGCGACGACATCGGGTCTCCGTGGCAGCGATCGGAACCCAGCGGCCAACCGCGGGGTCTCCGAATCAAAAGCAGAGCGGCTGTCAGCCCCTCGGCAGCCGCTGAAACACTGCAATCATGTTTGATTGCAGTGTGCCAGGGGTTAAAGTGTCGGGAGCAGTCCGTGACCGCTCCTGGCACTTAGTGCTGGCTATCGGCTGTTAGAATCAGCTGACACCCAGCCGCGCTCCCCCCATGAGCCCAGCCAATCTACTATGACGTACTATCCCATCCTTGGGTATTAAGTCCCAGGGCACATGGAGGGGAAAGTACGTCATATGGCAGAAAGATGTTAATAACCAACAAAGGCTAAGCAAACTGCTGCAGGCTGATATTAATTGCCTAGGAAGGGGCCATGGATATTGGCCCCCCCCCAGACTAAAATCCATGAGCTCTCAGCAGCCCCAGAAATTGCGCATCCATAAGATTCACCAATTTTGGCACTAAGGCCTTGCTCTTCCCACTTGCACTGTAGCGGTGGCAAGTGGGGCGATAGTTGGTGGGGGGAGATGTCACATTTGTATTATCAGGTGACATCAAGCCCAGAGGTTAGTAATGCAGAGGTGTCTATAAGACACCCCCATTACTAGCCCCATAGTCTTACTGTATAAAACACACACACGTAGAATTAAGTTCTATAATTTAAAGAAAGACAAAGATTCCTTTATTGAATGCAAATTAAACCATACTCACTTCATGGCCCATTCCACTGAAGCCAATGTCTCCTGTAACGGAATTAAAATAAACAATATTCCTCATCTGTCCACAGAGAAGACAATAATCCATTTACCCCACTCTGCTACATCTAGATGGCAGGCTACATTGTTGCATGATGCTACTATACAGCCTGCCATCCAACTGTGCGTACTTGCTCAGTGTCTCGCGGTGAACTCCTGTCACCTCACTGACGTCACCGCAAGCTTGAGAAAGTTCTCACACTCGCTGGTGCCATCAGAAAGGTCCTGGGAGCTCGCAGCCAATGAACTCACTTCACCTGTCTGACGTCAGCGCTGTTATAACTTTTTACACGGCGCTCACTCTGATGCGAGTGCGCTTTAGTGAGTTCATTGGCTGTGTACTCTCGGGATCTTTCTGACGACACTGCAAAAGTGTGAACTTTCTCACGATCGCGGTGACGTCAGTCAGGACATAGGAGTTTACCGCAAAACACTGAGCAGTGGTAGCAGATGCTGCTCAAGGTCTCTGCTGGAAGACAGGCTTTATGGTCGCATCATGCAACCTGCCATCTAGATGTAGCAGAGCTAGACTCATTACGGGACAAATGGATTATCATCTTCTTGGCGGACAGATGAGGTATATTGTTTATTATTTTAATTCTCTTACAGTGCACTTTGTCTTCTGTGGACAAAGCATGGTTTAATTTAAATTCATTAACCCCGTCTCGACAATTTTCCACAAACCGCAGTACAAGTACAGTCTTGGGGCTCACGCTCTATGTGAGAGCCAACACCCTGCAGCAACGCCCACGAACGGTACTAGCACCGATCATGGGCATTTAACCACTCTGGTGCCAGTGTCAATATTGACAGGGACATCGAGGAGCATCGCACAGGGATCCTCGCAGATGAGCTAGATCCTCTACAATGATAGAATAGAGGATAAAACCTGCCTCAGCCAAGAGCCCCCCGGGGTAGAGCTCTGGGGCCAGGACTACAACCCCCCACATCTGCCCTGTACCTTGCTGGGCTTCCTCCTCTTCTCCCTCATGAAGTCAGACTCCCAATACTTCAGCAGACGCTTCACCTCATTATAGCGCTCCATAAGGGGACCTGAGGGGGACAAAGCGGGGGACGGAGAATCACCCCAAAACATCAGCTATCACTGGTATAATATCACCCTCCCCGGTCATCAGCAGTCACCCGGGCACTGTGTAATATCACCCTCACCCGGTCACCAGCCATCAAAGGGACACTGTATAATATCCCACTTCCCCGGTCATCATACATCGCAGGGACACTGTATACAGTCATGGCCAAAAGTTTTGAGAATGACACAAATATTAATTTTTACAAAGTCTACTGCTTCACTTTTTCTAATGGCAATTTGCATATACTCCAGAATGTTATAAAGAGTGATCAGCTTAACAGCAATTACTTGCAAAGTCAATATTTGGCTAGAAAATGAACTTTATCCCCCAAAACACATTTCAACATCATTGCAGCCCTGCCTTAAAAGGACCAGCTAACCTCTTTTCAGTGATTGCTCCATTAACACAGGTGTGGGTGTTGATGAGGACATGGCTGGAGATCAATCTGTCATGATTAAGTAAGAATGACACCACTGGACACTTTAAAAGGAGGCTGGTGCTTGGCATCATTGTTTCTCTTCTGTTAACCATGGTTATCTCTAAAGAAACATGTGCAGTCATCATTGCAATGCACAAAAATGGCCTAACAGGGAAGAGTATCGCAGCTAGAAAGATTGCACCTCAGTCAACAATCTATCGCATCATCAAGAACTTCAAGGAGAGAGGTTCCATTGTGGCCAAAAAGGCTCCAGGGCGCCCAAGAAAGACCAGCAAGCGCCAGGACCGTCTCTTAAAAGTGTTTCAGCTGCGGGATCGGGCTACCATCAGTGCAGAGCTTGCTCAGGAATGGCAGCAGGCAGGTGTGAGTGCATCTGCACGCACTGTGAGGCGGAGACTCTTGGAGCAAGGCCTGGTCTCAAGGAGGGCAGCAAAGAAGCCACTTCTCTCCAGAAAAAACATCATGGACAGACTGATATTCTGCAAAAGGTACAGGCAGTGGACTGCTGAGGACTGGGTTAAAGTTATTTTCTCTGATGAATCCCCTTTCAATTGTTTGGGACATCAGGAAAACGCCTCATTCGGAGAAGACAAGGTGAGCGCTACCACCAGTCTTGTCTCATGCCAACTGTTACGCATCCTGAAACCATTCATGTGTGGGGTTGCTTCTCAGCCAAGGGAATCGGCTCTCTCACAGTCTTGCCTAAAAACACAGCCATGAATAAAGAATGGTACCAGAATGTCCTCCAAGAGCAACTTCTCCCAACCCTCCAAGAGCAGTTTGGTGATCAACAATGCCTTTTCCAGCATGATGGAGCACCTTGCCATAAAGCAAAGGTGATAACTTAATGGCTCAGGGAACAAAACATAGATTTTGGGTCCATGGCCTGGAAACTCCCCAGATCTTAATCCCATTGAGAACTTGTGGTCAATCATCAAGAGACGGGTGACAAACAAAAACCTAAAAATTCTGATAAAATGAAAGCATTGATTGTGCAAGAATGGACTGCTATCAGTCAGGATTTGGTCCAGAAGTTGATGGAGAGCATGCCAGGGAGAATTGCAGAGGTCTTGAAGAAGAAGGATCAACACTGCAAATATTGACTTGCTGCATTAACTCATTCTGTCAATATAAGCTTTTGTTACTCTTATGTTTGCAATTATATTTCTGTCTGTGATAAAAACATCTGTCAAACACACATAAAAACCAGAGGGCAGCAGATCATGTGAAATATAATATTTGTGTCATTCTCAAAACTTTTGGCCATGACTGTAATATCACCCTCCCCTGGTCATCAGCCGTCACAGGGACACTGCCCAGTGCATCAGATAAGTGTATCATAGTAGTGTGGAGCTATGAAAGAATTTATCCAGAATTGAACAGAAGGTAACTGGATACAGTCATTCTTAACAATGTTTCTGATTGTTTTCACTCTCACCCCTACAATCCTTCACTTTCTGCTAACCCCTCTAGTCCATACACCTAGTAATGAGCTGGTCATCTCTCCCTCCATCCATCTCACCTCCTCCTCATAACTGTTCCTCAACACACAATTCCTAACCTGCTAACACTCTCCCTGCTCCTCCTCACTGCTGGTGACATCTCTCCAAATCCTGGTCCTCCTCACCACATCCCCACAGTCATTTCTACCTCCCATCCACAGTCTACCACAACTTTCCGTAACCTCTCTAACCTTATACCCATTCGCCCGGCCCCGGCTTCCCCAGTCCCACTAACATGAGCTCTGTGGAACGCTCGCTCTGTCTGCAACAAACTTTCCTACATCCATGATCTTTTCATTACTAACAAACTTTCCTTCCTCACCCTCACCGAAACCTGGCTCACCCCCTCTGACACAGCCTCTCCTGCTGCACTTTCGTATGGTGGATTCCACCTTTCCTACACCCTCCGCCCCAGCAGCAAGCATGGTGGAGGAGTTGGTTTTCTCCTGTCAGATAACTGCTCCTTCACCCCAATCCCACACTCTGTTACCCTCCCTACCTTTGAGCTGCACTATGTGTGCATCTACTACCCACTAACTGGCTGTCATTTACCGCCCTCCAGGGCCAGCCACCACCTACTTCGACCACTTCACCACCGGCTACTACTCTCATTTCCTCCTTCGGCCTCAATCAATGGTCTTTTGCAGCCACTCACAAAGATGGTGTCAGGAAACACTTTTTACTTTTAGTCAGGAACTTGCAGCTCTTTGGCGCCCCCTTACTCTGCTGGCCAATAAGGGTATTGCCAGAGGATAAGACAATGAGTGCAGCTGCTCTAATTTATGTTGAATATTGCAGCACGTGATGTGACGGGATGTATATATACCACCTGTTCCGGATAGGAACAGACTATATATATATATATATATATATATATATACACTCACACACACACACACACAGTACAGACCAAAAGTGTGGACACACCTTCTCATTCAAAGATTTTTCTGTATTTTCATGACTATGAAAATTGTACATTCACACTGAAGGCATCAAAACTATGAATTATCACATGTAGAATTATACATTACACTTTACAAAAAAGTGTGAAACAACTGAAAATATGTCTTATATTCTAGGTTCTTCAAAGTAGCCATCTTTTGCTTTGATGACTGCTTTGCACACTCTTGGCATTCTCTTGATGAGCTTCAAGAGGTAGTCACCGGAAATGGTCTTCCAACAGTCTTGAAGGAGTTCCCAGAGATGCTTAGCACTTGTTGGCCCTTTTGCCTTCACTCTGCGGTCCAGCTCACCCCAAACCATCTCGATTGGGTTCAGGTCTGGTGACTGTGGAGGCCAGGTCATCTGGCGTAGCACCCCATCACCCCTCCTTCTTGGTCAAATAGCCCTTACACAGCCTGGAGGTGTGTTTGGGGTCATTCTCCTGTTGAAAAATAAATGATGGTGCAACTAAACGCAAACCGGATGGAATAGCATGCCGCTGCAAGATGCTGTGGTAGCCATGCTGGTTCAGTATGCCTCCAGTTTTGAATAAATCCCCAACAGTGTCACCAGCAAAGCACCCCCACACCATCACACCTCCTCCTCCATACTTCCCGGTGGCATGTAGAGTCCATCTGATCACCTTTTCTGCGTCACACAAAGACACGATGGTTGGAACCAAAGATCTCAAATTTGGACTCATCAGACCAAAGCACAGATTTCCACTGGTCTAATGTCCATTCCTTGTGTTCTTTAGCCCAAACAAGTCTCTTCTGCTTGTTGCCTGTCCTTAGCAGTGGTTTCCTAGCAGCTATTTTACCATGAAGGCCTGCTGCACAAAGTCTCCTCTTAACAGTTGTTGTAGAGATGTGTCTGCTGCTAGAACTCTGTGTGGCATTAACCTGGTCTTTAATCTGAACTGCTGTAAACCTGCGATTTCTGAGGCTGGTGACTCAGATAAACTTATCCTCAGAAGCAGAGGTGACGCTTGGTCTTCCTTTCCTGGGGTGGTCCTCATGTGAGCCAGTTTCTTTGTAGCACTTGATGGTTTTTGCAACTGCAGTTTGGGACACTTTCAAAGTTTTCCCAATTTTTCGGACTGACTGACCTTCATTTCTTAAAGTAATGATGGCCACTCGTTTTTCTTTACTTAGCTGCTTTTTCTTGCCATAATACACATTCTAACAGTCTATTCAGTAGGACTATCAGCAGTGTATCCACCAGACTTCTGCACAACACAACTGATGGTCCCAACCCCATTTATAAGGCCAGAAATCCCACTTATTAAACCTGACAGGGCACACCTGTGAAGTGAAGACCATTTCCAGAAGCAAAGCATCACAGAAGATAAGCATCTTGTAAACGGCAGTTATCCATGGCAGTTAATCAGGGCTAGAATCAGGTACTCCACACTTTGCTTTCTTTTTAATGATGTACTTTATCTCTATCCTCCTGTGTTCGCTTGCCATCCACATTCACCGCCCCATCCCCCCTCCATCACGACTCATACACATCAGCCCCTCTATACTTCCCTCTCCCATGTACAGTTCCCATGCACTCCTCACCTTCCTGAGAAACATCAGCCCATCTTGCCCAAACACATCACAGAAAAAACCTACTTACAACTCCAACAACTACCTGCTCTTTATCTTCCTACTCCTATTGATTTCAGGGGACATCTCCCCCAACCCTGGTCCACCTTCCCCCAACCTCAATCCCTACCCTACCTCATATCGAAACCATAATAATCTTATTAATATTACTTGCACTTCCTCGTCTCCTTCTTTTAATTGTGCCCTCTGGAATCCACGGTCTGCATGCAACAAGCTATCCTTCCTGCACAACTACTTTCTGAATAACTCTCTTTATCTGTTGGCCCTCACGGAAACCTGGATTCAGGATTCTGACACCGTCTCCCCTGCTGCCATTTCCTATGGTGGCTTACAGTTCTCCCATTCCCCAAGACCCTCAAACAGACATGGTGGTGGAGTTGGCATACTCCTGTCCCCACAATGCACTTTCCAGGTCATCCCCCCAATTCCATCACTCTCATTCCCTTCTTTTGAGGTCCACACCACCAGGCTCTTCCGTCCCCTCTCCCTCAGAGTAGCGGTCATATATCGGCCCCCAGGCTCGCCCACCCGGTTCCTTGACCACTCCTCAGCCTGGCTGCCGCACTTCATGTCCTCAGAACTACCAACCCTTATCCTTGGAGACTTCAACATCCCCATTAACAGCCCTACTTCCACATCTGCATCTCAGCTTCTATCACTAACCACTTCTCTAGGCCTCTCACAGCTTTCAACCTCTGAGACACACAAGGATGGTAACACCCTTGACCTGGTCTTTGTCCGCCTCTGCTCAATCTCCCACCTAAATAACTCACCGCTTCCACTCTCTGACCACAACATTCTCTCCTTCATCCTCAGAAATCCTCGACCACCCCAGCGCACTCCTACCTACCATACATTCAGAAATCAACAAGCCATTAACCCTCAGACACTTTCAGACTCCCAACACTCATCACTGTCCTCAATCTCCTCTTTTTCTTGTCCTAATTTGGCTGTTCAGGACTACAATGACACTCTTAGAAGCACCCTTGACAAAGTAGCACCGCTCACCCTCAGAACTTCCAAACACACAGTAAAACAGCCCTGGCTCACATTACAAACTCAACTTCTTCAGCGATGCTCTAGGAGTGCTGAACGCCTCTGGAGAAATACCCGCACACCAGAAGACTTCATCCACTTTAAATTCATATAGAAAAAATAGATACTATCCGTCAGGAAATCTGCTCTCAACCACCAAGTGCTGTGACCCCCATCCCACCATGCATTTCCCCTGGCTCACTTTCCACATTTGATCCCATCACAGAAGAAGAAGTCTCCAGACTCCTCTTTTCCACTCGTCCGACTACATGCATTACCGACCCCATTCCCTCACATCTCCTCCAGTCTCTCTCTCCAGTTGTCACAACTCACCTCACTACAATCTTTAATCTCTCACTCTCCTCTGGCATTTTCCCATCCTCCTTCAAATACTCCATCATTACTCCATTACTAAAGAAACCCACTCTCGACCCTTCCTGCACAAACAACTACAGACCGGTCTCCAATCTCCCCTTCATCTCTAAACTTTTGGAGCGCCTAGTCTACTCCCGCCTTACCCGTTACCTCTCCACTTACTCCCTTCTAGACCCTTCACAGTCCGGCTTCCGCCCCCTACATTCGACTGAAACTGCACTCATCAAAGTGACCAATGACCTTCTGACAGCAAAACGTAACGGCGACCACTCACTGCTCATTCTTCTCAACCTTTCTGCAGCTTTCGACACAGTTGACCACCGTCTCCTACTGTCTAGGCTCCAGTCACTAGGTATTAAGGACACTGTTCTCTCCTGGTTCTCTTCCTATCTTTCTGACCGCTCCTTCAGTGTTTCGTTCTCTGGCTCCACGTCATCTCCTCTTCCTCTCACTGTCGGTGTACCCCAGGGCTCAGTCCTTGGCCCCCTTCTCTTCTCTCTCTACACGGTCCCAATTGGACAGACCATCAGCAGATTTGGCATTCAGTACCATCTTTATGCTGATGACACACAACTATATACGTCATCCCCCGACCTTACCCCCGCTGTTCTACAGAACGCCACCGACTGTCTGTCCGCAGTCTCCAACATCATGTCCGCTCTCTATCTGAAACTTAACCTCTCCAAAACTGAACTCCTTCTGCTCCCGCCATCTACTAACCTCCCTAAATTTGACATTTCCCTCTCCGGGGCGGCACCATAATAACACCCCGGCAGCAGGCTCGCTGTCTGGGTGTTATGTTTGACACCAATCTCTCCTTCACCTCCCATATACAATCTCTTGCCTGCTCTTGCCGCCTACACCTAAAGAACATATCTAGAATCCGCCCTTTTCTATCCATAGAAACAACAAAAACCCTCACGGTAGCATTGATCCACTCCCGCCTGGACTACTGCAACGCTCTATTACTTGGCCTCCCCCTTACTCGACTATCCCCTCTCCAGTCCATCCTTAATGCAGCAGCCAGGGTCATCCATCTGGCTATTCGGTATTCGGACGCGTCCGCTCTTCGCCAGTCCTTACACTGGCTGCCCATTCATTATAGGATCCAATTCAAAGTACTTGTTCTCACCCACAAAGCTCTTCACAGTGCAGCACCCCCCTACATCTCCTCCCTCATTTCTATCTATCGGCCTAACCGACTGCTGCGCTCTGCAAAAGACTTTCGACTAACCTCTGCACTAATCCGTACCTCCCACTCCAGACTCCAAGACTTCTCCCACGCTGCGCCAATCCTCTGGAATGCTCTACCCCAAGAAATAGGACTATCCACAATTTGCATGGTTTCAGGCGCTCCCTCAAAACACATTTGTTCAGAGCGGCCTATCACATTCAGTAATCAAAGTCATTCTATGTGTAAGTGTGTATGTGTAGCCCATTTACTATCTCCATCCATCCCTCACTCCCTCAAGATGGCTGGACCATCATTGTAAATGCACCATTGTATATACACACCTGTACTTTGTATCTCCCCCACCTCATTGTAGATTGTAAGCTCTCACGAGCAGGATCGTCTTATTTTGCTTTAATTATTGTATTGTTAACGTTGTTACTTATGACTTGTGTTTTGAAACTGTTAAACTGTAAAGCGCTGCGGAATATGTTGGCGCTATATAAATAAAGATTATTATTATTTCCGGTGACTACCTCTTGAAGCTCATCAAGAAAATGGCAAGAGTGTGCAAAGCAGTCATCAAAGCAAAAAGTGGCTACTTTGAAGAAACTAGAATATAAGACATATTTTCAGTTGTTTCACACTTTTTGTTAAGTACATAATTCCACATGTGTTAATTCATAGTTTTGATGCCTTCAGCGTGAATGTACAATTTTCATAGTCATGAAAATACAGAAAGATCTTTGAATGAGAAGGTGTGTCCAAACTTTTGGTCTGTACTAAATATATATATATATATATATATATATATATATATATATATATATATATAACACACACATACACACATATATACACACACACACACACACACACACACCTCGATCCAGTCACCATCACGTCCCCAACACCACATAAATATAAAAACTATGATGCCACCACCGACCTCTTCTAGGTGGATCGGACACCCGTTTGGTAACATGAATTTGCGCGGAGTATGTGACTGATTGCTCACAGAGCAAGAAGAACGAAGATAGAAAATTTATAAGTTTTACTCCAAAAGAATCGGCAGTGTTTACAAAAGATAAAAAGTAGAAATTTGTCCTACCGGTAATGGTGTTTCCAGGAGTCAATCATGACAGCACCACCAGGTTGTCCTCCTTATCCTTGATAGGGACAGGAACATAGAAGAGGTTAAACAGCCTCTCCCCACCACCACCCTTCAGTGATTTTCCTAAGTACCACACCAGGATGGATGCAACAACTACTTTATTGAACTCCCTCTCTACACATGTTTATATCACATATCAGACAGGAAATTCAAGGGAGGGTATATAAGGGGGTGTTGTCATGATGGACTCCTGGAAACACCATTACCGGTAGGACCAATTCCTGCTTTCCAGGACGTCCCTCTTGACAGCAGCACCAGGAGAAATACCAAATAACTCCTATTAGGGCGGGATTACTGTTTGGAGGACTTTTCTCCCAAAGGCCGTCTGTTGATTTGACAGAATGTCCAACTTACAGTGTCTGCAAAAGGTATTTAAATTTGACCAAGTCGCAGCCCTGCAGATCTGTTCCATGGATGCCCCAGCGCTCTCTGCCCATGAAGCCGAGATCGTTCTCAACAAGTGAGCTCTGAGGTGTTCCGTCTGAGTCTTTCCCGCCGAGAGATATGCTGCGCTAATGGTTGACTTTATCCATCTGGCTAGAGTAGCTTTTGAAGTTTTCTTCCCTTGTTCCTTCCGGCCATCTGGACAAAAGTGAGTCCACTCTCCAGCCCTCTGTGAGCTTTAAGTATTGCAGAATTGTTCTTTTTACATCCAAGGAGTGAAGAGAGAGTTCTTTCTCATTGATGCACAAAGAGGATAACACAATCTCCTGATTTCTGTGGAAGTCAGTAACCACTTTGGGGAGAAAAGCAGGATCCAATTTTAAGAAGATACACTCCTCCTGGATCTTTAAATATGGGTCTCTTATGGAAAGGGACTGGATCTCGACTATACGCCTCGCCGAAGTAATTGCTACTAGGAATACTGCTTTGAATGTTACGGACCTTAGGTCTGTCTGGTCCAATGGCTCGTATGGGTTTTTCCGTAGTTCGTTTAGAGCTAAGTTGAGATCCCAGGGGGGCACTGAGCTACGCATTGTGGGCCTAATACGCTGAGTAGCTTTAATGAATCTTACCACCCAAGGATGATCGGCCAGTGGATAGTCAAAAAAGGAACCCAGGGCTGAAACCTTTAACGTACTCTGCCTCAGTCCCTTATCAAAGCCAGCCTGAAGGAAGTCTAGAACCTGAGGAATATTTGGACACTGAGTGATGGATACTGGACCTATGCTTTGTGAATAGAATTTTTCTTCCAGTCCTTTAGATATATCGCTGAGGTAACCGGTTTTCTACTCTTTTGCAAGGTAGAGATGACTGGTTCCGACAAACCCTTTAATCTCGGGATCTCCTTCTCAGGATCCAAGCTGACAGCTGTAACATCTGTAGATTTGATGAACAAGAGGGTCCTGTATCAGAAGATCCCGTCTTGATGGTAGGAGAATTGGCTCTTCCAACACCATCTACTTCAATAGGGAGAACCAGCTCCTTTTGGGCCAGTAGGGGACTATTAGGATTACCGATGCCCGACTCTCCTGGATCTTCCTTAGAACTCTTGGTATTAGAACTAGTGGTGGGAAGGCGGACAAAGACTTCTCCATTTAGAGACCATTCCGAGGGTTGCACCTTCTCCCTGCTGAGAAAGACTGCTACCTGATTTTTGAGACTTTCAGGTGTACTGCCATGATGGATTTTACCATGAGTTCTACCCAGGAAAATATTGTTTCTGCCAATTCCTGAGGTACCTTGGACCTCCCTGATGTAGTAGGAAGGATACTGTGGTTGAGTTGTCTGAGAAGATCCCGACATGACGATTCTGTAGCTCTTCTTGGCATCTCCTCAGTGCTTCCCAAACCACTGAGTTCCCTGTGCTTTGAGGAACTGTTGCGCACTGATATGGGCCATGTTCCCTGGAGGTAATGTCCTATGTGAGCTCCCTAACCCCTGAGGTTTGCACCCTGTGAGAACCTGTGGAACTCCAAGAGTGAACTCGCTGGGCCACGACAACGAACTTCTCCTGGACGAGCTGACGTGATGGACCACCCCCGGCTGAGACACAGGGGCACGGGCTGGACCAAGATACTGGCAGGCAGGCATGGCTGAGACACAGGGACACGGGCAGGAGTGAGACACTGGAATGCAGGCACGGCTGAGACACAGGCAGGACCAGGACACTGGCAGGTGGACACTAGGAAAGCACAGAGAGGGGGGACCTGGATGAGTACTGAGGAACAAGGCGGCAACTGCGCACGGCGGGACAGGTAGCCAGGGAGCGAGAGACTGCAGGAAGTGAGGGGCCCGAATCAAGCATGAGACACAAGTGATAATCAGGCACAGCCTGGAGGGAGAGGCTGCCTGATAAGTAGAGCGCGCCAGGGACTTCTGGGTCAGAGTCCTCCAGTGGCAAGGAATACGGGAAGGAAAGGCCGGGATCAGGCAGGGAGATGTACACGTGCGCCACAGAGCCCAGCACGCATGCGCACCCAACGGGAGCCAGGAGCCAGTCGCGAGACCGGGGGGGGGGGAAGGATGCCGGGTGACGCGCCACCCGCTCCGGCTTGCGCCTGGACGCGCAAGTATGCCGGGGCTTGTAGAGAATCAGGAGCGGCGTGACAGTACCCCCCTCTTTACACCACTCCCCCTAAGGCTGGAGGGAAATCTACCAAGATTCAAGGAGCCTGGATGTTCTCCTGAGACTCCCAAGATCTCTTCTCAGGACCAAAACCCTTCCAATCAATTAAAAAAAGGTCTTCCCTCTTACCTTTTTCATAGCAAGGATGTCTTTAACTTCAAAGACATCTTTAGCGGAAACAGGCTGAGGCGATTGACCAGCAGAGGCATGGAACTGATTGAGAACAACTGGCTTTAGTAGAGAAACGTGGAAAGAGTTGGAAATGCGAAGCGAGGCGGGTAGCCTCAACTTGTAGGAGACTTCATTAATGCGAGCTAAGACCTCAAAAGGTCCGATGTACCGTGGATCCAGTTTATACGAGGGGATTTTAAGGCAAACAAACTTGGAAGATAACCACACCTTATCACCAGGATGATATAGTGGAGGAGCCAAGAGCATTTTGTCCGCATGTTTTTTCATTCTGTTACGTGCTCGTTCAAGTGCGGTCTTGGTCTCCTGCCAGACCGTGGAGAACTCCTCGGACAGAAGATCAGCCACCGGCACACCCGAGACAGGATGGACCGGCAGAGGAACGCCAGGATATTGCCAGTAGACAATAAAGAAAGGCAACTTGGAAGAAGATTCGCTGGTGTGATTTTTGTAAGCAAATTCTGCCCAAGGAAGCAAGCTGGACCAGTCGTTCTGATGGACATTAGAGAAATGGCAGAGATAAGTCACCAGGATCTGATTCGTATGCTCCACCTGACCGTTGGTCTGCGGATGGTAGGTAGAGGAGAAGTCTAGCGTGATATACATCAGCTTGCAGAGGGCTCTCCAAAAACGAGAGGGGAACTGGACTCCCCTGTCAGAAACTATATGTTGAGGAAGGCCATGGATTCGAAAAATATGGTTGATGATGTTCGCTAACTAGGGTGCTGAGGGCAAACCAGTCAGAGAGATGAAATAAGCCATCTTGGAAAATCGATCTACGACAACAAGTCCATTGCAACGTGCTGCCATGGAGCCGAAAGGACTGGAAGCGGGTGTAGGAGTCCAGAGGGTAGCTGCCTAGGAACCTTGTTCTTGGCGCAAGATGGGCAGGAGGCTATAAAGCTTCGGACATCTTGGAGAAGGGTTGGCCACCAGTAGTAACGAGACACGAGGATGAGGGTTTTTTGAAGCCGACATGACCTCCAAGTTTGGAGGCATGTCCCCAGTGTAAGACTCACTTCCTATTGTTCACTGGAACAAAAGTTTTGCCCGGAGGTAAAGAAGTTAGACTGACAGGAACAGCCGTGATGACATTGGAAGGATCCATGATGTGCGTGGGTTCCTCATCAGTATCGACAGACAGAAAGGACCTGGACAATGCGTCAGCATTGAGGTTCTTATCGCCGGAGCGGAAGCGGAGCTCGAAATCGAAACGGGCAAAGAACAGAGACCACCTGGCCTGCCGGGGGTTAAGTCTTTGTGCCGACCGGATGTACGCCAGGTTCTTATGGTCCGTATAGATCTTAAAAGGATGTACGGCTCCCTCCAATAAGTACCGCCACTCCTCCAAAGCCAACTTGATGGTCAACAGCTCCCTGTCACCAATGGAATAGTTCCGTTCCGAAGTGGAGAACGTCTTGGAGAAGAAGCCGCAGGTGACTAGCCGTCCGGAGGAAGACCTCTGAGAAAGTACCGCACCGACCCCGGTGGCTGAAGCATCCACCTCAAGAATGAAGGGTTTGTTAGCCTCTGGACGATGAAGTACGGGAGCTGTGGCGAAGGCTTGTTTCAAGGACTGGAAGGAGTCTTCGGCCTCCGACGACCAGATGGGAGGATTGGCCCCCTTGCGTATCAGAGAGGAGATAAGGCCGGTCAAGGAGGAAAAGTGTGGGATGAACTGCCGGTAATAATTTGCGAAACCAAGGAATCGCTGAATTGCCTTAACACCATGGGGACGCGGCCAGTTGAGCACGGCGGACACCCAGATCCATGCGTAAGCCAGAGTCAGAGATTATGTAACCCAAGAACGGGAGAGATGACTGCTTGAAGGCGCACTTCTCGAGCTTAGCATAAAGACGATTCTCCCTCAGACGCAGCAGTACTTGGCGCATGTCTTTTCTATGGGTAGGCAGACCTGGAGAAAATACGAGAATATCGTCCAAGTACACCACCACAGTAGATCCCGGAAAACATCATTCACAAATTCTTGGAATACTGCGGGGGCGTTGCACAAGCTGAAGGGCATGACCAAGTACTCATAGTGTCCGTCTCTGGTGTTAAAAGCGGTCTTCCACTCATCTCCGGGGCGGATATGGATTAGATTGTAGGCCCCACGAAGATCCAGTTTAGTGAAGATTCATGCTCCTGGTAGCCGGTCGAATAGCTCCGGAATGAGAGGAAGGGGGTACTTGTTCTTGATCGTAAAATCGTTGAGGCCCCGGTAGTCAATGCAGAGACGGAGGGACCTATCCTTCTTCTTAAAAGAAGAAACCCGCGACTGCAGGTGAAGAAGACTTCCGAAAAAGCCACTGGCCAGATTTACCTGGATGTATTCAGTCATGGCTTGGGACTCGTCAGGGGCAAACGGATAAATTCGACCCCTTGGCGGAGTAGAGCCTGGAACAAGGTCGATCGGGCAATCATACTGACAATGCGAAGGTAGGCTCTCCGCCTCCCTCTTGTTGAAGACGTCCGCAAAGGACCAGTAGGCCGAAGGCAAGAATGCAGGCACCGAGGTAGGCCGAGAAGAATTTACTGGCTGGACGGGAACCAAGCACTTTTTCTGGCACGACTGTCCCCAACGCAGAATGTCACGAGAACGCCAATCAAGGATGGGCTCATGGGTTCTTAACCAGGGAAGTCCCAGAAGAAAAGTAAGGGACAACGAGGGCAGAACGTAGAAGGCTATTTTCTCCCGATGTAAGACTCCGATCTGTAGCACTACCTCCTCAGTAACCAGGGTAACGGTCTCCCGCAAGGGTTTTCCGTCAACCGAAGTTATCCGCCGAGGAATCTCCGAGGGACCCGACAGGGATCCGAAATTTTCTGACCTCCTCGAGCTGAATGAAGTTTCCTGCTGATCCTGAATCTATGTAGGCCACCTCAGAAAAATGATTAGAATTCAGATTCAAAAAAACAGAGAGGGTCAAGGGTAGAGAGGTATCACAGACAACTAGGGAGACCTCCCTTACCTGTCCTAGGCGGAGGCGTTTCACGGCCTTTCGGGACAAGAAAGCAGAAGATGGGAAGCACTGCCACAGTAAAAGCAGAGTCCTTGAGCGAGTCTCTCCTTGCGGCGCTGTTCTGCCAGCTTGAGTCGGTCCACCTGCATAGGCTCTGGTGCACAGACCACAGAAGCTTACACGACTCGCGAGCGGGGAGGACTGCGTGTAGCCGAGGATAGATGGGGAAGTCTTTTCTCCCTGGCAGCCTTGCGGGAGTGTTCCTGGAAGCGCAGATCAATGCGAGTCGCCAGGGAGATTAAATCCTTCAAAGAAATTGGTGTGTCTCGGCCCGCCAGTTGATCCTTAATTCGAGCAGCGAGACCTCGCCATAAAGCTCCTACCAAGGCCTCATTGTTCCAGCCCAACTCGGAGGACAAAGTACGGAATCGAATGGCGTATTGGCCAACAGGGAGGGTGCCCTGGTGGAGGTTAAAGAGGAACTCGGAGGTAGAGGCCAGGCCACCGGGCTCGTAGAACACCTTACGAAAGGTGTCCAGAAAGGTGGAGTTGAGAGACTAAAGGATCGTCACGCACCCAGAGGGGGTTCACCCAGGCCAAAGCCTCCCCCTCCAAGTGGGACACCACAAAGGCCACCTTAGCTCGGTCAGTGGGGTATTGTTGAGGCAGCAGCTCAAAATGTAGTTGGCATTGAGTTAGAAACCCCCCGACAAAACTTGGGGTCTCCGCTATACCGCAGCGGTTTAGCTAGACGGGGCGGCGGGTGCGGGGGTCGAGGCCTGGGCAGGGGCAGAGGCGACAGACTGTAGAGAAAGTCGGTTATCCACCGATGCCATGTAATTAAGGATGTGGGCCTGGGTTCACGTTGCTGGGCGAGCTCCTGTTGGAGACTGGCCAGCCATGAGGCATTCCCCGGATCAGAAGGCTGCAAGGCCGATAAACGCGACTCCATGGTCTTCAAAAAGGACAAGATCCTTGTCTGATGTTCCCTTTTGGGCGGTGGCTGGGGTACCAGCGGGGTCCATGGCCTGATTATGCTGTAAAAACCTGAGGAACTCCAAGAGTGAACCCGCTGGGCCGCGACAACGAACCTCTCCTGGGCGAGCTGACCTGATGGACCACCACCTATACAGGGAGCGTTAGGGGCAGACCCAGGGGAGACTATTGCCGCGACAGCTGGTACCCAGGGACGGACAATAGGAGACACAAGCAGGGGTCGGGTGGACTGGCGAAGAGGCTGAGACACTGGAAGACGGGTACAGCAGAGCTACAGGCAGACGGGTACGGCTGAGACACAGTGGCACGGGCTGGACCAAGACATTGGCAGGCAGGCACGGCTGAGACACAGGGACACAGGCAGGACCAAGACACTGGCAGGCGGACACTAGGTAAGAACAGAGAGAGGGACCTGGATGAGGACTGAGGAACAATGCGGCAACTGAGCACGGCGGGACAGGTAGCCAGGGAGCGAGAGACCGCAGGGCAGTGAGGGGCCAGAATCAAGCGTGAGGCACAAATGATAATCAGGCACAGCCTGGAGGGAGAGGCTGCCTGATATGCAGAGCGCACCAGGGACTTCCGGGTCAGAGTCCTCCAGTGGCAAAGAGGACGGGAAGTAACGGCCGGGATCAGGCAGGGAGATGTACGCGTGCGCCGCAGAGCCCAGCACGCATGCGCACCCAACGGTAGCCAGGAACCAGCCGCGAGACCGGGGAGGGATGAAGGACGCCGGGTGACGCGCACCCGCTTCATGGGAGCGCCTGGACGAGCAAGTATGCCAGGGCTCGGAGGGCGTCAAGAGCGGCGTGACACACCTGTTGTGATGTTTACATAGGGGGAACACTCTCCAGGGTCTTCCATTCTCGAGGTTTGCTGTGCTGGTCCACCATGACAGAGACTGTTTTACCTCTCTGGATATTAACATCCTGTTGTCCAACGATGCCTCCTTGTCGTCTCATACCGAAAGGACCTCCCATTGTTGGACCTTTCAATGAAATGGACACCTTTGGGATGCTGGGAATACACAAAGTCATTAGACCCAGAACTCTAATGGCTTTCTTGATGGAGATGTATTTTTGCTTTTGTAGCGACTGTATCTCATCTGATTGTTTTCTGCTTGCGCAATGGAAGGAAAAAATACTCCCGTTCAGAATCTAGGAGTACCCCCAGAAACATTTTCTTTCTTTCTGGCCTTAGACTTGATTTCTTTAAGTTTATTAACCACCCCAGCCTCTCCAGGAGTGACATGGTTGTGGTTAAACATTCTTCCATCTGTTGTAGTGAGTCTGCCACTAGCAGTAGGTCATCCAGGTAAGGGATGATGACAATGTTCTTCCCTTAAGAAAACCATAACTTCTGCCATGAGTTTTGTGCAGATTCGGGGAGCGGAGGAGAGACCGAATGGCAGGCACCGAACTGGAAATGTTGCATCCTCCCTTAGTCTTTTATCGTGAACCTGACGTACTTTTGATGCGAGGCATGGAAATGTACATAGCAATAAGCACTTTTGAGATCTAACGTGCTCATTACAGAGTCCTTTCTTATCAATGGTATGACTGATCTGAGAGACTCCATTTTGAACTGCTTGTAGGTTACCCACCGGTTTAGTGGTTTCAGGTTTATAATTGTTTGGTATTTCCCTCCTGGTTTCTTTATGGAAAACAGACTGGAATAATGTCCATGAAACTGTTGGGAATGAGGCACCTCAATTATGACCCACAATTCTATAAGCTCCTGTACATATTTTAGAAGTCTTTGATGGACTGCTGAAGACTGGGTATGGGAAAGGCAGTATCTCTTGGGAGGTAACTGGGTGAACTCTATCCTGTACCCCTGAGCGACTGTAGAATCCATGGATTCTGGGTAATCTCCTGCCAATCTTCCAGGAAGTACTAGAGTCTCCCCCCGATGCCTCTGGCGTTATTGTCTGCAGGGTTATAGCCCTTGGTCCTGAAAGGAGCCTCTACCCTTGCCCCTTTTGGGGTAGCTCCACCTGCCGTACTTCCCCTTTCCTTTATAGTCCTTTATTAGGTGAGAGCGAGTCCTCCGAAAGGACGGCATTGTCTTAAGTTTTTCTTTTGGAAGCCCTTCTTTTTATCTGATGCTTTCTCAGCAGCTCGTCTAGAACTGGTCCAAATACATGTAGGCCAGAGAATGGTAATGAGCAAAGCTTGTTTTTTTGACTGGGTATCCCCGGTCCATGATCTTAGCCACAGAGCCCGCCTAGCTGCGTTTGATAGCACATTGTTTCTTGCTGCAAAATGGACTGATTCTGCTGAGGCATCGGCCATAAAGTCAGTTGCCATTCTCAACAATGCTAGTGATTTCAGGATCTCCACCCTGGGAGTCTTGTTCTTGATGTGGCTCTCTAGCTCATCTACCCAAAGATTCATTGATCTGGCTACTATGTTCGCTTTCATGATGGCTGAGGATGACTCCCAGGCTTTCTTAAGGAAGTCTTCCGATCTTTTGTCCATCAGATCTTTAAGGCCTTAAGAGTCTTCAAAGGGAATAGCTGTTTTCTTTGAGACTCTAGCCACAGGTATGTCAATCTTTGGCACTGTTTCCCATAACTTGGTCTCTTCCGATCGAAGGGAAGGTGGTACTTAAAATCCTTTGGGACCACAAGCTTTTTCCCCACGTCTTCCCAATCTTCCAGTATCATTGCCGTTAGGTGGCTATTAACTGGAAATACTCTATTCCTACGAGCTCTCAGGCCACCAAACATTTCATCCTGAATTGTCAATCGTTCAGTGGAGTCCTCAACCTTCATGGTACTCCTGACAGCCTGCAGGAGCATGTCGGTGTTCTCGGATGAAAACAGATATCTTTTCCGGTCTTCAGGGAGCACTACCGAAGAACTCTCGCCTTCACCAAAGTCCAGATCAGAATAGCCAGATACAGTTATAATGAAAAAGTTTGGGCACCCCTATTAATCTTAAGCTTAATGTTTTATAAAAATTGGTGTTTTTGCAACAGCTATTTCAGTTTGATATATCTAATAACTATTGGACACAGTAATGTTTCTGCCTTGAAATGAGGTTTATTGTACTAGCAGAACATGTGCAATCTGCATCCAAACAAAATTTGACAGGTGCATAAGTATGGCCACCCTTATAATTTTCTTGTTTTTCTTGCAAGTTGTTCTCCTGTTTGAATCTCCTCTGAAGAGTGGCATCATGGGCTCCTCAAAACAACTGTCAAATGATCTGAAAACAAAAAATTATTTTAACATAGCTGTTCAGGGGAAGGAAAACAAAAAGCTGTCTCAGGGGATTTTAAAAATTTATTTTTCCAAATGTGGGGGAACAGATGTCCTCTTTTTGTAAATCTTTTCCTTTACCCAGCTTTTAAAACATCCCGACCGCCCCCATTTTGCCCAGCCCGCTGTCAAACCCGAGCAACATTATTTTGGCCGACCGTTCATGCCCCATCTTGGGAAAGCAAAAGCCACCGGCAAAGAGACACCTGCCCCCCCGGCGCCCTGTTCCCTTTGGGGGTTCCCGAAAACCCCCCCAGCCTTTTGGGACGGCTTTCCCCTGACGATACAGACGGGTCCCGGAATCCTGGGGCATGCCCCCGGGATCTTGGCCCCAGTCCAAGGACAGAAAACCGGGCCCGGGAAATTTAAATTTTCCGGGCCCGAACCCCGGAAATCCCATTTTTTCATCCCAGCACCCTTTTGATGCCGCGGAAAACCGGGAAAAGCCCCAAGCCCGAGATCCCGCAGCCGGGGAAAAACCGGAAAAAAAACAGACCGCTCCCCAGAACCCCTTGGGGGAGGGACGGTTTTGGGAAAATGTTTTTTAGAAATGAATTCTGAGCAGAAGCTCCCTTTTGGAAATTTACAAACAGTACTGAACCATTCAATGATGTTTTTGGCCCAACCCCAGATTTACAGACTGGTCTTATATAAGGGAGGTTCCCCCCCAAACATTTTTTCCCGGGTTGATCAATTGTTCTTTTCCCCCAACTATTTTTTTCCCGGGTTCCCCTTGGAAGCTTGCCCAGTCTTGGGCCCGCATCTTCTGCTATCAGATAAGATAAAAATTTTACTTTTATTTTTCCATTTTTGGGGGGGCCAAAGTTATAATGCTAACACTCCTGTTTTTTTGCCGTCCCCAGGGTCAGGATTTTCCCCGACTTTTTTACTGATTTTCTGAAAGTTTTTTAGCGAAAGTAAAAAATTCATCCTTGCCCCCCCATAGGAGCCCATACTGCGCTATTTTAATTATCCTGGTAGAAATTCCCCCCAAAGGGGCGCCTTTTTAAATTTTGACCTGAAAAATAAGCTATGGGGGTCTTTTTATCAAGGAGGGCATTGGGGAAGGGTCAATCCGACCATCCTCTTCACCCCTTTGGGGGCCGGTTTTTCTCTTTGTGGTCAAAAAGGGTGGTTCATTTTTGGCCGGTATTGAATATCGTCTCTTGAACAATATCCCCTATGAAAAATCAATATCCCTTACCCTTGATTTCCCGACCGTTTTTTCCCCCGGGGAAAAGTTCAACTTGGGGTTTTTCCCAAACTTGACCTCAAAGGGGGGCTTTTAACCTTATTCGCATTAAGCAAGGGGATGAAGGAAACGCCCTTTTAAAACCCCAAGGGCATTTTGAGTACCTAGTGATGCCCTTTGGGCTCACTAATGCCCTTCCGGTTTTTCCCCGTCCTTCATTTAATGAAAATTTTTTAGGGATTTTTTTGGGTAAATTTCTGATTGTTTTTTTGGATGATTTTCTTGATTTTTTTCCAATGAAATGGGACTCCATGTGAAAAAAG
>JARQOD010000002.1:644324586-644352203 GCA_033576555.1 Oophaga sylvatica | reverse complement strand
CCGCGACAACGAACCTCTCCTGGGCGAGCTGACCTGATGGACCACCACCTATACAGGGAGCGTTAGGGGCAGACCCAGGGGAGACTATTGCCGCGACAGCTGGTACCCAGGGACGGACAATAGGAGACACAAGCAGGGGTCGGGTGGACTGGCGAAGAGGCTGAGACACTGGAAGACGGGTACAGCAGAGCTACAGGCAGACGGGTACGGCTGAGACACAGTGGCACGGGCTGGACCAAGACATTGGCAGGCAGGCACGGCTGAGACACAGGGACACAGGCAGGACCAAGACACTGGCAGGCGGACACTAGGTAAGAACAGAGAGAGGGACCTGGATGAGGACTGAGGAACAATGCGGCAACTGAGCACGGCGGGACAGGTAGCCAGGGAGCGAGAGACCGCAGGGCAGTGAGGGGCCAGAATCAAGCGTGAGGCACAAATGATAATCAGGCACAGCCTGGAGGGAGAGGCTGCCTGATATGCAGAGCGCACCAGGGACTTCCGGGTCAGAGTCCTCCAGTGGCAAAGAGGACGGGAAGTAACGGCCGGGATCAGGCAGGGAGATGTACGCGTGCGCCGCAGAGCCCAGCACGCATGCGCACCCAACGGTAGCCAGGAACCAGCCGCGAGACCGGGGAGGGATGAAGGACGCCGGGTGACGCGCACCCGCTTCATGGGAGCGCCTGGACGAGCAAGTATGCCAGGGCTCGGAGGGCGTCAAGAGCGGCGTGACACACCTGTTGTGATGTTTACATAGGGGGAACACTCTCCAGGGTCTTCCATTCTCGAGGTTTGCTGTGCTGGTCCACCATGACAGAGACTGTTTTACCTCTCTGGATATTAACATCCTGTTGTCCAACGATGCCTCCTTGTCGTCTCATACCGAAAGGACCTCCCATTGTTGGACCTTTCAATGAAATGGACACCTTTGGGATGCTGGGAATACACAAAGTCATTAGACCCAGAACTCTAATGGCTTTCTTGATGGAGATGTATTTTTGCTTTTGTAGCGACTGTATCTCATCTGATTGTTTTCTGCTTGCGCAATGGAAGGAAAAAATACTCCCGTTCAGAATCTAGGAGTACCCCCAGAAACATTTTCTTTCTTTCTGGCCTTAGACTTGATTTCTTTAAGTTTATTAACCACCCCAGCCTCTCCAGGAGTGACATGGTTGTGGTTAAACATTCTTCCATCTGTTGTAGTGAGTCTGCCACTAGCAGTAGGTCATCCAGGTAAGGGATGATGACAATGTTCTTCCCTCTTAAGAAAACCATAACTTCTGCCATGAGTTTTGTGCAGATTCGGGGAGCGGAGGAGAGACCGAATGGCAGGCACCGGAACTGGAAATGTTGCATCCTCCCTTAGTCTTTTATCGTGAACCTGACGTACTTTTGATGCGAGGCATGGATATGTACATAGCAATAAGCACTTTTGAGATCTAACGTGCTCATTACAGAGTCCTTTCTTATCAATGGTATGACTGATCTGAGAGACTCCATTTTGAACTGCTTGTAGGTTACCCACCGGTTTAGTGGTTTCAGGTTTATAATTGTTTGGTATTTCCCTCCTGGTTTCTTTATGGAAAACAGACTGGAATAATGTCCATGAAACTGTTGGGAATGAGGCACCTCAATTATGACCCACAATTCTATAAGCTCCTGTACATATTTTAGAAGTCTTTGATGGACTGCTGAAGACTGGGTATGGGAAAGGCAGTATCTCTTGGGAGGTAACTGGGTGAACTCTATCCTGTACCCCTGAGCGACTGTAGAATCCATGGATTCTGGGTAATCTCCTGCCAATCTTCCAGGAAGTACTAGAGTCTCCCCCCCGATGCCTCTGGCGTTATTGTCTGCAGGGTTATAGCCCTTGGTCCTGAAAGGAGCCTCTACCCTTGCCCCTTTTGGGGTAGCTCCACCTGCCGTACTTCCCCTTTCCTTTATAGTCCTTTATGAGGTGAGAGCGAGTCCTCCGAAAGGACGGCATTGTCTTAAGTTTTTCTTTTGGGAAGCCCTTCTTTTTATCTGATGCTTTCTCAAGCAGCTCGTCTAGAACTGGTCCAAATACATGTAGGCCAGAGAATGGTAATGAGCAAAGCTTGTTTTTTTGACTGGGTATCCCCGGTCCATGATCTTAGCCACAGAGCCCGCCTAGCTGCGTTTGATAGCACATTGTTTCTTGCTGCAAAATGGACTGATTCTGCTGAGGCATCGGCCATAAAGTCAGTTGCCATTCTCAACAATGCTAGTGATTTCAGGATCTCCACCCTGGGAGTCTTGTTCTTGATGTGGCTCTCTAGCTCATCTACCCAAAGATTCATTGATCTGGCTACTATGTTCGCTTTCATGATGGCTGAGGATGACTCCCAGGCTTTCTTAAGGAAGTCTTCCGATCTTTTGTCCATCAGATCTTTAAGGCCTTAAGAGTCTTCAAAGGGAATAGCTGTTTTCTTTGAGACTCTAGCCACAGGTATGTCAATCTTTGGCACTGTTTCCCATAACTTGGTCTCTTCCGGATCGAAGGGAAGGTGGTACTTAAAATCCTTTGGGACCACAAGCTTTTTCCCCACGTCTTCCCAATCTTCCAGTATCATTGCCGTTAGGTGGCTATTACATGGAAATACTCTATTCCTACGAGCTCTCAGGCCACCAAACATTTCATCCTGAATTGTCAATCGTTCAGTGGAGTCCTCAACCTTCATGGTACTCCTGACAGCCTGCAGGAGCATGTCGGTGTTCTCGGATGAAAACAGATATTTTTCCGGTCTTCAGGGAGCACTACCGAAGAACTCTCGCCTTCACCAAAGTCCAGATCAGAATAGCCAGATACAGTTATATGAAAAAGTTTGGGCACCCCTATTAATCTTAAGCTTAATGTTTTATAAAAATTGGTGTTTTTGCAACAGCTATTTCAGTTTGATATATCTAATAACTATTGGACACAGTAATGTTTCTGCCTTGAAATGAGGTTTATTGTACTAGCAGAACATGTGCAATCTGCATCCAAACAAAATTTGACAGGTGCATAAGTATGGCCACCCTTATAATTTTCTTGTTTTTCTTGCAAGTTGTTCTCCTGTTTGAATCTCCTCTGAAGAGTGGCATCATGGGCTCCTCAAAACAACTGTCAAATGATCTGAAAACAAAGATTATTCAACATAGCTGTTCAGGGGAAGGATACAAAAAGCTGTCTCATAGATTTAACCTGTCAGTTTCCACTGTGAGGAACAGATGTCCGTCTTTTAGTAGTCTGCCTTACCCAGCTTCAAGACATCTGACTCGCCCTCATTCCGAGCCCAGCTGCTGTCAATCCCGATGCAGCAGGTATCTGGCCGAGCTGTGCATGCCCCATCTGGAACGCACGCCGACCGGCATAGAGACACCTGCACCCGGCGCCCTGTTCTCCTGGGGATTCTGAAGACACGCCCCCAGGCCTTGGCACGGCTTGCCCTGACGATACAGACTGGTCCCGGAATCCTGTGGTCATGCCCCCTGGATCTTGGCACCAGTCCAAGGAGCGAGACACCGGCCGGTAATTATTTTCCTGGCCCGAACCCGGGATCCCAGGTTTCATCACCAGCACGCCTTTTGATGCCGCGGCAAGCCGGAAGTCCAAGCCCGAGATGCCTGCAGCCTGGGAAACCGGAACAGCAGCCGCTGCCCAGAACCCCTTGGGGAGGGACGTGTGTTGTGAATGTGTTAGAAATGAATTCTGAGCAGAAGCTCCCTCTGGTAGTTACAAACAGTACTGAACCATTCAATGAGGATTGGCAATCAGGAGTTACAGACTGGTCTTATATAAGGGAGGTTCCCTCCCATCATGGTTGCCGGTGATCAATTGTTCTTTTCTCAACTATGGTTCCTGGTTCACTTGGAAGCTTGCTGAGTCTTGCCTGCATCTTCTGCTATCAGATAAGATATTTTCTACTTTTATTTTGACCAGTTGGGGCTGCCAATGTGATAATGCTAACACTCCTGTTTTTTCTGCCTGTCCCCAGGCTCAGGATGTTCCTGACTTTTTGACTGATTTTTCTGATGTGTTTAGCGAAAGTAAATCTGCATCCTTGCCCCCCCCATAGGAGCTATGACTGCGCTATTGAATTAGTGCCTGGTAGTAAATTCCCTAAAGGTCGCCTTTTTAACTTGTCTGTACCTGAACATGACGCTATGCGGTCTTATATCAAGGAGTCATTGGAGAAGGGTCATATCAGACCATCCTCTTCACCCTTGGGTGCCGGTTTTCTCTTTGTGGTCAAAAAGGATGGTTCATTTAGGCCGTGTATTGATTATCGTCTCTTGAACAATATCACTATGAAATATCAATATCCGTTACCCTTGATTTCTGACCTGTTTTCCAAGGTGAAAAGTTCTACTTGGTTTACCAAGCTTGACCTCAGGGGGGCGTATAACCTTATTCGCATTAAGCACGGGGATGAATGGAAGACGGCGTTTAATACCCCAGAGGGGCATTTTGAGTACCTAGTGATGCCCTTTGGGCTCACTAATGCTCCTTCCGTCTTCCAGTCCTTCATGAATGACATTTTCAGGGATTTTGTGGATAAATTTCTGATTGTTTATTTGGATGATATCTTGATTTTTTTCCAATGACTGGGACTCTCATGTGAAACATGTTCGGACTGTGTTCCAGATTTTGAGAGAGAATGCTCTGTATGTGAAGGGATCAAAGTGTCTTTTTGGCGTACAGAGGATCTCATTTCTGGGATTCATTTTGTCTCTGTCTGTTATTGAAATGGACCCTGTCAAGGTTCAGGCCATCTGTGATTGGGTCCAACCTACTTCATTAAAGGCTCTTCAGAGATTCTTGGGTTTTGCCAATTTTTATCGTAAATTTATTGGTAATTTATCTGTTATTGTTAAACCCCTGACTGATTTGACCAAAAAGGGTTCCGATGTGGTGAATTGGCCTCTTGAGGCAGTCTCTGCGTTTCAGGAACTTAAGCAGAGATTCACTTCTGCTCCTGTTCTACGGCAGCCTGATGTTTCTCTGCCATTTCAGGTGGAGGTTGATGCCTCTGAAATTGGGGCAGGTGCCGTTTTGTCCGAAAGAAAATCCAGAGACCTCTAAAAGTAACCCTTGTGCCTTTTTCTCTCGAAAATTTTCTCCAACTGAACGTAAATATGACGTGGGTAATCGGGAGTTATTGGCCATGAAGTGGGCTTTTGAAGAGTGGAGACATTGGCTGGAGGAAGCCAAACATCAGGTGGTGGTCCTCACGGACCATAAGAATCTGGTTTATCTGGAATCAGCCAAGCGACTTAATCCTAGACAGGCCAGGTGGGCCTTGTTTTTCACACGTTTTAATTTTGTGGTTTCCATCTCGCCCAATTTGAGACTGGCTCTGGAAGGGTGTCAGGAGGATAAACCCGAACGCTGCCCTATTGGGAAATTGTTTGTCCCAGACCGTTGGAAAAAGAGTGTGATGTCTGAGATTCATTGTTCCGCGTTGGCCGGTCATCCCGGAATTTTTGGTACCAGAGACTTGGTTAGTCGGTCCTTTTGGTGGCCTACTTTGTCTCGTGACGTCAGGGAATTTGTGCAGTCCTGCGGGACTTGCTCTCGCTCCAAGCCTTGCTCTCGCTCTAGTGGTTTGTTGATGCCATTGCCTGTGCCCAAGAGACCATGGACCCATATCTCTATGGATTTCATTTCCGACCTCCCTGTTTCTCAGAGAATGACCGTTATCTGGGTGATTTGTGATAGGTTTTCCAAAATGATACATCTTATGCCATTACCTAAGTTGCCTTCCTCCTCCGAATTGGTGCCTTTGTTCCTTCAGCACGTGGTTCGGTTGCACTGCATTCCTGAGAACATTGTGTCTGACAGAGGAGTCCAGTTTGTTTCCAGATTTTGGAGGACTTTTTGTTCTAAACTTGGTGTTCAATTGTCTTTCTCCTCTGCTTTTCATCCTCAGACCAATGGACAAACTGAGAGAACAAACCAGACATTGGAGACTTATCTGAGATGCTTTGTGTCTGCTGATCAAGATGACTGGGTCTCTTTTTTGCCTTTGGCTGAGTTTGCTCTTAATAATTGGGCTAGCTCTGCCACTTTGATGTCTCCATTTTTCTGCAATTTTGGGTTTCACCCTCGATTTTCTTCGGGACAAACGGAGGCTTCTGTCTGTCCAGGTGTTGACTCTGTTGTGGAGCGTATGCAGTAGATTTGGGACCAGGTAGTGGAGAGGTTGTCCCTCTCTCAGGAGAGGGCCCAGCGGTTTGCCAACCGGCATAGGACTGATGGTCCTCGGTTTGAAGTGGGGGACTTGGTCTGGTTGTCCTCAAGAAATATCCCTATGAGAGTTGCATCTTCTAAAGTTTAAGCCTAGGTTCATTGGACCTTATAAGATCTTGGAGATTCTTAATCCTGTTTCCTTTCGTTTACTTCTTCCAGGGACATTTAAGATCCATAACGTGCTCCACAAGTCCTTATTGAAGAGGTTTGTCAAGACAGTGGTTCCTATGGCTGCGCCTCCTGACCCTGTTTTGGTTGAGGGCAATCTGGAGTATGTGGTTGAGAAAATATTGGATTCTCGTTTTTCTAGACGGAAACTCCAGTATTTGGTTAAGTGGAGAGGTTATGGTCAGGAGGACAATTCTTGGGTGTTTGCTTCGGACATCCATGCTAGGAGACTGATCCGTGCGTATCACAGAGCTCATCCTGACCGACCTGGTTGCCCAAATGAGGGTTCGGTGACCCCTCCTCAAGGGGGGGGGGTACTGTTGTGAATGTGTTAGAAATTAATTCTGAGCAGAAGCTCCCTCTGGTGGTTACAAACAGTACTGAACCATTCAATGAGGATTGGCAATCAGGAGTTACAGACTGGTCTTATATAAGGGAGGTTCCCTCCCATCATGGTCGCCGGTGATCAATTGTTGTTGTCTCAACTGTGGTTCCTGGTTCACTTGGAAGCTTGCTGAGTCTTGCCTGCATCTTCTGCTATCAGATAAGATATTTTCTACTTTTATTTTTGTGCTTGCTTTTTGCATTGTTCCCTGCACTTCTGTGGAGGTCAGCCAGGTCCCCTCTGGGGGCTTATGCCCCTCTCAGTTTATCTGAGCCACTGTTATTTGTTCATTTGCCTTTTCCAGTTTTTTCAGTGGCTGCGGCTTAGTTTTGTGACACCAGAGAACTAATTTAGGTGGTAGAGGTCGTGTGATCTCAGGTGTTTTTGCAATTAGTAGATTTGGTATTTTTTAGTTTTTTTTGGATTGCAGTAAGTGTCCTTCCTATCCTTTTCTGTCCAGGTAGATTGGGCCCCAACGTTTGCTCATACTATTTTCTGTCTGTGTCTGTATTTCCTCTTGTCTAACCGCCATTACATGTTTGGGGGCTTCCTATGTTCTTTGGGGATCTGCTCCGGGGCAGATAGCTTTCCTCTTTCTATCTTTAGGTGTAGTTAACCTCTCAGGCTGTGACGAGGCGTCTAGGACCAACGTAGGAACGCTCCACGGCTGCCTTTAGTTGTGGTGGTTAGTCAGGGTATTGCAATCCAGTAGATTCCAACCTCTCTGGTGTATTGCCGTTTTTGCCTGCTCTCCTCAGCTATCAAATCATAACAGACGTCGCAGATGCCAGGAGCGCACAGCTCAAATGGACGCTGAGAGACTTCCTCCGGTATCAGCGATGCTGTGGAGTATGCCCGCCAGACCGAGCCTCCACCGCCCCAGAGCCCCCTAAGGAGAGATGTAGCTGTTACCGGGAGCCTCCTGCTCCACCGGACTCCAGCACCGCCGGCACGCAGGTATTTAATCTTTGCACCTCTGTGCTCCGCTGCTGCGTCTGTCCCTGAAAGGGACAGGAAAAACACTAAAGGGTGGTGGTGGGAAGAGGCTATTTAACCTCTTCTGTGTTCCTGTCCCTATAAAGAATATGGACAACCTCCTGGTGGTGCAGTCAGGAGGGACGTCCTGAAAGACCGATAAATACAAAAGAGACAAAATACAAATATGTACAAACAGTTATGAAATAAAAGGGATAAAAATACAAAAACTTACTAAATTTCAGTCACAGGTATGACGAGTCGATAAAGGGGAGGAGAGATCCCAAAGAACTTATCCAGTACCACAGCATGGTGCTCAGCTGTCTCTCCGGGCTCTGAATGAAACCCAAAGATGGACGTTCCTGTTTTATGCTTCAGTCATAAGACTAGGAACTCCCTCTTTGCTGACCTCACATCTGGGCTGTTTTCTGGAAAATACACATATCTTGGAAAGTTATCAATAACTCCTTTTCTTCATCTCTTTGGCCTGGAAGCTCAAAGGCCTAAGATATTGGCATTATTGGTTCCCTTGCGATTTTACCGGTTTTTAGAGTCCACACAAGGTATGTCTGATTTGCTGGTGGGCAGAAATTCATTTCCCTGGTTTGTGATAGCACTAAATGCCGCAAAACGCTGCCATGTGTAACCCCAAATGCCCAGGTCCTGGAAATCTAATTTTCATGTTTCTGGGATAATGTGTATTATTAAATTTGACTTTGAGTGTTTTGCTTAGAAGACAAAGATTTTTGGAGGAAAAGCACATTCAGCTCTGCTAGTCATGGCAGGCATAAAACTCAGCATTTGCTTGAATGGAATTCACAGAGGGAGAGAAGGGCTGCATGCAGGACTTGGTCCCACAGAAACCAATGGTGGCAGGGGCAGCAGGCCAGCTCTGGTTGTGTCCTTAGAACAATGGAAAATAATTCATATCTTCCTGACAGATGGTCACACACTGGACCTCATCGTCACCCGCCTCTGCTCCCTATCTAACCTTTCTAACTCACCTCTTCCTCTTTCTGACCACAACCTGCTTATTCTCTTCCCTCTCCAGGTCCACAATCCCCACCTCACAAACTTGCACACACTCGCAGAAATCTTAAACACCTCAATCTACACTCAAAAACCCTTCTCTCTCTTAGACATCAGTTCCCTACACACTGAGGATGCCGCTCTATATAACACCACAATAGCGGCAGCTCTGGAATCGGTCGCCCCTCTCACACATACCACAGCTCGCAAAATCAACAGACAACCCTGGCACACCAGCCTGACCAAAGAACTGAGGCGAGCTTCCAGGGCTGCTGAGCGGAGATGAAAAAGATCCCACTCGAATGAGGACTTCATCACATTCAAACAGCCCCTCACTACTTTCAAGGCCACACTCGCTGCAGCAAAACAAACCTATTTCTCATCTCTCATATCCTCCCTGTCTCACAACCCTAAACAGCTATTCAACACCTTCAACTCTCTACTCCGCCTCTCAGAACCTCTCTCCACTCATATCAGCTGAAGACTTTGCCTCATTCTCAATATTGATAACATCAGAGAAAGCTTTGGTCTACAACACCCACAACCAACGACTCAGCACTCCTCCTCCAAAACCAGCTTCTCCACCATTACAAAAAAATCAACTTTTCGAACTACTCTCGAGATCACATCTCACCATCTGTGCACTTGACCCGATCCCATCCCAAACCTCACCAGTCTTCATCCCAACCCTAACCCATCTCTTCAACCTATCAATAACAACTGGTGTCTTCCCCTTATGCTTCAAGCATGCCTCAATCACACCCATACTCTTTGTCTAGTTATCACCCCATATGCCTCAAAACTACCTGGACCCATCCTTTGACTTCTACACTACTCTGTCCTCCTCCTCCTGGACCTGGCCTTTGCCTTCGAAACAGCAGACAATCCCCTTTTACTACAGACCCTCTCATCTCTTGGCATCACAGACTTGACCCTATCTTGGATCTCGTCATACCTAACAGACCGGACATTCACTGTCTCCCACTAAGGCTGGGGTCAGACATGCGAGAAACTCACACAAGTCTCGCATATCAATACCCGGCACTGCCGCCGGCACTCGGACAGGAGCATGAGGCTGCATGTATTTCTATGAAGCACCATGCCCCGGTCCCGAGTGCCGGGTATAGACATGCGAGACTCGTGTGAGTTTCTCGTATGTCTGACCCCGGCCTAACACACAATCTCCTCACCTCGCCCCCTATCTGTCGGAATCCCGCAAGGTTCAGTCCTAGGGACCCTGTTCTTCTCCATCTACACCTTGGGCCTCGGACAGCTCATAGAATCACATGGCTTCCAGTATCACCTCTATGCTGATGACACAGATCTACATCTCTAGACCAGACATCACCTCCCTACTAACCAGAATCCCACAATGTCTGTCCGCTATTTCATCCTTCTCCGCTAGATTTCTAAAACTTAACATGGACAAAAGAGAATTCATCATCTTTCCCCCCATCTCACTCGACCCCCCCAACGGACCTATCCATTAAAGTTAACGGCTGTCCACTCTCCCCAGTTCCACAAGCTGGCTGCCTCGAGGTTATCCTTAACTCTGATCTCTCCTTCAAATCACATATCCAAGCCCTTCCTGCCGACTTCAACTCAAAAATATTTCCGGGATCCGTACATTTCTCAACCAAGAATCTGCAAAAACCCTAGTCCATGCCCTCATCATCTGCTGTCTTGACTACTGCAACCTCCTGCTCTGTGGCCTCCCCTCTAAGGGTCCCGTGTTATGTTTCGGTAACTGAGGAGAAATAACAAAAAATAGCAAAAGCGGTAATACACCAGAGAGGCTGGAACCTGTTGTGAATGTGTTAGAAATGAATTCTGAGCAGAAGCTCCCTCTGGTGGTTACAAACAGTACTGAACCATTCAATGAAGATTGGCAATCAGGAGTTACAGACTGGTCTTATATAAGGGAGGTTCCCTCCCATCATGGTTGCCGGTGATCAATTGTTCTTGTCTAAACTGTGGTTCCTGGTTCACTTGGAAGCTTCCTGAGTCTTGCCTGCATCTTCTGCTATCAGATAAGATATTTTCTGCTTTTATTTTTGTGCTTGCTTTTTGCATTGTTCCCTGCACTTCTGTGGAGGTCAGCCAGGTCCCCTCCGGGGGCTTGTGCTCCTCTCAGTTTATCTGAGCCACTGTTATTTGTTCATTTGCCTTTTCCAGTTTTTTCAGTGGCTGCGGCTTAGTTTTGTGACACCAGAGAACTAATTTAGGTGGTAGAGGTCGTGTGATCTCAGGTGTTTTTGCAATTAGTAGAGTTGGTATTTTTTAGGGTTTTTTGGATTGCAGTAAGTGTCCTTCCTATCTTTTTCTGTCCAGGTAGATTGGGCCCCAACGTTTGCTCATACTATTTCCTGTCTGTGTCTGTATTTCCTCTTGTCTAACCGCCATTACATGTTTGGGGGCTTCCTATGTTCTTTGGGGATCTGCTCCGGGGCAGATAGCTTTCCTCTTTCTATCTTTAGGTGTAGTTAACCTCTCAGGCTGTGACGAGGCGTCTAGGACCAATCTAGGAACGCTCCACGGCTGCCTTTAGTTGTAGTGGTTAGTCAGGGTACTGCAATCCAGTAGATTCCAACCTCTCTGGTGTATTGCCGTTTTTGCCTGCTCTCCTCAGCTACCAAATCATAACAGTATCACCGGCCAAACTGAAAATTATATGGCACTCAACAGAAGGGAAAAATAGTAAAAGGAAAAAGAAAAAAGGAAGTTGTCAGAAAATTTTTTTTTCTTTTTCTCTGTTTGTTGCATTTTTTCCCTCTTTCTCTGGGTGCTGAGGAGGATTTTTTTTTTTCTCTCAATGGAGTTTGCACAGTTGTCTGGCCGTGTGGATCAGCTTGCCACTGAAGTTCGGAGTATTGCTACCTATCTTGCTAGGTTGCCGGTTGTGGAACCTAGGATCCCCATGCCAGATTTATTTTTGGGGGATCGAGCTAAATTTCTGAATTTCAAAAATAACTAAGTTGTTTTTTGCCTTAAAACCTAAGTCCTCAGGGAACGTAGCACAGCAGGTTCAAATTGTCATCTCTCTCCTGCGCGGCTGTCACGCTGTTACTGCATACAGGAGGACTGGGGTCTATGCTGACCCTAAGCTGGGGTCCTGACTAATCCCTCTACCTGGAGGTACTGTTGATGGTACAGAGGTCCAGGCCGCCAGCGTAATCCCTACCTCCTGAGGATCCCTGAACCTCAGTGATCTAGTCCTGAGAAGGACCCTGATCACACACCGGGGACTGGTAGGTATATGCCTAGACACAGTAACAGACGAACGAGACAGTACAAGGGGTAAACTAAAATCCACCTTGCATACAAAAGTCATACCACAGGAGACAGAGGGGACACCAACGGGTACGGAGATAAACGATAAAGCGAGGAGGGGAAAACGACCACACCAGGTACTCTTTCACTTCAGCCTTCACAATACAACGATCCGCTCTGCTGGTCTGCATGAATGCTTTCACCGACACTTCCCTAGCAGACAGGCAGGTATTTGAAGGAATCTAATTACAGCAACATTAATTGCAGCTGAGCGAGGCTGGTCTTGTCCAGCACAGAGAGAGGTAGAATTAACTCCCTCACTGCCGAAAAACACCCAGCACCAGAAACTCAGCTGTGAGAAGTCAGGGTGTGCAATCGCGACGATCTTCGCAGCGACACACCCGTGACAGTACCCCCCCTTCTACGAGGGGCCTCCGGACCCTCAGGGCCGGGTTTATCTGGGTGAGTAGTGTGGAAGGCCCGAATTAATCGGTCTGCGTTAATATCCGACGCAGGAACCCACGTCCTCTCCTCAGGACCATACCCCCTCCAATGAACAAGGTACTGAAGGGACCTGCGATTCAGACGTGAATCGATGACTCTCGACACCTGGAACTCCAAGTTACCATTGACCACCACAGGAGGATGAGGTAAAGGTGAAGGTATCACCGGCGCCACATACCTCTTAAGCAACAATCTGTGGAACACATTATGAATTTTAAATGTAGGAGGGAGGTCAAGCCGGAATGCAACCGGATTAATTATAGAAGTGATCTTGTATGGCCCGATGAACCTGGGACCCAGTTTCCAGGAGGGAACCTTAAGTTTTATATTCTTGGTAGACAACCATACCAGATCGTTCACACTTAGGTCCGGACCAGACACTCTCCTCCTATCAGCCATACGTTTGTATCGGTTCCCCATAGTACTCAGATTATTCAGCACTCCTCTCCACACTGAAGCAAGTGACGACGAAAATCGTTCCTCCTCAGGAACCCCAGAAGAGCCCCCCCTATTGAAAGTACAAAATTGGGGGTGAAAACCATATGCCCCAAAAAACGGGGACTTACCAGTGGACTCGCTCCGCCTATTATTTAGAGCAAACTCCGCCAGAGGCAAGAAAGAAGCCCAGTCCTCCTGGTTCTCTGACACAAAACATCGGAGATATGTCTCCAAACTCTGGTTCAGACGCTCAGTCTGACCATTGGTCTGCGGGTGAGAAGCCGATGAAAATGACAACTGCATCCCCCGCTGTTATGTTTCGGTAGCTGAGGAGTGCAGGTAAAAAAGGCAATACACCAGAGCAGTTGGAATCTATGAGATTGCAGTACCCTGACTAACCACCACAACTAGAGGCAGCCGTGGAGCGTTCCTACGTTGGTCCTAGACGCCTCGTCACAGCCTGAGAAACTAACTACGCCTAAAGATAAAACTAGGAAAGCTATCTGCCCCGGAGCAGAACCCCAAAGATAATAGAAAGCCCCCAAACATGTAATGGCGGTTAGACAAGATGAAATACTGACACAGAAAGAAAATAGTATGAGCAAACGCTGGGGCCCAAACTAACTAAATAGAAAAGGATAGGAAGGATACTTACTGCAATCCCAGAAAACCCTGAAAGGCACCAACTCTACTAATTTCAAAAACACCTGAGATCACACAACCTCTTCCACCTAAATTAGTTCTCTGGTGTAACAAAATCAAAACAGCAGCCACTGAAAAAACTGGAAAAAGCAAAAGTACAAAATCAGTGGCTGAACAAAACTGAGAGGGCAGAAGCCCCCGGAGGGGACCCTGAAGGCACCCACAGAAGTGCAGGACAAAATGCAAAAATATAGCACAAACACAAAAGAAGAAAATGTCTTATCTGTTAGCAGGAGATGCAGACACGACACAGCAGGCTACAAGGGAAACAGGAATAAAGGATCCAGACCAGAACAATTGCTCACCGGCAACCCTGATGGGAAGGTGACTCCCTTATATAAGACCAATCAGTAACACCTGATTCCCAGTCCTCACAATCTTCACTGGACAGACTAGCACCGCTTGTAACCACCAGAGGGAGCCTCTGCTCAGAACTCATCTCAAACCCATTCACAACAGTACCCCCCCCTTGAGGAGGGGTCACCGAACCATCATTTGGGCAACCAGGTCGGTCAGGATGAGTTCTATGATACGCACGGATAAGTCTCCTAGCATGGATGTCCGAAGCAAACAACCAAGAATTGTCTTCCTGACCATAACCTCTCCATTTAACCAAATACTGGAGTTTCCGTCTAGAAAAACGAGAATCTAATATTTTCTCAACCACATACTCCAGATTGCCCTCAACCAAAACAGGGTCAGGAGGCACAGCAGCAGGAACCACTGGCTCAACAAACCTCTTCAACAAGGACTTGTGGAACAAGTTATGGATCTTAAATGTCCCTGGAAGAAGCAAACGAAAAGAAACAGGATTAATAATCTCCATGATCTTATAAGGTCCAATGAACCTAGGCTTAAATTTAGGAGATGCTACTCTCATAGGAATATTCTTTGAGGACAACCAGACCAAGTCCCCCACTTTAAACCGAGGACCATCAGTCCTATGCCGGTTAGCAAACCGCTGGGCCTTCTCCTGAGAGAGGGACAACCTCTCCACTACCTGGTCCCAAATCTGTTGCATACGCTCCACAACAGAGTCAACACCTGGACAGACAGAAGCCTCCGTCTGTCCTGAAGAAAATCGAGGGTGAAACCCAGAATTACAAAAAAATGGAGACATCAAAGTGGCAGAGCTAGCCCTATTATTAAGAGCAAACTCAGCCAAAGGCAAAAAAGAGACCCAGTCATCCTGATCAGCAGACACAAAGCATCTTAGATAAGTCTCCAATGTCTGGTTTGTTCTCTCAGTTTGACCATTGGTCTGAGGATGAAATGCCGAGGAGAAAGACAATTGAACACCCAGTTTAGAACAAAAAGTCCTCCAAAATCTGGAAACAAACTGGACTCCTCTGTCAGACACAATGTTCTCAGGAATGCCGTGTAAACGAACCACGTGCTGAAGGAACAACGGCACCAATTCAGAGGAGGAAGGCAACTTAGGTAATGGCACAAGATGTATCATTTTGGAAAACCTATCACAAATTACCCAGATGGTGGTCATTCTCTGAGAAACAGGAAGGTCGGAAATGAAATCCATAGAGATATGGGTCCATGGTCTCTTGGGCACAGGCAATGGCATCAACAAACCACTAGAGCGAGATCAAGGCTTGGAGAAAGAGCAAGTCCCGCAGGACTGCACAAATTCCCTGACATCACGAGACAAGGTAGGCCACCAAAAGGACCGACTAACCAAGTCTCTGGTACCAAAAATTCCGGGATGCCCAGCCAATGCGGAACAATGAATCTCAGACATCACACTCTTTTTCCACTGGTCCGGGACAAACAATTTTCCAACAGGGCAGCGCTCGGGCCTATCCTCCTGACACCCCTCCAGAGCAAGTCTCAAATTGGGCGAGATGGCAGAAAGAACTACACCCTCTTTCAAAATAACAGAAGGATCAGATAACTCAGGAGAGTCCGCAAGGAAACTCCTCGAGAGGGCATCCGCCTTAACATTCCTAGTGCCAGGAAGAAAGAAACCACAAAATTAAAACGTGTGAAAAACAAGGCCCACCTGGCCTGTCTAGGATTGAGTCGCTTGGCAGATTCCAGATAGACCAGATTCTTATGGTCCGTAAGGACCACCACCTGATGTTTGGCTCCCTCCAGCCAATGTCTCCACTCTTCAAAAGCCCACTTCATGGCCAATAACTCCCGATTACCCACGTCATAATTACGTTCAGTAGGAGAAAATTTTCGAGAGAAAAAGGCACAAGGGTTACTTTTAGAGGTCTCTGGATCTCTTTGGGACAAAACGGCACCTGCCCCAATTTCAGAGGCATCAACCTCCACCTGAAATGGCAGAGAAACATCAGGCTGCCGTAGAACAGGAGCAGAAGTGAATCTCTGCTTAAGTTCCTGAAATGCAGAGACTGCCTCAGGAGGCCAATTCACCACATCAGAACCCTTTCTGGTCAAATCAGTTAATGGTTTAACAATAACCGAGAAATTACCAATAAATTTACGATAAAAATTGGCAAAACCCAAAAATCTCTGAAGAGCCTTTAATGAAGTAGGTTGGACCCAATCACAGATGGCCTGAACCTTGACCGGGTCCATTTCAATAACAGATGGGGACAAAATGAATCCCAGAAATGAGATCCTCTGTACGCCAAAAAGACACTTTGATCCCTTCACATACAGAGCATTCTCTCTCAAAATCTGGAATACAGTTCGAACATGTTTCACATGAGAGTCCCAGTCATTAGAAAAAATCAAGATATCATCCAAATAAACAATCAGAAATTTGTCCACAAAATCCCTGAAAATGTCATTCATGAAGGACTGGAAGACGGAAGGAGCATTAGTGAGCCCAAAGGGCATCACCAGGTACTCAAAATGCCCTTCAGGGGTATTGAATGCCGTCTTCCATTCATCCCCGTGCTTAATGCGAATAAGGTTATACGCCCCCCTGAGGTCAAGCTTGGTAAACCAAGTAGCGTTTTTCACCCTGGAAAACAGGTCAGAAATCAAGGGTAACGGGTATTGATATTTCACAGTAATATTGTTCAAGAGACGATAATCAATACACGGCCTTAATGAACCATCCTTTTTGGCCACAAAGAAAAAACCGGCACCTAAGGGTGAAGAGGATGGTCTGATATGACCCTTCTCCAATGATTCCTTGATATAAGACCGCATAGCGTCATGTTCAGGTACAGACAAGTTAAAAAGGCGACCTTTAGGGAATTTACTACCAGGCACTAATTCAATAGCGCAGTCATAGCTCCTATGGGGAGGCAAGGATGCAGATTTACTTTCGCTAAACACATCAGAAAAATCAATCAAAAAGTCAGGAACATCCTGAGCCTGGGGGGAGGCAGAAAAAACAGGAGTGTTGGTATTAACACATTGGCAGCCCCAACTGGTTACAGACACAGATTTCCAATCCAAAACAGGATTATGAGACTGTAACCAAGGAAAACCCAGCACGATAATGTCATGCAGATTATACAGAACCAAAAATTTGCAGCACTCCTGGTGATCAGGTTCAACCCTCATTATCACCTGAGTAGAAAACTGGGGTTTATTCTCAGCCAAAGGGGTAGAATCGATCCCCAGTAGGGGAATAGACTTCTGTAGGGGTATCAAGGGAAATCCACAACGTTTAGCAAAATCATAATCCATCAGGTTAATAGCTGCTCCAGAATCAACGAAAGCCTGAGCAGAAAATGAGGACAGAGAGCATAACAGAGTGACAGTTAATAAAAACTTAGTCTGAACACTACCCAAGACAACTGAGCGTGCAAAACGTCTTCCCCGCTTAGGGCAGACTGAAATAGCATGAGAGGCATCACCACAGTAGAAACATAACCCATTGCGCTTTCGAAACTCATGACGCTGTGCCCCAGACACCACTCTATCACACTGCAGGGGTTCAGAAGCTGGTTCACAAGGCAACACCATTCCACGCATACTTCTCCGCTCACGCAAACGTCTGTCAATTTGAATCGCTAATGACATAGAATCATTGAAACCAGAGGGAACAGGGAATCCCACCATAACATCCTTTACATTATCAGACAGACCCTTCCGGAAAAGGGCTGCCAAAGCGTCGTCATTCCATTTGGTCAGGACTGCCCACCTACGGAATCTCTGACAGTATAACTCAGCGTCATCAAGCCCCTGATTTAATGCCAACAAGGCTTTTTCAGCTTGATCAGTGACATTAGGCTCATCGTACAATAACCCCAAGGCCTGAAAAAACGCATCAACATCACTCAAAACAGGATCCCCAGGTATCAGGGAAAAAGCCCAATCCTGAGGATCGCCGCGCAGGAGAGAGATGATAATTTGAACCTGCTGCGCTGCGTTCCCTGAGGACTTAGGTTTTAAGGCAAAAAACAATTTACAATTATTTTTGAAATTCTGAAACTTAGCTCGATCCCCTAAAAACAAATCTGGCATGGGAATCCTAGGTTCCACAACAGGCAACCCAGCAAGATAGATAGCAATACTCCGAACCTCAGTGGCAAGCTGATCCACACGGCCAGACAACTGTGCAAACTCCATTGAGAGAAAAGATCCTCCCCAGCACCCAGAGATACAGAGGGAAAAAAAAAAAAAATGCAACAAACAGAAAAATATCTCTGACAACTCTGACAACCTTTTTTCTTTCACAATATTTTTTCCCTTCTGTGAGTACCATACAATTTTCAATTTTTAGGCCGGTGATACTGTTATGTTTCGGTAGCTGAGGAGTGCAGGTAAAAAAGGCAATACACCAGAGCAGTTGGAATCTATGAGATTGCAGTACCCTGACTAACCACCACAACTAGAGGCAGCCGTGGAGCGTTCCTACGTTGGTCCTAGACGCCTCGTCACAGCCTGAGAAACTAACTACGCCTAAAGATAGAAATAGGAAAGCTATCTGCCCCGGAGCAGAACCCCAAAGATAATAGAAAGCCCCCAAACATGTAATGGCGGTTAGACAAGATGAAATACTGACACAGAAGGAAAATAGTATGAGCAAACGCTGGGGCCCAAACTAACTAAATAGAAAAGGATAGGAAGGGTACTTACTGCAATCCCAGAAAACCCTGAAAGGCACCAACTCTACTAATTTCAAAAACACCTGAGATCACACGACCTCTTCCACCTAAATTAGTTCTCTGGTGTAACAAAATCAAAACAGCAGCCACTGAAAAAACTGGAAAAAGCAAAAATACAAACATCAGTGGCTGAACAAAACTGAGAGGGCAGAAGCCCCCGGAGGGGACCCTGAAGGCCCCCACAGAAGTGCAGGACAAAATGCAAAAATATAGCACAAACACAAAAGAAGAAAATGTCTTATCTGTTAGCAGGAGATGCAGACACGACACAGCAGGCTACAAGGGAAACAGGAATAAAGGATCCAGACCAGAACAATTGCTCACCGGCAACCCTGATGGGAAGGTGACTCCCTTATATAAGACCAATCAGTAACACCTGATTCCCAGTCCTCACAATCTTCACTGGACAGACTAGCACCGCTTGTAACCACCAGAGGGAGCCTCTGCTCAGAATTCATCTCAAACCCATTCACAACACCCCGCCGTGTACAAAATGTCTTCCAGAATTTGGACACAAACTGAGACCCCCGATCTGACACCACATCGGAGGGTACCCGTGAAGCCTTACAATCTCCCCAATAAACACCTGCGCAAGAGTTTTAGCATTAGGAAGAGCAGGAAGAGCGATAAAATGTGCCATCTTGCTGAACCTGTCCACTACAACGAGTATGACTGTTTTACCCGAAGATGGCGGGAGGTCCGTAATGAAGTCCATAGACAGATGAGTCCACGGACGCTCTGGGATCTTCAAAGGTAAGAGGACCCCAGACGGACGGGTATGTGGGGTCTTAGAGCGCGCACAAACCTCGCAGGACGCAACAAAAGTTACCACCTCCCTATGAAGTTAGGCCACCAAAACCGGCGCGAGAGGAGATCCTCAGTTGCTTTACTCCCTGGGTGTCCTGCCAAAGCTGAATTATGGTGTGCCTCGATCACCTTTTGTCGCAACTGATTTGGAACAAACAGTCTCCCTGGAGGTCCTACAGGGGCGTCCCCCTGAGCCTCCAATACCTCCTCCTCAAGCTCAGAGCATACTGCCGACACCACCACCCCCTCCTGAAGGACCGGAACCGGGTCCTCCGTATTCCCAGCCCCTGGGAAACAGCGAGATAAGGCATCCGCCTTAACATTTTTTGAGCCAGGACGATATGTGACGACAAAATTAAACCTGGTAAAAAACAACGACCACCTAGCTTGTCTGGGATTCAGACGTTTAGCGGACTCTAAATATAGCAGGTTTTTGTGATCGGTAATGACGGTGACCGGGTGGACTGCCCCCTCCAAAAAATGACGCCACTCCTCAAAAGCTAACTTAATAGCCAAGAGTTCCCTATTGCCGACATCATAATTCCTCTCAGCGGACGACAATTTTTTAGAGAAGAAGGCGCACGGATGCCATTTACCAGGGGACGAACCTTGTGACAATATTGCTCCCACCCCTACCTCGGAAGCGTCCACCTCAACAATGAACGGCTGTGACGCATCAGGCTGAATAAGTATGGGTGCTGAAGCAAAACATTTTTTCAAGGAGGAAAACGCTTGACAAGCCTTGTCAGACCACCTTGAAAAATCCGTCCCTTTTTTAGTCATGTCTGTGAGAGTGTGACGCTTCCCACGGCTGCGGGGCGTTGGGACATGGCATAGCTTGCCTAACTAGCCAATGCTCCCACGCCGCCAGTCCACGACGACGTGAGGCATGCGTCCCAGATGGTAAGAGAATGTGGACCCACTGGACCACGGAGGGAGACCCGGGCCTGCCCGGATCAGGGAAGGGCAGCGACCGGGATCCGTGGCAGCTGAGCATGTGGGCAAGGTGGCGACCTGCAGGACTAGACAACACCGCACAACTTCAGGTAAGAAGAAACATAAAGTTTACTTAAAGAAACACAGTACATAAACAGAACATATGACCGGGCTCCCGATTCCGCACATCAGAGAAGGTACACGACTCAGGATCACAGACGAGTGCTGGAGGACATCACGGGTAGATGCAGTCCAGGGTTATCTGGCACGGGCATACTTGGGCGGCCTCTCTCTCAGGCCTCAGGCGTAGCACAGGCTCAGCAGGAGAACATCAGACACCGACCTCAGACAGACTTCAGATGATGGCGGGGTCATCACGGGTTGATGCAGTCCAGGATCATCTGGCACGGGCATACTAGTATGGCCTCACTCTCAGGCCTCAGGCGTAGCACAGGCTCAGCAGGAGAACATCAGACACCGGCCCAGGACGAACGTCAGACGATGGCTGGGTCATCACGGGTTGATGAAGTCCAGGGTCATCTGGCACGGGCATACTAGGACGGCCTCTCTCTCAGGCCTCAGGCATAGCACAGGCTCAGCAGGAGAACATCAGACACTGACCCAGGACAGACATCACAGGGTAGACCAAGGAGGAACCGGCAGGACATCGGAACATCAGGAACACGGACTGGATCTCAGGGACACTGGAACACGGACAGGACATCGGGAACACGGATTTGGATCTCAGGGAGTCAGGAACACGGACTGGAACATCAGGAACACGGACTGGATCTCAGGGAGTCAGGAACACGGACTGGAACATCAGGAACACGGACTGGATCTCAGGGAGTCAGGAACACAGACAGGAACACGGATTGGATCTCAGGGATCGGACTACGGACATCTGGCACCGATCAGCAGGCTCCGGACATCTGGCAACGATCGGCAGGATCCGGACATCAGGCAGGAAGGATAGGATCCGGACATCTGGAAGTGGTCATCGGACATCGGATATCAGGCCGTGGTCATCAGGGAGGACGCGGTCCTCGGACTCCGGACATCTAGTATCGATCTGAAAAGGAACCCCAGCGGTCTGGTGCAAGCCCCGCCAGGCTCAACGGGAGCTGGCCGGGAATTGCACAGAAGCTGAGCACAGAGTAACAGAAGCTCAGCACACACCGGACTCCTCCTTCCAAGATGGACTCAGGTTATATAGCAAGGATTCACAGTCACTGGCACAGGGTTCAGGACACAGCAGGATTTCAGGAACATAACACAGAGGACACAGTTCAGACAGTCAGGTACAGGATGCGATCCAGGTTCAGGGATTAAGGTAATTAGACACAGCAGGAACAGGCCTGGATATACAGCCTCCAGGAAGGGCGATCTGGGTAATCAGCCCCCAGCATAGGCGGAAACACAAGACACAGTTCAGACATTCGGGTACCGGGTTAGATCCAGGATCAGGGATTCAGGAAACAGGATACAACAGGAACAGGCCTGGATATGCAGCCTCCAGGAACGGCGATCTGGGTACTAAGCCCCAGGCAGAAACACAAGACAGGACAAGGGGAATCAGCTCTCCAGAGCTGATCCAACTCAGAGCAGGAGCTGAACACACAACCACATACGGCTAGGTTCAGGGATTCAATGTGAAGCTCTGTCAACGCCCTCAGGGCTGGGGAACTTTATATATGAACTGCTTCACAGCGATAGGCTGGAGCAGTAATTCTAGTACACACCCAATCCTCATAAAAGCAGGACAGGTGTGGGCCGCGCCCCCTATGCAGAGCCAGACAACTCATTACAGAGGAACAACTGACAGTGGCTGCTGCCACACACGTAGTAAATCATGCACCATTGCAGATGACTTTGCAACCTACGGATGGTCTTCACAGCAGGCCAGGCGCCTGACAGAAGCTGCTGCCACACACGTAGTAAATCATGCACCATTGCAGAGGACTTTGGAACCTACGGATGGCTTCTGCAGCAGGTCAGGGACCGCACATGCGGGTGGTCATGCAACGCAGCGGAGACACTCACGCAAGTACGGCCACGCAGCAGAGCTGGGAACTGAGCAGCATCCATACAGGTAACAGACAACAGTATCCCAGCTGGTTAGGGGGAAAGGAGCAAAAGGGTTAATGCAAAAGACATGCAGAGTAACGCTGGAAAACAAAGTACAGACAATACCAGCGTTACAGAGAGGTTTAACTATGGACGAAAAATTACGAATGAATTTCCGGTAGTAGTTAGCAAACCCCAGGAAACGTTGTAATGCCTTAAGATCCTCTGGCAGATCCCACTCAAGAACTGCCCGCACTTTCCCAGGGTCCATACGAAAACCGGATGCTGACACCAGGAATCCTAAAAACTGAAGTTCCTGTACGGCGAACACACACTTCTCCCATTTGGCGTACAGTTTATTATCCCACAAGATCTGTAACACCTGCCTAACATGCTCCTGATGAGACACAAGATCCGGCGAGTAAATTAAGATATCATCCAGATATATAACCACAAACTGTCCCATTAGGTGGCGAAAGATGTCATTTACAAAGTGTTGAAACACCGCCGGGGCAATACTCAGACCAAATGGCATGACAAGGTTCTCATAATGCCCCTCCGGAGTGTTAAACGCCGTCTTCCACTCATCCCCCTCCTTCATCCTAATCAGATTGTACGCCCCCTGAGATCCAACTTAGAGAACCATTTGGCACCCACGATCTGATTGAAGAGTTCGGGAATAAGTGGGAGCGGATACGGATCTCGGACCGTAATCCGATTAAGCTCACGGAAATCCAGGCAAGGGCGTAGGCCTCCATCTTTTTTCTTCACAAAGAAGAACCCCGCGGCCACCGGGGAAGATGAAGGTCTAATATGCCCCTTAGCCAGACTCTCTGAAATATAATCCTTCATGGCCTGTCTCTCAGGACCAGAAAGGTTATACAACCTAGATTTCGGTAACTTGGCCCCAGGGAGCAAGTTAACAGAACAGTCATACTCGCGATGAGGAGGTAGTTCTTGACACCCTTTCTCCGAGAATACATCCTCAAAGTCCACCAGAAATGGAGGTAAGGCCCTAGGAGCGACCGCACCAATGACCGTATTCATGCAGTTTTTATTACAGAATTCACTCCATTGGCTTATCTCTCTGGATTGCCAATTAATAACCGGGTTATGCTTAGCTAACCAAGGAAGGCCGAGCACTATAGGAGTGGGAAGACCCTCTAACACATAACAAGACAACAGTTCTTTATGTAACGCCCCCACTTGAAGATCTATGTTATGCACTGCTTGCAAAAAACTTCCCTGACCGAGAGGTCTGGCGTCGATCGAGAATATGGGGACGGGTTTAGCCAACACACTCAATCGCATACCTTGAACCCGGGCAAAGCGAGCATCCACCAGATTAGCCCCGGCCCCACTATCCAGAAGAACAGATATCCTCTCAGTTCTCGCACCCACCACCACGTCCGCCGGTACGAGAAACTGAGACGAACTTAGGGACGAAATACTTACTCCCAGATTGCCGTCCACCACACAATCTGGGATCAATAGTTTTCCAGCAACTTCTCACTCTGCAAAGGACGGGATGGACACCCCCTAATAAAATGTCCCTTTTTTCCACAGAAGAAACAACTTCCTGTCTTGTGGCGCCCCACCGATCCCCTCCCCCGGAATGATGTCCCTCCAAATTGCATAGGCTCCTCTGGACTGACCAGGGGAACCTCCGTATAAGGGACCCTTGAGGAAGGTGGAGTCATCACAGGGGCGAAGTTACCCCGCACCTCTCCCGAAGACGTCTGTCAATACGAATAGCAAGGGCCATAGCGGCTTCCAGTGACGTGGGAGGGTCATACTGTGCCAGCACATCCTTTAATTTGTCAGATAAACCTTGACAAAACTGGCTCCTAAGAGCCAGGTCATTCCACTGGGTGTCCGTGGCCCATCTACGGAACTCCGAACAGAATTCCTCCGCCGGACGATCTCCCTGCTGGATCCTTCGTAACTTAGATTCAGCAAGGGAGACCCGATCCGGGTCATCATACACAAGACCCAGAGCCGCATAAAAACCATCCACTGACTGGAGAGCTGGGGAGCCCGGGGGGAGAGTGAACGCCCAGGATTGGGGGTCTCCTTGTAGGAGCGAGATGACAATCCCCACCCTTTGTTCCTCACTCCCAGATGACCGAGGTCGCAGCCGAAAGTACAATTTACATGCCTCCCGGAAAGCAAAAAACTTGTCCCGCCCCCCAGTGAATCTGTCAGGGAGAGCTACTTTGGGTTCAGGTCCGGCCTGCTCCGGGGGGTACAAAACCTTGGACTTAACGTCCGCCAGCTCCATGGACAAACTCTGCAACTGCCGAGCCAGACTGACCACTGGATCCATGGTGACTGGAGAAAATCTTTAGTGGTCGGTGAAAATGTCACGCTGTTACTGCATACAGGAGAACTGGGGTCTATGCTGACCCTAAGCTGGGGTATTGACTAATCCCTCTACCTGGAGGTACTGTTGATGGTACAGAGGTCCAGGCCGCCAGCGTAATCCCTACCTCCTGAGGATCCCTGAACCTCAGTGATCTAGTCCTGAGAAGGACCCTGATCACACACCGGGGACTGGTAGGTATATGCCTAGACACAGTAACAGACGAACGAGACAGTACAAGGGGTAAACTAAAATCCACCTTGCATACAAAAGTCATACCACAGGAGACAGAGGGGACACCAACGGGTACGGAGATAAACGATAAAGCGAGGAGGGGAAAACGACCACACCAGGTACTCTTTCACTTCAGCCTTCACAATACAACGATCCGCTCTGCTGGTCTGCATGAATGCTTTCACCGACACTTCCCTAGCAGACAGGCAGGTATTTGAAGGAATCTAATTACAGCAACATTAATTGCAGCTGAGCGAGGCTGGTCTTGTCCAGCACAGAGAGAGGTAGAATTAACTCCCTCACTGCCGAAAAACACCCAGCACCAGAAACTCAGCTGTGAGAAGTCAGGGTGTGCAATCGCGACGATCTTCGCAGCGACACACCCGTGACAGCGGCGATCCTCAGGAATGGGCTTTTTCCCTGACACCTGGGGACCCTGTTTTGAGTAATGTTGATGCATTTTTTCTGGCTCTGGGGTTATTGTACGATGAACCTAATGTCACTGATCTAGCTGAAAAAACCTTGTTGGCATTAAATCAGGGGCTTGAGGACGCTAAGTTGTACTGTCAGAAATTCCGAAAGTGGGCAGTCCTGACCAAATGGAATGATGATGCTTTGGCAGCCCTTTTTCGGAAGGGTCTGTCAGAGAATGTAAAAGATGTTATGGTAGGTTTCCCTGCTCCCTCTGGTCTCAATGATTCTATGTCATTAGCGATTCAAATTGACAGACGTTTACGTGAGCGTAGAGGTATGCGTGGAATAGTGTTGCCTTGTGAACCAGCTTCTGAACCCATGCAGTGTGATAGAGTGGCTTCTGGGGCACAGCGTCATGACTTTCGAAAACCCAATGGGTTATGTTTCTACTGTGGTGACGCCTCTCATGCTATTTCAGTCTGCCCTAAGCGGGGAAGACATTTTGCACGCTCAGTTGTCTTGGGTAGTGTTCAGACTAAATTTCTGTTGACTGTTACCCTGATTTGCTCCCTGTCCACATTTTCTGCTCAGGCTTTTGTTGATTCGGGAGCAGCTATTAACCTGATGGATTTTGATTTTGCTAAACGTTGTGGGTTTCCCTTGATACCCCTACGGAAGTCTATTCCCCTACTGGGGATTGATTCTACCCCTTTGGCTGAGAATAAACCCCAGTTCTCTACTCAGGTGATAATGAGGATTGAACCAGATCATCAGGAGAGTTGCAAATTTTTGGTGCTGTATAATCTGCATGACATTATTGTACTAGGTTTCCCTTGGTTACAGTCTCATAATCCTGTTTTGGATTGGAAATCTGTGTCTGTGACCAGTTGGGGCTGCCAATGTGTTAATGCCAACACTCCTGTTTTTTCTGCCTCTCCCCAGGCTCAGGATGTTCCTGACTTTTTGACTGATTTTTCTGATGTGTTTAGCGAAAGTAAATCTGCATCCTTGCCCCCCCATAGGAGCTATGACTGCGCTATTGAATTAGTGCCTGGTAGTAAATTCCCTAAAGGTCGCCTTTTTAACTTGTCTGTACCTGAACATGACGCTATGCGGTCTTATATCAAGGAGTCATTGGAGAAGGGTCATATCAGACCATCCTCTTCACCCTTGGGTGCCGGTTTTCTCTTTGTGGTCATAAATTTCTGATTGTTTATTTGGATGATATCTTTATTTTTTCCAATGACTGGGACTCTCATGTGAAACATGTTCGGACTGTGTTCCAGATTTTGAGAGAGAATGCTCTGTATGTGAAGGGATCAAAGTGTCTTTTTGGCGTACAGAGGATCTCATTTCTGGGATTCATTTAGTCTCCGCCTGTTATTGAAATGGACCCGGTCAAGGTTCAGGCCATCTGTGATTGGGTCCAACCTACTTCATTAAAGGCTCTTCAGAGATTCTTGGGTTTTGCCAATTTTTATCGTAAATTTATTGGTAATTTCTCTGTTATTGTTAAACCATTGACTGATTTGACCAAAAAGGGTTCTGATGTGGTGAATTGGCCTCCTGAGGCAGTCTCTGCGTTTCAGGAACTTAAGCAGAGATTCACTTCTGCTCCTGTTCTACGGCAGCCTGATGTTTCTCTGCCATTTCAGGTGGAGGTTGATGCCTCTGAAATTGGGGCAGGTGCCGTTTTGTCCCAAAGAGATACAGAGACCTCTAAAAGTAACCCTTGTGCCTTTTTCTCTCGAAAATTTTCTCCAACTGAACGTAATTATGACGTGGGTAATCAGGAGTTATTGGCCATGAAGTGGGCTTTTGAAGAGTGGAGACATTGGCTGGAGGGAGCCAAACATCAGGTGGTGGTCCTCACGGACCATAAGAATCTGGTTTATCTGGAATCAGCCAAGCGACTTAATCCTAGACACGTTTCACACGTTTTAATTTTGTGGTTTCCTTTCTTCCTGGCACTAAGAATGTTAAGGCGGATGCCCTCTCGAGGAGTTTCCTTGCGGACTCTCC
>JARQOD010000002.1:644309410-644324486 GCA_033576555.1 Oophaga sylvatica | reverse complement strand
CCCCAAAGATAATGAAAGCCCCAAAATGTAATGGCGGTTAGACAAGAAGGAAATACTGACACAGAAAAAAAATAGATGAGCAAACGCTGGGGGCCCAAACTAACTAAATAGAAAAGGACAGGAAGGGTACTTACTGCAATCCCAGAAAACCCTGAAAAACACCAACTCTACTAATTTCAAAATCACCTGAGATCACACGACCTCAACCACCTAAATTAGCTCTCTCGGTGTAACAAAAACAGCAGCCACTGAAAAAACTGGAAAAAGCAAAAGTACAAAACACAGTGGCTGAACCAAACTGAGAGGGCAAAAGCCCCCGAGGGGACCCAGAAGGCCCCCACAGAAGTGCAGGGACAAAATGCAAAAATATAGCAAAAACACAAAATAAGAAATTGTCTTATCTGATAGCAGGAGATGCAGACACGACACAGCAGGCTACAAGGGAACTGGAAAGAAGGATTCAGACCAGAAACAATTGATCACCGGCAACCCTGATGGGAAAATGATTCCCTTAAATAAGACCAATCAGTAACACCTGATTTCCCAATCCTCAGTAGTACCGCCTGTAACCACCAGAGGGAGCCTCTGCTCAGAACTCATCTCAAACCCATTCACAACACAGGACAGCGACATGCGGGTAACGTCGCTTAGTTACGCGCAGTGTACGTTGAATACCAGCCTGCTGGTGCAGGGAGCTGGTAACCAAGGTACACATTGGGTTTCCAGGCGCTGCGCGGCACCTGGAAACCCGATGTGTACCATGGTTTACCAGCTCCCCTGCAGCAGCGAGCTGGTATTTAACATACACATCAGGTTTCCAGACGCCGCCCGGAAACCCATGTGTACCTTGGTTACCCAGCTGATCACTGGTCTCCTGCCTGTCACACGAAGCGATGCGTGCTGGCCAGCAGGAGACCAACGATCAAAAAAATGTCCAGGGACATTCAGCGACGATTCAGCGATACCCAGCCAGGGGGGGGCTGATCGTTCGCTGAATGTCACACACAGCGATATCGCTGGGGAGATCGCTGTTGCGTCACAAAACTAGTGACTCGCAGCGATCTCGCTAGCGAGATCACTGTGTGTGACGGGGGCTTAAGGGTACGTGCACACGTTGCAGATTCTGTTTGCAGTTCTGCAGCAGATTTTGCCTTCCAGATCTGCAGCAGAACTGCAAGTGATGTACAGTACCATTCTAGTCAATGGAAATAAAAAAACGCAGTGCACATGCTGCAGATTTTTCCGCGCAGATTTTGGTGCGGATTTAAAACTGCAGCATGTCACTTCTTTTGTGCAGAACTGCAGCGTTTTGAGACTTGCTCCATTATAGGAATCTGCAGGTCTCAAAAAGGCAGGAAATCCACACAAAAAACTGCAGTAAATCTGCAGAGAAAAAGGACAAAAAAAGGATAAAACCTGCGCAGATTTTGACCTGCAGTTTCTGCCAAGAGATGCAGATTCTGTGCAGAAAATTTGCAGACCAATCTGCAACATGTACACATAACCTAACACTCTCGCGCCCCCTCCAATCTATTCTAAACTCTGCTGCCCGACTAATCCACCTGCCCCCCCCCGCTATTCCCCGCCTCTCCCTCTGTCAATCCCTGCACTGGCTCCCCATTACACAAAGACTCCAGTTCAAAACCGTAACCAGAGAATTACAAAGCCACCCACAATCTGAGTCCTCCATACATCTGTGACCTCGTCCCCCCTACCTACCTGCACGCAACCTCCACTCCTCAACAAGATCTCCTCCTCTCCTCCCCTCATCTCCTCTTCCCACAACCTCATACAAGTTTTTCTCCCGCGCATCCCCCCTACTCTGGAACTCTCTACCACAACATATCAGACTCTCGCCTACCATGGAAACCTTCAAAAAGAACCTGAAGACCGACCTCCTCCGTCAAGCCTACAACCTGCATGATCATCGATCCACCAAACCGCTGCACGACCAGCTCTGCCCTCACCTACTGCATCCTCACCCATCCCTTGTAGATTGTGAGCCCTCGCGGGCAGAGTCCTCTCTCCTCCTGGACCAGGTGTGACTTGTGTTGTATAAGATTACTGTACTTGTACTTATTATGTATACCCCTCCTCACATGTAAAGCGTCATGGAATAAATGGCGCTATAATAATAAATAATAATAATATCACCCTCCCCCGGTCATCAGCCATCACAGGGACACTGTATAATATCCCCTCCCGGTCATCAGCCATCACAGGGACATTGTATAATATCCCCCTCCCCCGGGTCATCAGCCATCACAGGACACTGTATAATACCCTCCTCCCCCAGTCAGCCGTCACAGGGACACTGTATAATATCACCTTCCCCCGGTCAGCCATCACAGGGACACTATATAATATCTCCCTCCCCCGGTCATCAGCCATCACAGGGACACTGTATAATATCCCCCTCCCCCGGTCAGCCATCACAGGGACACTGTATAAAATACCCCCTCCCCCCGTCAGCCATCACAGGGACACTGTATAATATCCCCCCCCCCCGGTCATCAGCCATCACAGGGACACTGTATAATATCCCCCTCCCCCGGTCATCACCATCACAGGGACACTGTATAATATCCCCCTCCCCCGGTCATCAGCCATCACAGGGACACTGTATAATATCCCCCCCCCCCGGTCAGCCATCACAGGACACTGTATAATATCCCCCTCCCCCGGTCAGCCATCACAGGAACACTGTATAATACCCCCTCCCCGGTCAGCCATCACAGGGACACTGTATAATACCCTCTCGCCCGGTCAGCCATCACAGGGACACTGTATAATACCCCTCCGCCCGGTCCAGCCATCACAGGGACACTGTATAATACCCCCCTCCCCCCAAGTCAGCCTTCACAGGGACACTGTATAATACCCCCCTCCCCCGGTCAGCCATCACAGGGACACTGTATAATATCCCCCCCTCCGGTCAGCCATCACAGGGACACTGTATAATATCCCCCTCCTCCGGGCAGCCATCACAGGGACACTGTATATCACCCTCCCCCGGTCAGCCATCACAGGGACACTGTATAATATCCCCCTCACCCGGTCAGCCGTCACAGGGACACTGTATAATATCCCCTCCCCCGGTCAGCCATCACAGGGACACTGTATAATATCCCCCTCCCCCGGTCAGCCATCACAGGGACACTGTATAATATCACCCTTCCCCGGTCATGCCATCACAAGGACACTGTATAATATCCACCTCCCCGGTCAGCCATCACAGGGACACTGTATAATATCCCCCTCCCCCCGGTCAGCCTTCACAGGGACACTATATAATATCCCCTCCCCCAGTCATCAGCCATCACAGGGACACTGTATAATATCCCCTCACCCGGTCAGCCATCACAGGGACACTGTATAATACCCCCTCCCCCGGTCAGCCATCACAGGGACACTGTATAATATCCCCCTCCCCCAGTCAGCCATCACAGGGACAATGTATAATACCCCCCTCCCCCGGTCAGCCTTCACAGGGACACTGTATAATACCCCGGTCAGCCATCACAGGGACACTGTATAATACCCCCTCCCCCGGTCAGCCATCACAGGGACACTGTATAATACCCCCCTCCCCCGGTCAGCCTTCACAGGGACACTGTATAATATCCCCTCCCCCGGTCATCAGCCATCACAGGGACACTGTATAATATCCCCCTCCCCCGGTCATCAGCCATCACAGGGACACTGTATAATATCCCCCTCCCCCGGTCATCAGCCATCACAGGGACACTGTATAATACCCCCTCCCCCGGTCAGCCATCACAGGGACACTGTATAATATCCCCCTCCCCCGGTCAGCCATCACAGGGACACTGTAATATATCCCCCTCCCCCGGTCAGCCATCACAGGGACACTGTATAATACCCTCTCGCCCGGTCAGCCATCACAGGGACACTGTATAATATCCCCCTCCCCGGTCAGCCATCACAGGGACACTGTATAATACCCCCCTCCCCCACGTCAGCCTTCACAGGGACACTGTATAATACCCCCTCCCCCGGTCATCAGCCATCACAGGGACACTGTATAATATCCCCTCCTCCGGTCAGCCATCACAGGGACACTGTATATCACCCTCCCCCGGTCAGCCATCACAGGGACACTGTATAATATCCCCTCACCCGGTCAGCCGTCACAGGGACACTGTATAATATCCCCCTCACCCGGTCAGCCATCACAGGGACACTGTATAATATCCCCCTCCCCCGGTCAGCCATCACAGGGACACTGTATAATATCCCCTCCCCCGGTCAGCTATCACAGGGACACTGTATAATATCACCCTCCCCCGGTCAGCCATCACAGGGACACTGTATAATATCCCCCTCCCCCGGTCAGCTATCAGGAATGTAATCACATTCGGTGACCGGAGCTCTCCGTATTACCTCACAGTGCTCGGATTTCCCGCGTTTCTGACGTCATCGCATAGCACACTTCCGTCACTGCCGACCAATCAGCTGGGCTCATCCACAAAGGCCAATCGCGGCGCGTGGTGACGTCAGAGTCATGTGACTGCGACTGAACGACCGCGACAAGGAAGTGACTAGAGGATCAGCGACTACCGGAGCCGTCAGCAGCGGTAATGAGACCCCGTGTATTATCCCCCAACACCTCCATTATCCCCCTCCTCCTGTAGCGTCCTCCTCCATTATCCCCCTCCTCCTGTAGCGTCCTCCTCCATTATCCCCTCCTCCTGTAGCGTCCTCCTCCATTATCCCCCTTCTCCTGTAGCGTCCTCCTCCATTATCCCCCTCCTCCTGTAGCGTCCTCCTCCATTATCCCCCTTCTCCTGTAGCGTCCTCCTCCATTATCCCCTCCTCCTGTAGTCCTCCTCCATTATCCCCCTCCTCCTGTAGCGTCCTCCTCCATTATCCCCCCTCCTCCTGTAGCGTCCTCCTCCATTATCCCCTCCTCCTGTAGCGTCCCTCCATTATCCCCCTCCTCCTGTAGCGTCCTCCTCCATTATCCCCCTCCTCCTGTAGCGTCCTCCTCCATTATCCCCCTTCTCCTGTAGCGTCCTCCTCCATTATCCCCCTCCTCCTGTAGTCCTCCTCCATTATCCCCCTCCTCCTGTAGCGTCCTCCTCCATTATCCCCCTTCTCCTGTAGCGTCCTCCTCCATTATCCCCCTCCTCCTGTAGCGTCCTCCTCCATTATCCCCTCCTCCTGTAGCGTCCTCTCCATTATCCCCCTCCTCCTGTAGCGTTCTCCTCCATTATCCCCCTCCTCCTGTAGCGTCTCCTCCATTATCCCCTCCTTCTGTAGCGTCCTCCTCCATTATCCCCCCTCGTAGCGTACTCCTCCATTTATCCCCCTCCTCCTGTAGCGTCCTCATTTATCCCCCTCCTCCCTGTAGCCATCCTCCTGTATTATCCCCTCCTCCATTATCACCCCCTCCTCCTGTTAGCGTCCTCCTCCATTATCCGCCCTACTCCTGTAGTGTCCTTCCTATTATCCCCCTCCTCCGTAGTGTCCTCCTTATTCTCCCCCTCCTCCTGTAGCGTCCTCCTCCATTATCCCCCTCCTCCTCTAGTGTACTCCTCCCATTATCCCCTCCTCCTGTAGCGTCCTCCTCCATTATCCCCTCTCTCCTGTAGCGTCCTCCTCCATTATCCCCCTCCTCCTGTAATGTCCTCCTTATTATCTCCCCTCCTCCTGTAGCTCCTCCTTATCCTCCCTCCTGTAGCGTCTCCTCCATTATCCCCTCCTCCTGTAGCGTCCTCCTCCATTATCCCCTTCTCCTGTAGTCCTCCTCCATTATCCCCCTCTAGCGTCTCCTCCATTTATCCCCCTCCTCTGTAGCGTCCTCAATTATCCCCTCCTCCTGTAGCGTCCTCCTATTATCCCCCTCCTCCGTTATCACCCCCCCTCCTGTAGCGTCCTCCTCATTATCCCCCTCCTCCTGTAGGTCCTCCTCCATTATCCCCCTCCTCTGTGTCCCGTATTCCCCTCCCTGTAGCGTCTCCTCCATTATCCCCTCCTCCTGTAGCGTACTCCTCCATTATCCCCCTCTCCTGTAGCGTCCTCCCATTATCCCCCTCCTCCTGTAGCGTCCTCCTCCATTATCCCTCCTCCTTTAGCGTCCTTCTGTTATCCTTCGTCCCCCTTTATATCTCCTTCTCCTGTAGCGTACTCCCTTACCCCTACCCTTACGCCCCTACCTTATCCTCCTCCTCCTGTAAGTCCTCCATTATCCCACCCTCTCCTGTAGCTCCTCCTCCATTATCCCCCTCCTCCTGTAGTCGTCCTCCACCTCCTGTAGCGTTCTCCATAACCCCCCTACTTCTGTAGCGTTTTTCCATTATCCCCCTCCTCCTGTAGCGTTCCTCCATTATCCCCCTCCTCTTGTAGCGTCCTCTATTATCCCCCTCCTCCTGTAGCTCCTCCTCCATTATCCCCCTCCTTCTGTAGCTTCCCTCCTGATTATCCCCCTCCTCCTGTAGCGTCCTCCTGTATTATCCCTCCTCCTGTAGCGTCCTCCTGTATTATCCCCTCTTCCTGTAGCGTCCTCCTTATTATCCCCCTCCTTCTGTAGCTTCTCTGTATTATCCCCCTCCCTCGTATTATCCCCCTCGTACTCCTTGTATCCCCCTCCTCTGTTATCCCCCTCCTGTAGCATCCTCCTGTTTATCCCCCTCCTCCATTATCCCCTCTCCGTATTATCCCCTCCTCCTGTATTCCTCCTCCATTATCACCCTCCTGTATGTCCTCCATTATCCCCCTCCTCCTGTAGTGTCTCCCGTCTTATCCCCCTCCTCCTGTCACGTCTCCTCCTCCATTATCCCCTCCTCCTCTAGCGTCTCCTCCATTATCCCCTCCTCCTGTAGCGTCCTCCTCCATTATCCCCTCCTCCTTTAGCGTCCTTCTTGTATCCTGTAGTCCCCTTTATATTCCCTCCTCCTGTAGCCTACTCCTTTAACCCTACTCCTGTAGCGCCTCTACCATTATCCTCCTCCTTCTGTAAGTCCTCCATTACCCCCTCTGTAGCTTCCTCCTCTTAACCCCCTTCCTCCTGTAGCTCGTCCTCATTATCCCCCTCCTCCTGTAGCGTTCTCCATTAACCTCCTACTTCTGTGCGTTGTTTTCCATTATCCCCCCTCCTCCTGTTGCGTCCTCCATTATCCCCCTCCTTGTAGGTCCTTATTATCCCCCTCCTCTGTAGCTGCCTCCTCCATTATCCCCCTCCTTCTGTAGCTTCCTCCTGTATTATCCCCCTCCTCCTGTAGCGTCCTCCTGTATTATCCCTTCCTCCTTTAGCGTCCTCCTGTCATTATCCCCTCTTCCTGTAGCGTCCTCCTGATTATCCCCCTCCTCTGTAGCTTCTTCTTGTATTATCCCCTCCCTCTGTGATTATCCCCTCTGTAGCATCCTCCTGTTATCCCCCTCCTCCTTAGTCCCCTCCTCCTTATTATCCCCCTCCGTCCTCCTGATTATCCCTTCCTCCATTATCACCTCCTGTAATGTCCTCCATTATCCCCCTCCTCCTCCTGTAGTGTCCCCCTGTCTTATCCCCCTCCTCCTGTAGCGTTCCCCATGTCTTATCCCTCTCCTCCTGTAGTGTCCCCCTGTTTTACCCCCTCTCCTTTAGTGCCCCCTGTATATCTTCCCTCCTCCTGTAGCGTCCTCCTCCATTATCCCCTTCCTCCTGTAGTGTCCCCATTATCTTCCTCCTCCTGTAGTGTCCCCCTGTATTATCTTCCCTCCTCCTGTAGTGTCCCCTTGTATTATCCCCCTCCTCCTGTAGGTCCCCCTTATAATCTTCCCTCCTCCTGTAGGTCCCTTATTATCCCTCCTCCTTAGCCCCTTATTATCCCTCCTCCTGTAGTTCCCATTTACCCCCCTCCTGTAGTGTCCCCTGTATACCCCTCCTCTGTAGTGTCCCCCTGTATTATCTCCCTCCTGCTGTTTTCCATATCCCCTCTCCTGTTGTCCCATTATCCCCTCCTCTGTAGTGTCCTTATTATCCCTCCTCCTGTAGGTCCCCTTTTATCCCCCTCCTTCTGTAGTTCCCCTTGTATTATCCCCTCCTCCTGTAGTGTCCCCTTGTATTATCCCCTCCTCCTGTAGTGTCCCCTTGTATTATCCCCCTCCTCCTCTAATGTACGATACGATACACTCGATCCCGGGGGGAAATTACAGTATTACAGCAGCAATACAAACAGCAGTGCATAAAATATTAGGACACAAATCTTGCACAGGTATACCAACATTACTTAATAAATAATAAAAGTGTGTAGTTCAGGTGTATATAAGACATTGTTAATTGACATTAGTACATCAGCCATCAGTCATTATTTTCTACCACCTTTAGGAAATTATTATACATCCCCATAGCAGTAGGTACAAACGATTTCCAGAATTTCTCCTTCTTGCACCTTAGTAGGATTAGACGGCTGCTGAATGTGCTCTTCTGCTTCAAGAACAGCTCGTATAGGGGGTGTGTATTATTGTTCATTATAGCCCTACACTTCTACTGAATTCTATCCACCAATTCCTCCTCAAAAGAGTCAAGATGGAGGCCAACAGCTGCACTTGCCTTCTTGATAAGTTTGTTGAGCTTATTAGTGTCAGCTACTCGCACACTACTGCCCCAGCAAATGATAGCAAAAAAGATGGCGCTTGCTACAACGGACTGGTAGAACATCTCCAGCATTTTACTGCACACATTGAACGACCTGAGCTTCCGTAGAAAGTACAGTCTGCTCATTCCCTTGTAAACCTACTCTGTATGACACCTCCAATCGAGTTTACTGTCAAGGTGAACCCCCAAATATTTGTAGCTCTCAACCATCTCCACCTACTGGCCGCAATGGTGATCGGTAAGTAATCCTCCTTTTGCCTTCTATAACTCACCACCATCTCCTTGGTTTTCTTTACATTTAGTTCTAGACAGTTAGTCTGACACCAATCCACAAAGTCAGAAACCCTCCTTCTATATTCCTCCTCCCCCCGGCCCCCCACAATGCCCCCTACAATCACGGAGTCATCTGAGAATTTTTGGAGGTGACAAAAATCAGATTTATACTGAAAGTCAGCTGTATACAATGAGAAGAGGAAGGGTGACAGCACTGTACCCTGAGGGGCTCCCACACTGCTCCGTACACTGCCAGATACCACCTCCCCATCCTTACAAACTGCGGCCTGTCTGTCAGGTAGTCACTTATCCAGTTCACCATCCCCTCATCTACCACCATATCAGTCAACTTATTACGTAGTAAGAGCGGCTGTAGGTATTGAAAGCACTAGAGAAGTCAAAGAACATGGCGCGCACTGCAGTTCCATCATTCCATCATGTCCCCCTGTTTTATTCCCCCCTCCTATTGTAGAGTCCCCATGTATTATCTTCCCTCCTCCTGTAGTGTCCCCTTGTATTATCCCTCTCCTCTGTAGTGTCCCCTTGTATTATCCCCCTCCTCCTGTAGTGTCCTCTTGTATTATCCCCCTCCTCCTGTAGTGTCCCCTTGTATTATCCCCCTCCTCCTGTATGTCCCCTTGTATTATCCCCCTCCTCCTGTAGTGTCCCCTTGTATTATCCCCCTCCTCCTGTAGTGTCCCCTTGTATTATCCCGCTCCTCCTGTAGTGTCCCCCTGTATTATACCCCCTCCTCCTGTAGTGTCCCCCTGTATTATACCCCCTCCTCCTGTAATGTACGATACGATACACTCGATCCCGGGGAAATTACAGTATTACAGCAGCAATACAAACAGCAGTGCATAAAATATTAGGACACAAATCTTGCACAGTATACCAACATTACTTAATAAATAATAAAAGTGTGTAGTTCAGGTTAATAAGACATTGTTAATTGACATTAGTACATCAGCCATCAGTCATTATTTTCTACCACCTTTAGGAAATTATTATACAATCCCCATAGCAGTAGGTACAAACGATTTCCAGAATTTCTCCTTCTTGCACCTTAGTAGGATTAGACGGCTGCTGAATGTGCTCTTCTGCTTCAAGAACAGCTCGTATAGGGGGTGTGTATTATTGTTCATTATAGCCCTACACTTCTACTGAATTCTATCCACCAATTCCTCCTCAAAAGAGTCAAGATGGAGGCCAACAGCTGCACTTGCCTTCTTGATAAGTTTGTTTGAGCTTATTAGTGTCAGCTTCTCGCACACTACTGCCCCAGCAAATGATAGCAAAAAAGATGGCGCTTGCTACAACGGACTGGTAGAACATCTCCAGCATTTTACTGCACACATTGAACGACCTGAGCTTCCGTAGAAAAGTACAGTCTGCTCATTCCCTTTGTAAACCTACTCTGTATGACACCTCCAATCGAGTTTACTGTCAAGGTGAACCCCCAAATATTTGTAGCTCTCAACCATCTCCACCTACTGGCCGCAATGGTGATCGGTAAGTAATCCTCCTTTTGCCTTCTATAACTCACCACCATCTCCTTGGTTTTCTTTACATTTAGTTCTAGACAGTTAGTCTGACACCAATCCACAAAGTCAGAAACCCCCCTTCTATATTCCTCCTCCCCCCGGCCCCCCACAATGCCCCCTACAATCACGGAGTCATCTGAGAATTTTTGGAGGTACAAAAATCAGATTTATACTGAAAGTCACTGTATACAATGAGAAGAGGAAGGGTGACAGCACTGTACCCTGAGGGGCTCCCACACTGCTCCGTACACTGCCAGATACCACCTCCCCATCCTTACAAACTGCGGCCTGTCTGTCAGGTAGTCACTTATCCAGTTCACCATCCCCTCATCTACCACCATATCAGTCAACTTATTACGTAGTAAGAGCGGCTGTAGGGTATTGAAAGCACTAGAGAAGTCAAAGAACATGGCGCGCACTGCAGTTCCATCATTCCATCATGTCCCCCTGTTTTATCCCCCCTCCTATTGTAGAGTCCCCATGTATTATCTTCCCTCCTCCTGTAGTGTCCCCTTGTATTATCCCACTCCTCCTGTAGTGTCCCTTGTATATCCCCCTCCTCCTGTATTTTCCCCTTGTATTATCCCCCTCCTCCTGTAGTGTCCCCTTGTATTATCCCCCTCCTCCTGTAGTGTCCCCTTGTATTATCCCCCTCCTCCTGTAGTGTCCCCTTGTATTATCCCGCTCCTCCTGTAGTGTCCCCCTGTATTATACCCCCTCCTCCTGTAGTGTCCCCCTGTATTATACCCCCTCCTCCTGTAGTGTCCCCCTGTATTATACCCCCTCCTCCTGTAGTGTCCCCCTGTATTATCTTCCCTCCTCCTGTAGTGTCCCCCTGTATTATCTTCCCTCCTCCTGTAGTGTCCCCCTGTATTATCTTCCCTCCTCCTGTAGTGCCCCCCTGTATTATCTTCCCTCCTCCTTAGTGTCCCCCCTGTATTATCTTCCTCCTCCTGTAGTGTCCCCCTGTATTATCTTCCCTCCTCCTGTAGTGTCCCCCTGTATTATCTTCCCCCTCCTGTAGTGTCCCCCTGTATTATGCCCCCTCCTCCTGTAGTGTCTCCTGTATTAGGACTGCGTTTATGAATTTCAAGGAAACATACTGGAAAACTCCCTTGCAACTCAGCCCAGACTCCACCCCATCTCTGCCTCCACCAAGCTCAGCCTTCTCCCCTCGAACCTTCCACAGTACCACCACCCACTCTTGGAAAAACTCCACTTCTGCACCATGTCCTCAGCAATCACACAGTAACTATTCCCATCGAACACCAGATCACATATGTAGCCATCAGCTTTTCTTTAGCCAAAGATTTTTTAAATCTGCCACCACAACAAGTTAGACTCTTTTGTCCGGGCCCTACTGTACTCTAACCTCTTAAACATTTCCTTTAATATCCAATACTCCTTTTTAGGTCTATTTTTATTTTTCTGTAAGCGAATGTGTCACACTCATTTTTTTAAAATGACCAATAATACCACATACAGGGACAAATACCGTGACCGGACCACATATTACCACTACATAGTTACTGAATACTACAATACTGATCATTTAAAAAAAAATACTAATATTACCATAATTGCCATTATAACAGGAGCTCTGTATATAGTGTCAGTGTACAGGTAATACAGTGATCACCGGTGACATTATACACTGGAGCTCTGTATATAGTGATAGTGTACAGGTAATACAGGGATCACCATGACATTATACACAGGAGCTCTGTATATAGTGTCAGTGTACAGGTAATAGTGATCACCGTGACATTATGCACAGGAGCTCTGTATATAGTGTCAGTGTACAGGTAATACAGTGATCACCAGTGACATTTTACACAGGAGCTCTATATATAGTGTCAGTGTACATGTAATACAGTGATCACCAGTGACATTATACACAGGAGCTCTGTATATAGTGTCAGTGTACAGGTAATACAGTGAGACCAGTGACATTATACACAGGAGCTCTGTATATAGTGTCAGTGTACAGGTAATAGTGATGACCGGTGACATTATGCACAGGAGCACTGTATATAGTGTCAGTGTACAGGTAATACAGTGATCACCATTGACATTTGTGAGACAGTGAAGGAATATGTGTCGAATGGGGTTACATTTCACCTAGGTACTGTGCTGTATGGTATAAGGGAATGTGTGGCTTTGTAAACCTAGTGGTAGAGAAAAGGTCACTACACCTTACATTCAGCACACACTTGCAGCTCAGGCCTGAAACCATTCAGCTGTTAATTAGGAGACCAGAAGTAGGTTCTGCGAACACAGTCAGAGAGCTCGCTTCGTCTGACACAGGAGGGGTCCAGGCACAGAAGGTGTCTCCAGGAGTTTTGAGCTATCTCAGTCTGGGTGCTCGATGTACCCCGGACACAGGAGTAGTCTCTGTGAGAATCCATGCGGATAGCAGCTGAATAGGAGGGGAGCTCTCTCAAGTCTGGCGTTGAAGGTGCCTCAGACACAAGGAGGAGACTCTGTGAAACCCCCATGCTGGTAAAGCTGAACATATGTGTTGTTTTGGCCTCGCTGGTGAGTCGGGGCCCGATAGATAGGGAATCTATCTATGTGTAGTAAGTGGCTAGACAAGCCTAGGTCTTCTGTTTATGATTTGTTTTTATCTGTTTGCTGTGGACTTTAAATAAAACTGGTTGCGGCCAGTTGCACCAGTACTGCTGTGAAATGAACTGTTTCCGGCCACCTCGTCTACCCAGACGGCATCCCAGAGCTAATCCCCTGAAAACCTTACACATTATCACGGAGCTCTGTAATTTTGTGTCATTGACAGGTAATACAGTGACACCAGTGACATTAACGGGGGACTCTGTTGATAGGTCAGTGTACAGGTAAACTTTATCACCTTTGAAAATTATACCAAGCTTGTATAAAAGGGTCAGTAAAAAAAATTTTTTTTTTGGGAAGGGTTTTTTGGAGAGTTCGACAGGGGGCTCCCTTGGTGGTTAAAAGGGGGAAACTAGGGGATTGTGAGGACAAAAAAAGGGGGGTTTTTACGATTGGCTTATAAAAGGGTTTCTTTTTTTCCCACGGGGTTTTTTCCGGTGACAATTGTTCGGCTAATTTCTTTTCCATTTTTCCCTTTTAGCCTGCTGTGCGTTTTTGCATTTTCCTGCTTCAAAAAGAAAATTTCTTTTTGTTTTTTTTTGCAATTTTTGCATTTGGCCCCTGCACTTCTGGGGGGGGCCTTTTCAGGCCCCCCCTCCGGGGGTTTTTTGCCCTCTCATTTAGTCCAGCCACTGTTTTTTTGTACTTTTGCTTTTTCCATTTTTTTTCTTTGGTGCGTTTTGATTTTTTACACGAGAAAATTTAGGGGGTAAAAGGTCGTGTGAACGGGGGTGTTTTTAAAAATTTAAAATTTTTTGGGTTTTTTTTTAAAGGTTTTTCTGAGATTGCAGAAATTTCCCCTTTCCCTGTTTTTTTTTTTTAGATATTTTGGGGCCCCCACTTTGTCATATTTTTTTTTCTTTCTGTGTCAGTTTTTCCCCTCTTGTCAAACCGCCATTTTTTTGGGGGGCTTTTTTATTTTGGGGGGTTTGCCCGGGGGGCAGATAGCTTTCCTATTTCTATTTTTTGGGTGTAGTTTTTTTTCCCGGCTGGAGAGGCGCTGGGCCCCCAAAAAGGGGGGGAACGCCCACGGCCCTTTTTAGTTGGGGGTTAGTCGGGGTACTGCAATCCCCATAATTTTCCAACCCCGGGGGTGTATTCCTTTTTTTTCCTGCACCCTCAGCTACCGAAAAAAAGTATCCCCGGTTTTTTAAAAATTGTAGGGAAACTCAAAAAAGGGAAAAAATTTTTTTAAAAGAAGAAAAGTTGTCAGAGATTTTTTTTCTGTTTGTTGCTTTTTTTTTTTTTTTTCCCCTCGTATCTTGGGTGCTGGGGAGGTTTTTTTTTCCCCAATGGATTTTTCCAGTTTTTCCCCGGGGGATCACCCCCCCCGGGGGGTTTCAGAGTATTGCTGTATTTTTCTATTTTCCTGTTGTGGAACCTAGGGTCCCCATGCCAGATTTGTTTTTTGGGGGTCGAGCTAAGTTTCAATTTCAAAAATAATTGAAAAATTTTTTTTTGCCTAAAAAACCCCCTCCCCAAGGGAACGCAGCGCGCATTCAAATTTTTAACCCTCCCGCGCGGGGATCCTCAGGATTGGGGGGTTTTTCCCCGTACCTGGGGATCCGTTTTGAGGAAAGTTATGATTTTTTTCAGGGTTTTTGGGGTTTTTGTACGAATTACCCCCCTGTCCGATCAAGCTGAAAAAAGGCCCCCTTTTTTTCATTAAATCAGGGGGGGATACGCTGATTTTAATGTCAGGATTCCGTAGGTGGGGGATCCTGACCAAAAAAATGACGCGCTTTGGGGCCCTTTTCCCCGGGAAAGGGGCTGTTTGGGTTAAAGTAAAGGATGTTTTTGGGGGGATTCCCCCTTTCCCCCCCCTTTTCTCAATGATTCCCATGTCATTAGCGTAAAAAAATTTCAACTTTGCGGAGGGGGGAAAATGCGGGAGTGGTGTTGCCTTGGTTTGCCAGCTTTTGAACCCGCAGTTTTGAAAGTGGTGTTTGGGGGGGCAGCGCATGGTTTCGAAAGCGCAAGGGTTATGTTTTACTGTGGGATGCCTCTTCCCATTTCAGTCTGCCCAAGCGGG
>JARQOD010000002.1:644191596-644309310 GCA_033576555.1 Oophaga sylvatica | reverse complement strand
AAAATGATACATCTTGTGCCATTACCTAAGTTGCCTTCCTCCTCTGAATTGGTGCCGTTGTTCCTTCAGCACGTGGTTCGTTTACACGGCATTCCTGAGAACATTGTGTCTGACAGAGGAGTCCAGTTTGTTTCCAGATTTTGGAGGACTTTTTGTTCTAAACTGGGTGTTCAATTGTCTTTCTCCTCGGCATTTCATCCTCAGACCAATGGTCAAACTGAGAGAACAAACCAGACATTGGAGACTTATCTAAGATGCTTTGTGTCTGCTGATCAGGATGACTGGGTCTCTTTTTTGCCTTTGGCTGAGTTTGCTCTTAATAATAGGGCTAGCTCTGCCACTTTGATGTCTCCGTTTTTCTGTAATTCTGGGTTTCACCCTCGATTTTCTTCAGGACAGACGGAGGCTTCTGTCTGTCCAGGTGTTGACTCTGTTGTTGAGCGTATGCAGCAGATTTGGGACCAGGTAGTGGAGAGGTTGTCCCTCTCTCAGGAGAAGGCCCAGCGGTTTGCTAACCGGCATAGGACTGATGGTCCTCGGTTTAAAGTGGGGGACTTGGTCTGGTTGTCCTCAAAGAATATTCCTATGAGAGTAGCATCTCCTAAATTTAAGCCTAGGTTCATTGGACCTTATAAGATCATGGAGATTATTAATCCTGTTTCTTTTCGTTTGCTTCTTCCAGGGACATTTAAGATCCATAACGTGTTCCACAAGTCCTTGTTGAAGAGGTTTGTTGAGCCAGTGGTTCCTGCTGCTGTGCCTCCTGACCCTGTTTTGGTTGAGGGCAATCTGGAGTATGTGGTTGAGAAAATATTGGATTCTCGTTTTTCTAGACGAAGACTCCAGTATTTGTTAAATGGAGAGGTTATGGTCAGGAAGACAATTCTTGGGTGTTTGCTTCGGACATCCATGCTAGGAGACTTATCCGTGCGTATCATAGAACTCATCCTGACCGACCTGGTTGCTCAAATGAGGATTCGGTGACCCCTCCTCAAGGGGGGGTACTGTTGTGAATGGGTTTGAGATGAGTTCTGAGCAGAGGCTCCCTCTGGTGGTTACAAGCGGTACTAGTGAGGATTGTGAGGACTGGGAATCAGGTGTTACTGATTGGTCTTATATAAGGGAGTCATTTTCCCATCAGGGTTGCCGGTGATCAATTGTTCTGGTCTGAATCCTTCTTTCCAGTTTCCCTTGTAGCCTGCTGTGTCGTGTCTGCATCTCCTGCTATCAGATAAGACAATTTCTTATTTTGTGTTTTTGCTATATTTTTGCATTTGGTCCTGCACTTCTGTGGGGGCCTTCAGGTCCCCTCCGGGGGCTTTTGCCCTCTCAGTTTAGTCCAGCCACTGTGTTTTGTACTTTTGCTTTTTCCAGTTTTTTCAGTGGCTGCTGTTTTGATTTTGTTACACCAGAGAACTAATTTAGGTGGTAGAGGTCGTGTGATCTCAGGTGATTTTGAAATTAGTAGAGTTGGTGTTTTTTCAGGGTTTTCTGAGATTGCAGTAAGTACCCTTCCTGTCCTTTTCTATTTAGATAGTTTGGGCCCCAGCGTTTGCTCATACTATTTTCTTTCTGTGTCAGTATTTCCTCTTGTCTAACCGCCATTACATGTTTGGGGGCTTTCTATTATCTTTGGGGTTCTGCTCCGGGGCAGATAGCTTTCCTATTTCTATCTTTAGGTGTAGTTAGTTTCTCAGGCTGTGACGAGGCGTCTAGGACCAACGTAGGAACGCTCCACGGCTGCCTCTAGTTGCGGTGGTTAGTCAGGGTACTGCAATCTCATAGATTCCAACTGCTCTGGTGTATTTCCTTTTTTACCTGCACTCCTCAGCTACCGTAACATAACAGGTAATACAGTGATCAACAGTGACATTATACACAGGAGCTCTGTAGATAGTGTCAGTGTACAGGTAATAGTGATGACCGGTGACATTATACACAGGAGCTCTGTATATAGTGTCAGTGTACAGGTAATACAGTGATCACCAGTGACATTATACACAGGAGCTCTGTATATAGTGTCAGTGTACAGGTAATAGTGATGACCGGTGACATTATACACAGGAGCTCTGTATACAGTGTCAGTGTACAGGTAATACAGTGATCACCAGTGACATTATACACAGGAGCACTGTATATAGTGTCAGTGTACAGGTAATACAGTGATCACCAGTGACATTATACACAGGAGCTCTGTAGATAGTGTCAGTGTACAGGTAATACAGTGATCACCAGTGACATTATACACAGGAGCTCTGTAGATAGTGTCAGTGTACAGGTAATACAGAGATCACCAGTGACATTATACACAGGAGCTCTGTATACAGTGTCAGTGTACAGGTAATACAGTGATCACCAGTGGCATTATACACAGGAGCTCTGTATATATGGTCAGTGTACAGGTAATACAGTGATCACCAGTGACATTATACACTGGAGCTCTGTATATAGTGTCAGTGTACAGGTAATACAGTGATCACCAGTGACATAATACACAGGAGCTCTGTATATAGTGTCAGTGTACAGGTAATACAGTGATCACCAGTGACATTATACATATGAGCTCTGTGTATAGTGTCAGTGTACAGGTAATAGTGATCACCAGTGACATTATGCACAGGAGCACTGTATATAGTGTCAGTGTACAGGTAATAGTGATCACCAGTGACATTATACACAGGAGCTCTGTATATAGTGTCAGTGTACAGGTAATACAGTGATCACCGGTGACATACAAAGGAGCTCTGTAGATAGTGTCATTGTACAGGTAATACAGTGATCACCAGTGACATTATTGTTATGCCCACAGTGCGTGAAGATGTACAGTGGACTCACTAGACCACTGATGGTGCAATGGTAGCTGTATACCCAATACACAAGATACAGGAGAATGAACTTAAAAAAAAAACAAGGATATTTATTAAACGAAACTAACAAAAAGGAAAAAGTGCCTGAGAGAAGAAGCCTCTGGACCACGACACAGAACCACATAGTGGAGCATCGGGCAAGGTATACCCCTATACAGGGATTCTCCCGTCGCAACACCAGGTGGCCTTAATGCTGCGAAACCCGTACCAGAGGGACGACCCGTACAGACCATATAGAAGAGGTGGCGAGAATCCCAGACGCTGTGTGTAATCCCAGAAAGGCTGATCCAGCCGGCGGAGATATCTGGATGGTTCCATGAGGAGAGCCTTGGTCAGCCTGGGGTAGAAACCGGAGAGTCCAGAAGGATCCAGGATAGGGAACTGCCAGCAGAGGATTCTGAGGAGACAGAGGTATTTAGTATAATGCACACAACAGCCTTCAGAACACAGAGCTCAGCAAAGTGTGGCCTGAGTGGGAGGCAACAATCCCACAGAATGACCACGTTGCCCAGGCACCTCCCTAAAGGGGAGTATTCCTTTTATGCACAGACCATAACAGCACAGACAGCCCTAATAGATAACAGGTGCCCTGCTGCTTTAAGTATGTGCAGGAAGTGAGGCGTGCCTCCTAAGAGCATTTCAAGGAGACCTGCCAAGAGGATGCAGGTTCTTAGCATAGAAAGGAGCCGCTGATCATCTGGAGCCACGGACAGGGTGAGTAGTACTAGTGGAGCTGCGTGATAGGCACCAGTCTCCCTGCGCAGCGGCGACCGGACCCACGGCTGAGGGCATGATAATTATATACAGGATCTCTGTATATAGTGTACAGGTAATACAGTGATCACCAGTGACATTATACACAGGAGCTCTATATATAGTGTATAGGTAATAGTGATCACCAGTGACATTACACACAGGAGCTCTGTATATAGTGTCAGTGTACAGGTAATACTTACTCACCAGTGACGTCTCTAGCTAAAGTCCTTCATCTTCGATTTTCTTCATCCAGCACAGACCGCCATCAGTTCTTCCAGCCAGGACTCGTCTCTGCATAAAATGGCACACAGTTATCTTGATCACATTCCCCAACTTCTACACTACGCCAGATGAATTAAAAAAAAAAAAAAAGCGACAGTGTCACCCTGCACAGTAACAGGATCCCCCACCGAAAACAGTATCCTCAAAATAAAATATATCGCAGCAGTAATAATATCGCTTAATTAGCCCTTAGGCCGGGATCACACATGCGAGGAAATCATCCGACACTCGCTTGTGAAATCCCAGCTCTGGTGCAGGCACTCGGGAGTGGAGCGAGTGGCTGCATAGAAATACATGCAGCCGCTCGCTCCACTCCCGAGTGCCGGCGCTGGAGCTGGGATTTCACATGTGAGAGTCGGACGATTTCCTCGCGTGTGTAATCCCGGCCTTACAGAGATAATTTCTTACATCCTGGCACCTTCCTGTAATAACATCACCCATCTGTCTCGATACTGCTCCCATGTGTTCTCCCATCATGGCCCTATATATATCTCCATTCTTCCCCCATATATGTCCTTGTATCCTGTCCCCTGCCCCATGTTTGTCCTCTCGTCCTGCCCCCAGATATTTGTCCTCTCGTCCTGCCCCAAAAGAAAAGTAATGCCAGCTCACAATTGATGTTGAGGAGGATCCAGTGTGCCTGGAACCACGAGCCGTCTACTCGTGTTGGAAATGTGAACGAAAGTGAGGAAAGTTCCAGCTTCTGGTAAAATGTCAAATGGTATTTTCCATCAAAGTTAAAAAAAAAAAAAAGCAAAGACAGGATGGTCAGCAAGCAACGGGTTTCAAACACAGTTCTTTGTCAAGCTTAGTTGGCAATGACCAAACAGCGGTCGTAAATACACCGGTGACGTGAAATCAGCTCACATGAATGAGAATTAGACAATTAAGACTGACATATCATGTGCAAAAAATAAATAAAAAGTTAAATGATCAAAAGCATGTAAAATTAACAAAAACATGAGATGGAACAGAAAAATAATGAGTGATTAACCCCTCTCTGCTATCAGACAATTAATTCCCATGGACGGAATAGTACGTCATATGCGATCAGCCTCGCTCACGGGGAAAGCGCAGCTGATCGCGGCCGGGTGTCAGCTGAGTCACGGACCGCTCCCGGCACTTTAACCCCCGGGCGTTCCGATGGCGTAGGGAAGCATCGCGCAGGGAGGGTTCTCCATACGTGCTTCCCTGAGACCCTCAGAGCAACGCGATGTGATCGCGTTGTTCCGATGGCCTCCTCCCTGCAGGCCCCTGGATCCAAGATGACCGCTGGGTCCTGCAAGGATGTGGCTTGTCAGGCGCCGGCAAGTCTCCTGCACTGCCTGTCAGATCTGCGATCTGACGCTATACAGTAATGTCCCACCCCTGGGACGAAGTAAAAATGTAAAAAAAAAAAAAAAAAACGTGTAAAAATATTTTTTAAAAAAATCCCTAAATAAAAAAAAAAAAATTCCAATAAACACATTATGTAAGTAAAAAAAACAATAAAAGTACATATATTTAGTATCGCCGCGTCCGTAACGACCCGCCCTATAAAACTGTCCCACTAGTGAACCCCTTAAAAAAAAACAAAACAATGCTTTATCATCATACCGCCGAACAAAAAGTAGAATAACACGCGATCAAAAAGACCGATATAAATAAACATGGTACCGCTGAAAAACGTCATATTGTCCCGCAAAAAACGAGCCGTCATACAGCATCATCAGCGAAAAAATAAAAAAGTTATAGCTCGCAGAATAAAGCGATACAAAAATAATTATTTTATATAAAATAGTTGTTATTGTATAAAAGCGCCAAAACATAAAAAAGATATAAATGAGTTATCGCTGTAATTGTACTGACCAGAAGAATAAAACTGCTTTATCAATTTTACCACACGCGAAACGGTATAAACGCCCCCAAAAAGAAATTCATGAATTGCTGATTTTTGTTCATTCTGCCTCCCAAAAATCGAAATAAAAAGCGATCAAAAAATGTCATGTGCCCAAAAATGGTACCAATAAAAATGTCAACCCGTCCCGCAAAAAATAAGACTTCACATGACTCAGTGGGACAAAAAATGGAAAAATTATAGCTCTCAAATTATGGTGATGCAAAAACTATTTTTTTTGCAATAAAAAGCGTCTTTTAGCGTGTGACAGCTGCCAATCATAAAAACCCGCTATAAATAGTAAATCAAACCGCCCTTTATCACCCCCTTAGGGAAAAATAATAAAAGAAAAAAATGTATTTGTTTCCATTTTCCCGTTAGGGTTGGGATTAGTGTTAGGGGTGTGTTAGGGTTAGGTTTGTGGTTACGGTTGGAACTAGGGTTAGGGGTGTGTTGGGGTTAGGGTTGGAGGTAGAATTGGGGGTTTCCACTGTTTAGGGACATCAGGGGCTCTCCAAATGCTACATGGCGTCCGATCTCAATTCCAGCCAATTCTGCTTTGAAAAAGTCAAACGGTGCTCCTTCCCTTCCGAGCTCTGCCATGCGCCCAAATAGTGGTTTACCCCCACATATGGGGTATCAGCGTACTCAGGACAAATTGCACAATAAGGCTAAGTTCACACGTTGCGGAATTGCCGCGGAAATTTCCGCGGCAATCCCGCACTTCTCCCGCAGGGAATACGCACGTTTTTTGTATGCTGATTCCCGCCAGAATAATAGCGTTTTGCAAGCGTAATTAGCTTGCAGAATGCTAGCGTTTTCCTAGCAATCTGTAGCATCGCTTGGAAAACTGATTGACAGGTTGGTCACACGAGTCACACATAGTGTTTGACACATGTGACCAACTTTTTACTATTGATGCCGCCTATGCCGCATCAATAGTAAAAAGATCTAATGTAAAAATAATAAAAAAAAATAAAAATAGTGATATTCTCACCTTCCGGCGGCCCCCGCCTTCAGCGACGCTCCCGGCAACTCCTATTCCCAGGAGTCCTTTGCGACAAATCACACCGATGACGTAGCATCTCGCGAGACCGCTACGCCATCTGGGTGATCTCGCAAAGCATCACTGGGAACGGAAGTTGGCGGGAGCGTCGCTGAAGGCGGGAAAGCTGCGTGGGACGCCGGAAGGTGAGAAATATCATTATTTTTTATTTTAAGTATTGTTTTACCAGGGATATGGTACCCAGGGCCTGGAGGAGAGTCTCCTCTGCTCCAGACCCTGGGTACCATCCGCACATGAACCGCTTACATTGCGCATAGTGGGCATAGCCACATGCGGAAAGTAAGCGGTTCAATGCATTCCTATGGCGGCGGAATCACCGCGGTTACGCTAAATTAATGAACATGTTGCTAGATTTTCCGCAAAGCGTTTTTTTCGCGGAAAATACCGCAACATGTGTACAAAACATGCGCAATCAATTAACAAGTATAGAATGCTTAATGCTTGCGTTTTTTTCGCGGTTTAACCGCGGAAAATCACGGAAAAAACGCGAAAAAAAACGCAATTATTCCTGATCGTGTGCACTTAGCCTAACTCTTGAGGTCCAATTTCTCCTGTTAGCCTTGGGAAAATAAAAAATTGGGGGCAAAAATATCTTTTTTGTGAAAAAAATGATTTTTTATTTTTATGGCTCTACGTTATAAACTTCTGTGAAGCACTTGGGGATTCAAAGTTCTCCCCACACATCTAGATAAATTCCTTGGGGGGTCTAGTTTCCAAAATGGGGTCACTTGTGTGGGTTTCCACTGTTTAGGCACATCAGAGGCTCTCCAAACACGACATGACGCCCGCAGACCATTCCATCAAAGTCTGCAATCCAAAACGTCACTACTTCCCTTCCAAGCCTCGACGTGTGCCCATACAGTAGTTTTCTCCCATATATGGAGTATCAGCGTACTCAGGACCAATTGGACAACAACTTTTGGGGTCAAATTTCTCCTGTTACCCTTGGGAAAATAAAAAATTGGGGTCTAATAGATCATGTTTGTGGAAAAAATGATTTTTATTTTCACGCCCGTGCGTTATAAACTTCTGCAAAGCACTTGGGGGTTCACAGTGCTCACCACACATCTAGATAAGTTCATTGGGGGTCTAGTTTCCAAAATGGGGTCACTTGTGGGGGGTTTCCTATGTTCAGGCACATCAGGGGCTCTCCAAATGCGACATGGCGTCCGATCTCAATTCCGGACAGTTTTGCCATGCACCCAAAAAGTGGTTTACCCCCACATATGGAGTATCCGCGTACTCAGGACAAATTGCACAATAACTTTTCTGGTCTTGTTACCCTTGGGAAAATATAAATTAGGGGTGAAAAGATAATTTTTGTGGAAAAAAATGTGATTTTTGAATTTTATGACTACGTTATAAACTTCTGTAAAGCCCTTGGGGGTTCAAAGTGCTCACCACACATCTAGATAAGTTCCTTTAGGAGTCTAGTTTTTAAAATGGTTTTGTTTGTGGGGGGTTTCCACTGTTTAGGCACATCAGGGGCTCTCCAAAAACGACATAGCGTCCAGCCAATTCTGCGTTGAAAAAGTCAAACGGCGCTCCTTCCCTTCCGAGCTCTGCCATGCACCCAAACAGTGGTTTACCCCCACATATGGGGTATCAGAGTACTCAGGACAAATTGCACAACAACTTTTGGAGTCCAATTTCTCCTGTTACCCTTGAGAAAATAAAAAATTGGGGGCGAGAAGATAATTTTTGTGGAAAAATTATGATTTTCATTTTTACGGCTCTACGTTATAAACTTCTGTGAAGCACTTGGGGGTTCAAAGTGCTCACCACACATCTAGAGTGAAGTTAATACCAGGCTGATTGCGCTCCCGTGAATGCAGAGTCCAGAATTTCTTGTTATCCAAAGTAGATTTTTATTAAGAGGAAATAAACTAAACATATAACAACGCGTTTCGACAATGTAAAATGTCTTCAGGTATATTGTAATGAATGTTCCAAAATAGTGCAAAATACAAATAACTACTGAAAATATATAAATATATGCTATTCAAATTAATATATGAATATAATTATTATTATTTGAATAGCAAATATTTATATATTTTCAGTAGTTATTTGTATTTTTCTCCTCACCACTACCGGAGATATCGCCTCAACCAACACTGGAACTGCTGCAACCCACCAACCTGCTGTCTCCTGCCTCACAATCCTGTAGAATGTAAGCCTACAGCCTGCAATGACCCTGCTACCTCCTCACCACTACCGGAGATATTGCCTCAACCAACACCGGAACTGCTGCAACCCCCCGACCTACTGTCTCCTGCCTCACCATCCTGTAGAATGTAAGCCCGAAAGGGCAGGGTCCTCTCCCCTCTGTATCAGTCTGTCATTGTTAGTTTACTGTAAGTGATACCTGTAATTTGTATGTAACCCCTTCTCATGTACAGCACCATGGAATCAATGGTGCTATAGAAATAAATAATAATAATAATAAAAGTATTTTGTACTATTTTGGAACATTCATTACAATATACCTGAAGACATTTTACATTGTCGAAACGCGTTGTTATATGTTTAGTTTATTTCCTCTTAATAAAAATCTGCTTTGGATAACAAGAAATTCTGGACTCTGCATTCACGGGAGCGCAATCAGCCTGGTATTAACTTCACTCGATGTGTTCCTATGGTGACTTGGATAGAGCCATACACTAGCTACCAGGGATTTGCAGCAAATTAATTTCCGAAGAATCTTACTTTTGAATATCCTATGATCCCACAGTGACCTATATGCAAGCCTTCAAGATATTTAGTAGGTGAGTGTCACCTCCTGTATCTACGATCTATTTCCATACTCTTCCATTTAGATCGGTGCGCTTTCTCCCTTTCCTTTTTTCTCATTAGACACCACACATCTAGATAAGTTTCTTAGGAGGTCTACTTACCAAAATGGTGTCACTTGTGGGGGGTTTCCACTGTTTAGGCGCATCAGGGGCTCTCCAAACGGAACATGGCGTCTAATCTCAATTCAGCCAATTCTACGTTGAAAAAGTCAAACGGCGCTCCTTCCATTCTGAGCTCTGCCATGGGCCCAAACAGTGGTTCCTCCCCACATATGGGTATCAGCGTACTCAGGACAAATTGCACAACAACATCTGGGGTCCAATTTCTCCTGTTACCCTTGGTAAAATAAAAAAAAATTGGATCTGAAGTAAATATTTTGTAAAAAAAAAGTTAAATGTTCATTTTTTTTTTTTAAAACATTCCAAAAATTACTGTGAAGCACCTGAAGGGTTAATAAACTTCTTGAATGTGGTTTTGAGCACCTTGAGGGTGCAGTTTTTAGAATGGTGTCACTTTTGGGTATTTTCTGTCATATACCTGTAGACCCCTCAAAGTCACATCAAATGTGATGTGGTCCCTAAAAAAAAAATGGTATTGTAAAAATGAGAAATCACTGGCCAAATTTTAAACCTTATAACTACCTAACATAAAAAATTTTGTTTCCAAAATTGTGCAGATGTAAAGTAGACATGTGGGAAATGTTATTTGGTAACTATTTTGTGACATATTTCTCTGTTTTAACGGCATAAAAATTCAGTTTAAAAATTGCAAGATTTTCGCCATATTTCTGTTTTTTTCATAAATAAATGCAAGTTATAGAGAAGAAATTTTACCACAAACATGAAGTACAATATGTCACGAGAAAACATTCTCAGAATCACCGGGATCCATGGAAGCTCCATAGTTATAACCTCATAAAGGGACAGTGGTCAGAACTGTAAAAACTGGCCCGGACATTAACGTGCAAACAACCCTTGGAGGTTAAGGGGTTAAAATAAGGAAGAGGCGGAAGGAAGGAGGAAAATGGCAAAAAAGTCAAAAATGAATAGCTAAAATGTCAATAATGGTATGTTATTTTGTTTCTTAAATTTAGTTCTAGAGGGAATCGAGTACTTGAATTAAAGCTCCAGAAGGCTTCTCTTACTCGTCCGCGCCTCCCCATATCACCACCTCCAGCAGGTCTAGTAATTATTTTCAAAGCCAAAAATTTTTCAAGATGAAATATTTCCGCAATGTGTCAATAAAATGTTTGAATGCAGAGGATATCTGTCGATGATAAGATTGCTGTTGATGTCGTTAATATGTTCGTTGATGCATATTTTTAATAAGAGATGTGCATCCAATACATAATTTATTGCAAGCTGTGCATTCAGTGGCATAAATGGCGCGGTTACTGTTACAGTTAATGAATTGATTAATATTGTCGTGTTGACTGTTAGTCAAGTTAGAAAAAGCCGAGCAAACTTGCGGGTTCTACATCTCTGAGCTGAGCACCGAAAAAAGCCTTCAACATTGAGCCATGTACAATCTGCAGATTTAGCTCTGGAGAAGAGACTTGGAGACAGTGGATTGGCTCGTGAAGGGGCTTTTATAGAGACTATTAAACATCCAGAATTGAGAATATCAGCCTCTCTTCTAAAGTTAGAGGTTTTAGGACAATATTTTTAATGTGAAAAAATTGTGGGCCATATTGTGTAGAGAAAAAAAAACTGTTTCATGTGAATTGGTAGTAATGATCTGATTAAACTCTTTATATGAATGGTCTCCCATGACAGCACCACGAGAGAGGAGATCTGCCCTTCAGGGACAGGAAACCTACAGATACTAAAGGGCGGCACCTCTCCACAACTGTTGGTTTCCTGTCCCTGACGGGGACCCTGTTCCTACAGATACCTGCGAGGAGTCGACGGATCCCAGGCCCGGCCGGTCAGTTCAGGTAGCGGGGGTCCATTGTCTCGGCTGGTGTGGGTTCCTGAAAGCGCCACGTTGGTCCAGGATGGATTGCGCGTCAGTAAGTGGGCAGGTGGAGCTGTGTCGGGAGGATTATCGTCTCTGGAGGGCCAGCGCCGGATGGTAAGTATTCCCCTTGGGTCTGTGTGGCTCACAGCATGCTGCTGAGGCTTTGTGTTTCTGGATCCGGCAGCGTCTGGGGTCGGGCCGGGGGCTCGACCAGTGACTCGTCCTGGGTGGTCCTCTTGACGCAGTCGGCATCCTCGACTTGGGTTGCCGGGGCCTGGGGATGCATCCTGGGTGTCGGCCGGCTCAGAATAATGGCACCGCGGCCTAGCACTGCGGTCGGGGGACCGGTGAGGAGCAGAACTGCACATAGAATGGTAGAGTTGGAAGGGACCTCCTGGGCCTTCTGGTCCAACCCCCTGCTCAAAGCAGGATTCTCTAAATCATCCCAGACAGATGTCTATCCAGCCTCTGTTTGAAGACTTCCATTGAAAGAGAACTCACCACCTCTGTGGCAGCCTGTTCCACTCATTGATCACCCTAACTGTCAAAAAGTTTTTTCTAATATCTAATCTGTGTCTCTCCCATTCAGTTTCATCCCATTGCTTCTAGTCTCTCCTTGTGCAAATGAGAATAAAGATGATCCTTCTACAATGTGACAGCCCTTGAGATATTTGTAGACAGCTATTAAGTCTCCTCTCAGTCTTCTTTTTTGCAAGCTAAACATTCCCAAATCCTGCAACCGTTCCTCATAGGACATGGTTTGCAGACCGGTCACCATTCTGGTGGCTCTTCTCTGAACTTGCTCCAGTTTGTTGATGTCTTTTTTAAAATGTGGTGCCCAAAACTGGACACAGTATTCCAGATGAGGTCTGACCAAAGAGGAGTAGAGGGCAATAATGACCTCACGTGATCTAGACTGTATGCTTCTGTTGATACATCCTAGAATTGCATTTGCCTTTTTTGCTGCTGCATCACACTGTTGACTCATGTTCAGTCTGTGATCAATTAGTATACCCAAGTCTTTTTCACATGTGCTGTTACTTAGCCCTATTCCTCCCATTTTGTATATGCTTTTTTCATTTTTATTGCCCAGATGTAGTACTTTGCATTTTTCCCTGTTAAAATCCATTCTGTTAGTTGCTGCCCACTGCTCCAGTTTATGTATATCTTTTTGAATCCTCTCTCTCTCTTCTCTAGTATTAGCTACCCCTCCTAGCTTTGTGTCATCAGCAAATTTGATCAGTTTACCCTCAATTCCTTCATCTAAATCATTGATAAAGATGTTGAACAATACAGGGCCCAAAACAGAGCCTTGTGGTACCCCACTTGAGACATTCTTCCAACTGGATGTGCAGCCATTTACAACCACTCTTTGGGTCCGATCACTAAGCCAGTTATGAATGCACCTAACAGTTGCCTTGTCCATTCCATACTTAGTCATTTTTTCAATAAGGATTGTGTGAGATACTTTGTCAAATGCTTTGCTGAAGTCAAGATATACTATATCTACAGCATTTCCCTGATCCACCCAGTCAGTGATTCTGTCATAGAAGGAAATTAAGTTAGTCTGACATGACTTATTAGTTACAAACCCATGCTGACTCTGTTTAATCACTTCATTCTTATCCAGGTACTTGCATACATGTTCTTTAATAATTTGTTCAAAGATCTTTCCTGGTATAGAAGTCAGACTCACCGGCCTGTAGTTCCCTGGGTCCACCTTCTTCCCCTTTTTGAAGATAGGAACAACATTTGCTCTTCTCCAGTCTTCTGGGACTTCTCCTGTTCTCCAAGAATTTTCAAAGATTATGGACAGTGGTTCAAGAATTTCTTCTGCTATCTCCTTCAGTACCCTGGGGTGTAATTCATCTGGACCTGGAGACTTGAATTCATTTATGTTAGCTAAGTGTTTCCTCACTGTCTTTCTGTTTATAGATATCCTGGATTCTTCTATTCCTTTAATAGGACAGTGAAGATCAGTTGATGTTACATTTCCTTTCTGAGAGAAAACAGATGCAAAATAGGAATTTAAAAGTTCAGCCTTCTCAACATCCTGACTTACCATTTCATCATTTTCATCCTGTAAAAACCCTATAGCATCTTTGACTTTTCTTTTACTTTTGACGTATCCCCAAAATCCTTTTTTGTTGCTTTTGACGTCACTTGCAAGCCTTAATTCATTGTCAGCTTTAGATAATCTGATTTGTGCCCTGCAGGTTCTGCAGACGGCATTATATTCTTCTTTAGATATGCCTCCCTCTTTCCATTTGATAAACATTTCTTTCTTCCTTTTTAGCATGTGTTTAAGTTCTATGTTCATCCATCCTGGTTTCTTAAAATGCTTCCCATTCTTCCCTCTTTTCGGAATTGTTAACGATTGTGCTTTGAGAATCTCATTTTTCAAGATTTTCCATCCTTCCTGGACATTTTTGTCCTTAAGGATATCCAGCCATTGGATCCCTCCAATTCTCTTTCTGAGTTCCTTAAAATCTGCCTTTCTGAAATCTAACCTTGACGTCTGAGTCTTCACAGGTCTTCCTCCTCTTGTTATCCAAAATTCTAAAATAGCATGGTCACTACCTCCTAGGGTCCCAGCCACTCTTACCTCCTCAACCATTTCCTCCCTGTTTATGAGGATTAGATCCAAGGTAGCAGATCCCCTTGTTTTCTCCATTACCTTTTGGAAGATAAAGTTGTCAGCAAGAGAGGATAAGAATTTCCTTGACCTGTTAGTTTTGCCTGAGAGAGATTCCCAACAAATGTCTGGATAGTTGAAATCTCCCATGACCACTATGTCATATTTTTTGGAGAACTTGGCCATTTGATGCATAAAGAGTTCATCCATATCTTCAGCTTGCACAGGCGGCCTGTAGTAAATGCCTACAATGGTGTCCTTTCCATTGTTCTGTCCTTGTATTCTTACCCAAACAGTTTCCACAGAACTCCCAGTCTTTGAAGCGTCAATCTCTGTGCAGATATACGCTTTTCTAACATACAATGCAACACCTCCTCCTCGTTTATCAAGTCTGTTTCTTGCAAATAAGTTGTATCCTTCTAGCCTTGTATTCCAATCATGTGTATCGTCCCACCAAGTTTCAGTGATTCCAATGACATCATATTTCTTCTCCTGCGTTAGTAGCTCCAGTTCTCCTTGTTTGTTGCCCATGCTTTGTGCATTCGTATAGAAACACTTTAGTTTGTGATTGGTTTCTCTTCCTTCAATATTTTTATTATGTAAATTTTTTTGTCTTTGTTCTTCCCCTTCACTTCTAATAGCAGAAATCTCAATAGTATTTGTCAAGTGTATGGCTTTTGCTGGCGTTTTGCTTCCCTTCCCACATTGTTCTAGTTTAAAGCTCTCCTGATGAGTGTAGCAAGGCGACTTCCAAATACATGTTTTCCAGTCTTCGTAAGGTGCACCCCATCTCTAGCAAGTAGTCCATCGTATAGGTAATTCACTCCGTGATCCAGATATCCAAATCCTTGCTGACGGCACCATCGACGTAGCCAGTTGTTCACCTGCAGAATCTTATTCCACCTCCTTGTTCCATGGCCATCCACTGGGAGGATGGAAGAGAAGACCACCTGCGCTCCCAGTTCTTTCACTTTCTTACCTAAGTTTTCAAAGTCACTGCAGATGGTTTCCAGGTCGTTTCTAGCGGTGTCATTTGTCCCCACATGTATTAGCAGGAATGGGTAGTCATCTTTAGGTCTGAAGAGTCCTGATATCCTGTCAGACACATCTTTAATTTTTGCACCTGGCGCTGGGGGGGTGTCTCCGTCCAGGGGGGAAGGGGCGCCCGGGCCATGACCTTCTGACCCGGATATCTGGTGGGGGAGGCGTGCATAATAGAGAGCATGCACATGCATCCATGCTTCTGAGCCATTGGTCGCAATGCACAGCAGCACATTACCCAGAAGCCCCGTACTGTCTCTCAAAATTCCCGTGACAATATGGGTAGTTGCCAGGCGAGTGGTCGGTACAGCCACAGGAGCTCCTCCAGAGTCGACAAGTAAGCAGCGTCGGCTGAGATATGCCCAACTCGTGATGTGGTACCTACTTACTGCTGCAAACACTGGTAAGTGATCTTCGTGAATGTTCACTCGGTGATGCAGTCTTTCCCTTATTTTTCTTGACTTACTATGGGAAGAAATGTACAGGAAAGTCAAGGCACAAGGAATGTGCCCTCTGCAGATGCCCCCTGCCGGATTCCTGTCCGAAAAGATTGTTACCTCTGTGTCCAGCAGACGGTGAGGTTCACCGGAGGGGGAACCATCAGCCACTAGGGTAGGATACATTACCTCATGCTTACCCCCTCCCCAAAGGTAGCAGAAGAGACTTCCAACTTTACCGCAAGTTTGAAGGAGATCATTATAACAGAAGTGAGGGAGTCCATGAAGTCCCTATACCAGGGAGAGAGTTCCAAAGGGAAGGGGAAAGAACAGAAAGCAGGCTTTTCGGATTCTGACTCCTCTGTTGAGGAATGAGGATTCCTCCAGCTCATCTCCTCATCTTTTTCCTTGGAGGACGACTCTGGCCATTTTCTGCTTCCCTCTTAGACCGCGTGGACAAATTAATAAAGGCGGTCAGAGGAACAATGGGGGTGGTAGGGTCCAGGCCGGAGCGTTCTGTGTAGGACATCCATGTTTGGGGGACTAGATCAGAGAAAAGCGTAGGTCCTTTCCCTTAAATGAGAAAATTCAGAGCCTGGTGCATCGGGAATAGTAGAGGCCGGAGAAAAGGGGCTCCTTGCCTCCGGCATTTAAGCGAAGGTATCTTTTCGAGGGCCCTGTTGTAAATACTTGGGATAAAGTCCCGAAACTGGATGTGGCTGTGGCCATGGCATCAAAGAAGTCCCCTTTGAGGACCCTGAAGGACCCTCTAGATAGGAAGACTGACATGTCCCTTAAAGTAGCTTCCACATGTATGACTAGGTCAATGATGGTCTGGCTAGACCAACTCGAGACTCGGCTAAAGGAGGGAGCCTCTCATGAAACTATCCTGGGCTCCTTACCAGATTCAGGGTGCTACAGCGTTTTTATCCGATGCTTCAGCCGATTCAGTCAGGATGGCTGCTAGAGAACCAGGTCTTTCTAACGCAGCTCGGAGGGCTTTATGGCTAAAGTGCTGGCCGGAGATTTCCAGGCCAGGTCCAGACTTTGTTCCATCACATTTGAGGGAGAGTATCTCTTTGGTCCGGTCCTGGATGAGCTTCTGAAAAAGGCAGGGGACAACAAAAAAAAAAATTCCCTAGCTTATTGACCCCTTCCTACTGGTGTCCCTTCAGCAGAAGGAGGTTTGTTATGTTAAGGTAGCTGAGGAGAAAAAGCAAAAACGGTAATACACCAGAGAGGCTGGAACCTATTGGATTGCAGTAACCTGAACTAACCACACAACTAGAGGTAGCTGTGGAGCGTTCCTACGTTGATCCTAGACGCCTCGTCACAGCCTGAGAGATAGCTTTCATCTTTCTGCCTTTAGGTGTAGTTATCTGCCCCGGAGCAGATCCCCAAAGAAAATAGGAAGCCCCCAAACATGTAATGGCGGTTAGACAAGAAGAAAACACGGACAAAGACAGAAAATAGAATGAACAAACGTTGGGGCCCAATCTGTCTAGACAGAAAAGTACAGGAAAGAATTCTGACTGCAATCCAACAAAAACCCTAAAAAATACCTTCACTTCTGATTGCCAAAAAACCTGAGATCACACGATCTCTACCACCTAAATCAGATCTCTGGTGTAACAAAACAAAGCCGCAGCCACTGAAAAAACAGGAAAAAGCAAATGAAAAAACAACAGTGGCTACAGATAAATTGAGAGGAGCACAGGCCCCCAGGAGGGGACCCGGCTGACCTCCACAAAAGTGCAGAAAACTGTGCAAAAAGCAAGCACAAAAAGAAAAGCAGAAAATATCTGAAGGCAGCAGGTGCAGGCAAGACTCCAGCAAACTTCCAAATGAATCAGGAACCACAACTGAGACAAGAACAATTGATCACCGGCGACCATAATGGGAGGGAACCTCCGTTATATCAGTCCAGTCAGTGATCCAAGATTGCTATTCCTCGCTGGACGGTTCAGTACTGTCTGTAACCACCTAAGGGAGCCTCTGCTCAGAAACCATCTCTAGCACATTCATAAGAGGTTCAGTCGTAGGAGGCCTTCCAGGGACCGAGCCAAGTGGAATGAGAAGAAGAAAAGAGGTGCGCGGTTCATATTTAGAGGTTTGTCGCGAGAGTGTAAGAAGCCGTCCTAATGACTGGTGGTTCCTGTGGGGGTTAGATTGTCTGCCTTCTACCCAGCCTGGTCACGAATCTCCAACAGTGTGTGCGTGTATAGTCTAATATCGTCAGGAGTAAGATTGGAATTTTCTTCTTTTTTCTACAGGATAAATTCATGGTAACCCCTTTCCAGTCTTCCCTCTCAGAGCAGGCGGCCCTAGAGGCAGAGGTCCTGGAACTATGCCATAAGGAGGTCCTGGTGGAGGTTCCGGGGTCAGAGAGACAGAGGATTCTACAACCCCCCCTATATTTTTGCTTCGGAAGCCAGATGGCTCCTTCAGGACTATCATTAATCTTAGAACCCTGAATGAAATTAATTTTTGAAAACTGTTTTATGGCAGTGTTAGATCTAAAAAATGCATACTACCATGTGCCTATTCACACAGATCATCAGCGATTCCTCAGGGTGGCAGTAATCATGGGGGGGTGCAGTCCAACGCTTCCAGTTTAGAGTTCTCCCCTTAGGCCTTGCGGTTGCCCCTCGTGTTTTTACACAGATAGTTGCCAAGGTCATGGCCCACCTCCGTGAGGCCGATATCCTGATTATTCCCTACTTGGACGACTTTCTGATTGTAGGCAGATCATTGCCTTGTTCAAGTAGAAAGGACAATATGCACTCTGGAGCACTTGGGGTGGCTGCTAAACACTAAAAAATCTCGGCCTCAACCCTTAAAAGTGCAGCAGTTTTTGGGGCTCATTTTGAATTCAGAAAAGTAGGAGTGCCGTCTACCATCTGACAAGCAAGGTCGCTTTTGTTACCAGGTTTTGAGAGCATCAAACAGTCCCACCATGTCCCATAGGCAGTCTATGTCCCTGTTGGATTCCCTAACTTCATGCATCCCAGCGGTCCGATGGGTGCAATTTCATACAAGGACCCAACAAAGAGATGTCTAAGTTAATGATAGAGCCCTTGGGGGTTTCCTGCAGGGGCGGCTGACCTAGTCCTCGGCTTCCATACGTTCCCTTGGGTGGTGGTTAGACTAGGGTAACCTGTCCAGGAGGTTTCTTGCGAAAATCGCATATCCTGAGTAATCACCACGGACGCTGGCCCTACTGGTTGGGGGGCACATATGGGAGAGATCACAGTCCAGGGCCTATGGGATCAATGGGTAGAGAGTTCTTCTAACCTGAAGGAGCTAACAGCGGTAGAACTGTCAGTTAAAGGACTCCTTATATACCTGCAGAGTCATCACGTAAGGATCCTTTCCGACAATCAGGTGGCAATTGGCTGCATTTACCACCAAGGTGGAACTTGATCCAGACCCCTAATGGGAGTAACAGAACACCTGTTTCAGATAATAGAGGAGCATTTCAGCAGCAGATGAAGGAAGGGAGACACACTAGTCATTACTAGTGGGTAGGCGGAGCCCAGATGAGATAGACACCTCAGATTAAAAAGGGTTGACCGGCCCCTCCAGCTCGGGCTCCTCCTACTCAGCTCTCCAGTCTAAAATTTGAGGTCTCAGAGGATAGTCGCTGCTGGTGCAGCTCCTCAGAAGAATTTTTTATTTTTATCGGACAGAGACTTGGACAGTGGTCTAGAGGTCTCAGGGGTCTCAGCGCTGCTGGACCCCCACCCCTCCCTTGGCGGATCTGCATTACCCTTATGGTGGTCCCTACAGAACCCTGCCGGCCCTGGGGGATGAGGGTTGCTTCCCTGGCGGGGACGCAAACCACGCTTCTGGGGTCACTGCGTTCCCCGCCCTGGGGGGGAAGCGATGGGCACAGCGCCACAAATCCCTGGGGGTCCCTGTGGCGCTCAGCTGGGTGAGTACTCAAAAGATACATTTTTTATTAATGTGTTTTGAGTGCTTCAGCGGCTGCTGCGGCAGCCGCTGGTACGTGTCAGTGTGATGACTTTCACTTTTGTCCGCAGGTGGATGCCTGCAGGACATAGGATCGCTCCATTGCGGCGGCCATTATGGACGTGGCAGGAGGAGAGCGGGGGAGTTGCGCCCTTCTTTTTTGAAATCCGAGGGGGCGTGGCCTCGCGCTTCCTGCTCTCTCGCGGGCAGGAAGCGCTCTGAGCCCGCGATTTCGCCGGCTCTCTCTCTTCCGGCCTTATCCTCCAGCGCGGCGGCCATTATTTTAGGCATCTCTGGGCTCCTCACTCTCCTCCCCTCCCGAACAGAAGCTAAGACACAGCGGTACACCGCGGACCAGCTGGGTGAGTCGCTTAATTTTCTCACCACCACAGCGCAGGCACCTTTCTTCAGCAAAATAAGAAGGCGCTGTCCTGCAGCTTTTCCTCATAAGAGGCACCCTGTCTGGGGCTCGCGCACCTTTTTTAATTTAACAAAAGGTTGTGGGGAGTCGGCGACATTAACCCCTTCAAGGCGGTTAACGATTAATGGGAGACAGCTGGGGTAGCTCTCTCTAAGAGCTTTAACCCTTCAGCGTTTGGTTTTTAAAAAAAAAAAAAAAAAGACCACACTGTCCTAGTTACTGACAGGTTTAACCTGCCATATACTGCGTGAGGGCATGTCAGATCAGGAGCCAAGAGGTGCGGACAGTCTCCCAGATCCGCTACAGGATCAGTCTCACGTATCTGACACGCAGACCTCGACGGCATCAAGCGCAGCAGTCGGAGGTGTCAGTGATGTCAAAATGGAGGCCCTAGCTCGTTCCATTGATGGCCTGTCTGAACTTCTAGGTCGTTGGGTGTCAGCTAGACCTTCTCATGGTAGAAAGCGACACAGGCCGGTGCCATCCTCCCCGCATAGCGACTCTCAGATATCGGGCTTGGAGGGTTCCCCTTCAAACTCGGATGGGGAGTTGTCGGATTCAGATAAGGAGGATCGGCAGGGACACTCTTCCTCTCTTTTGAGCCGTACAGAGGCTTTTATTGGAGCCATGAGGGAGGCGTTGCAGTTACCGGAGGAGGTAACTAGACGTCCTGGTAAGTCGGCCCGAATGTTTCAGGATTCGCATAGGTCGCGATCAATTTTACCATCTCTGGATGAACTTAACGAGGCAGTGGAACAGGAACGTCTGTGTCCAGATAAACGTTTTCAGGGGACACGATTGTTTGAGACGCTCTATCCGTGTACAACGGAGTTGGTTGATAATTGGATTCCTTCCCCTGAAGTGGATGTCCCTTTATCCCAGCTTAGCAAATCCTCGTTACTTCCTGTTAAAGGGAAGGCGAGTCTACAGGATCCGCTGGACAGAAAACGGAGATGGCGGCAAAATCCATCTACGAGGCCGCGGGTCATGGATTCAGAGCAGTACTAGGGTCCATGGGTGCTTGTAAAGCTTCCCTAAGCTGGTTAGACCGTCTAAGGACGGCGTGGCAAGATGGATCCCCTCTATCCGAGGTAGATGGGCTTTTCAAGCTGTTGGAGGATGCAGCCCGATATGGCTATGATGCAGGTCTGGATACTGCGTCACTGCTGTCCAGGGCGCAATCCTCGGCGGTCACAGTCAGAAGAGCACTGTGGCTTAGACAGTGGACCGGAGACGCGGTCTCCAAGCAAGGTTTGCTATCTTTGGCTTACAAGGGTGGTCAGTTATTTGGATCTGACCTCACGGAGCTGATTGCCAAGGCAAAGGCAAAAGAAGCGCCTTTACCGCGGCGAAAAGCTGTGGCTTCTGCGTCTGGCAGACCTAGTGCCGGTAGTGGTCGGCGGTCCTTTCGATCCAGGGGACGGTTCGGTCAGCCCTCTTGGGGATCGGGTCGTCCCTCTTTTTCGGGAAAAAAGACCTCTCAGAAATCCCGCACCCCCTGGAAACAAAGTTTCCGTCAAGATAAGCTGGAAACTGACAAAAAGCCCGCTAAGGCGGACTGACGCCAGGGTCTCACTCGAGGGCTCTCGAGTGGGGGGTCGCCTGCTCCAATTCAAATCGACTTGGGTTTCCCGCGTTCCAGACGCCTGGGTGACGCAGGTTGCGTCGCCAGGCTATTTCATAGAATTTTTTTCTCAACCCCCGGACAGTTTTTGCCAATCTCGCATTCCGTCAGAGCCCGAGCTATTTGCCGCTCTACTGCGAGAGGTCGATTCCCTTCTGCAGAAGGGTGTGGTGGTACCGGTTCCGCCGGAGGACCGGGGAAGAGGGTTTTATTCCAACCTCTTTGTGGTCCCCAAAAAGGAGGACAAATTTCGTCCCATCCTGGATCTCAAGAGATTGAATCGGCATGTCCGCACCCGGAAATTCCGCATGGAGTCACTTCGCTCCGTTGTGGCGGCCCTGTCGCAGAACGATTTTTTGGTGTCAATCGACATTCGCGACGCCTATTTGCATGTTCCAGTCGGAAGGGCCCACCAACGCTTCCTTCGTTTTGCCATAGGTCAGGACCACTACCAATTTGTGGCCCTACCATTCGGGTTGGCCTCAGCACCCAGGGTTTTTACGAAACTTCTAGCACCTCTCATGGCGATTCTTCGAAGACAGGGGGTTACGATTCTTCCCTACCTGGACGACCTTTTGATTGTGGCGTCCTCAAAGGAGGAGGCGGTGACGGCTCGCAATCTATCCCTTCAGCTCCTGGAGGACTTCGGGTGGCTGGTCAATTGGGAGAAATCGTCTCTGGAACTGTCGCAGTCAATCCTGTTTTTGGGGATGCATTTCGACACGGTACGAGCAGTGGTGTCTCTACCTCCAGACAAGCAAGCATGTCTCCTTCGACATGCACAGGTTATGAAGTCTTCGACAGCGATGTCCCTTCGAAGCTGTATGCGCCTTCTGGGTTTGATGGTGGCGTCCATGGAGGCACTTCCGTTTGCCCAGTTTAATTCCAGGGCCCTCCAAAGGCTCATTCTGAGCCGTTGGGATCGATCGCAGGCTTCGCTGGATTGCAGGGTCATCATCTCCCACAGGGTATGAGATTCGCTAGGATGGTGGTTACGTCCAGAAGCGTTAGAATCATAGAATGGTAGAGTTGGAAGGGACCTCCTGGGCCTTCTGGTCCAACCCCCTGCTCAAAGCAGGATTCTCTAAATCATCCCAGACAGATGTCTATCCAGCCTCTGTTTGAAGACTTCCATTGAAGGAGAACTCACCACCTCTCGTGGCAGCCTGTTCCACTCATTGATCACCCTAACTGTCAAAAAGTTTTTTCTAATATCTAATCTGTGTCTCCTCCCATTCAGTTTCATCCCATTGCTTCTAGTCTTTCCTTGTGCAAATGAGAATAAAGATGATCCTTCTACAATGTGACAGCCCTTGAGATATTTGTTGACAGCTATTAAGTCTCCTCTCAGTCTTCTTTTTTGCAAGCTAAACATTCCCAAATCCTGCAACCGTTCCTCATAGGACATGGTTTGCAGACCGGTCACCATTCTGGTGGCTCTTCTCTGAACTTGCTCCAGTTTGTTGATGTCTTTTTTAAAATGTGGTGCCCAAAACTGGACACAGTATTCCAGATGAGGTCTGACCAAAGAGGAGTAGAGGGCAATAATGACCTCACGTGATCTAGACTGTATGCTTCTGTTGATACATCCTAGAATTGCATTTGCCTTTTTTGCTGCTGCATCACACTGTTGACTCATGTTAAGTCTGTGATCAATTAGTATACCCAAGTCTTTTTCACATGTGCTGTTACTTAGCCCTATTCCTCCCATTTTGTATATGCTTTTTCATTTTTATTGCCCAGATGTAGTACTTTGCATTTTTCCCTGTTAAAATCCATTCTGTTAGTTGCTGCCCACTGCTCCAGTTTATGTATATCTTTTTGAATCCTCTCTCTCTCTTCTCTAGTATTAGCTACCCCTCCTAGCTTTGTGTCATCAGCAAATTTGATCAGTTTACCCTCAATTCCTTCATCTAAATCATTGATAAAGATGTTGAACAATACAGGGCCCAAAACAGAGCCTTGTGGTACCCCACTTGAGACATTCTTCCAACTGGATGTGCAGCCATTTACAACCACTCTTTGGGTCCGATCACTAAGCCAGTTATGAATGCACCTAACAGTTGCCTTGTCCATTCCATACTTAGTCATTTTTTCAATAAGGATTGTGTGAGATACTTTGTCAAATGCTTTGCTGAAGTCAAGATATACTATATCTACAGCATTTCCCTGATCCACCCAGTCAGTAATTCTGTCATAGAAGGAAATTAAGTTAGTCTGACATGACTTATTAGTTACAAACCCATGCTGACTCTGTTTAATCACTTCATTCTTATCCAGGTACTTGCTTACATGTTCTTTAATAATTTGTTCAAAGATCTTTCCTGGTATAGAAGTCAGACTCACCGGCCTGTAGTTCCTTGGGTCCACCTTTTTCCCCTTTTTTTTGAAGATAGGAACAACATTTGCTCTTCTCCAGTCTTCTGGGACTTCTCCTGTTCTCCAAGAATTTTCAAAGATTATGGACAGTGGTTCAAGAATTTCCTCTGCTATCTCCTTCAGTACCCTGGGGTGTAATTCATCTGGACCTGGAGACTTGAATTCATTTATGTTAGCTAAGTGTTTCCTCACTGTCTTTCTGTTTATAGATATCCTGGATTCTTCTATTCCTTTAATAGGACAGTGAAGATCAGTTGATGTTACATTTCCTTTCTGAGAGAAAACAGATGCAAAATAGGAATTTAAAAGTTCAGCCTTCTCAACATCCTGACTTACCATTTCATCATTTTCATCCTGTAAAAACCCTATAGCATCTTTGACTTTTCTTTTACTTTTGACGTATCCCCAAAATCCTTTTTTGTTGCTTTTGACGTCACTTGCAAGCCTTAATTCATTGTCAGCTTTAGATAATCTGATTTGTGCCCTGCAGGTTCTGCAGACGGCATTATATTCTTCTTTAGATATGCCTCCCTCTTCCATTTGATAAACATTTCTTTCTTCCTTTTTAGCATGTGTTTAAGTTCTATGTTCATCCATCCTGGTTTCCTTAAATGCTTCCCATTCTTCCCTCTTTTCGGAATTGTTAACGATTGTGCTTTGAGAATCTCATTTTTCAAGATTTTCCATCCTTCCTGGACATTTTTGTCCTTAAGGATATCCAGCCATTGGATCCCTCCAATTCTCTTTCTGAGTTCCTTAAAATCTGCCTTTCTGAAATCTAACCTTGACGTCTGAGTCTTCACAGGTCTTCCTCCTCTTGTTATCCAAAATTCTAAAATAGCATGGTCACTACCTCCTAGAGTCCCAGCCACTCTTACCTCCTCCACCATTTCCTCCCTGTTTATGAGGATTAGATCCAAGGTAGCAGATCCCCTTGTTTTCTCCATTACCTTTTGGAAGATAAAGTTGTCAGCAAGAGAGGATAAGATTTTCTTGGACCTGTTAGAGACCTGAGAGAGATTCCCAACAAATGTCTGGATAGTTGAAATCTCCCATGACCACTATGTCATATTTTTTGGAGAACTTGGCCATTTGATGCATAAAGAGTTCATCCATATCTTCAGCTTGCACAGGCGGCCTGTAGTAAATGCCTACAATGGTGTCCTTTCCATTGTTCTGTCCTTGTATTCTTACCCAAACAGTTTCCACAGAACTCCCAGTCTCTGAAGCGTCAATTTCTGTGCAGATATACGCTTTTCTAACATACAATGCAACACCTCCTCCTCGTTTATCAAGTCTGTTTCTTGCAAATAAGTTGTATCCTTCTAGCCTTGTATTCCAATCATGTGTATCGTCCCACCAAGTCTCAGTGATTCCAATGACATCATATTTCTTCTCCTGCGTTAGTAGCTCCAGTTCTCCTTGTTTGTTGCCCATGCTTTGTGCATTCGTATAGAAACACTTTAGTTTGTGATTGGTTTCTCTTCCTTCAATATTTTTATTTATCCCTGGGGAAGTCTTTCCTCCCTCCGAAGTGGTCGGTCATAACCACCGATGCCAGCCTGACGGGCTGGGGGGGTGTCTGGAACGATCTCTGGATTCAGGGAGTATGGTCGTCGGAAGAGTCTGTCTTGCCGATCAACATCCTGGAATTGAGGGCGATTTTCCTTTGCCTCCAACACTGGACGGTCCCTTTAAGCGGTCGGCCAGTCCGGGTGCAGACAGACAATGCGACGGCGGTCGCATATATCAACCACCAAGGCGGGACAAGGAGTTCCAGGCTCATGGTGGAGGTATCTCGGATCCTGGTATGGGCAGAGACCAGAGTGCCAGCCATCTCTGCGATCCACATTCCAGGAGTTCAGAATATCACGGCGGACTTTCTCAGTCGCGAGAAGATGGACCCCGGAGAATGGAGTCTTCATCCGGAAATTTTGCTCTGCTGTGCTCCCGTTGGGGAACTCCCCAAGTGGATTTGATGGCATCCAGGTTCAATGCCAAGTTACCGACTTTCATGTCCAGGTACAAGGACCCGAAGGCTGTGGCAGTGGATACTCTGGTGGCTCCGTTGGACCACTTCGAGCTGATCTATGTGTTCCCGCCGATATCCTTACTTCCTCTGGTGTTGCGTCGGATCAGGCTGGAGAGAATCCCGGCTATGTTGATAGCCCCAGATTGGCCAAGGAGGACGTGGTTTTCGACACTGGTGTCGCTTCTGGCAGCGCCTCCATTTCCACTTCCTCTTCGCCCGGACCTGTTAACCCAAGGGCCCGTTCGTCATTTGGACCTGAAGTCTCTGCGTTTGACGGCGTGGCTCTTGAGACCGAAATTTTGACCCGTCGAGGTTTTTCAGCCGAAGTCATTGCCACTTTGCGAGCTGCCAGAGGTCCGGCTACTACTAGGATTTACCACAAGACTTGGGAAGCCTTCTTTTCGTGGTGTTCGGGTTCTTCAAGGAACCCGAGGATTTTTTCCATTCCCAATTTATTGGCTTTTCTGCAATTCGGGCTGGACAAGGGTTTGGCAGTTAGCACCCTGATGGGTCAGGTTTCTGCTCTGTCCTTGCTGTTTCGGAAGGCTATCGCCTCGCGTAGGGACGTACGTTCCTTTTTTCGCGGAGTAACCCGTCAGTTTCCGCCGCGGAAGGTGCCTGTGTCTCCTTGGCGGCTCAATCTTGTTTTGGAGACTCTTCAACATGGTCCTTTTGAGCCTATGGACTCTGTTAACCTTTCTTTGCTTTCTTGGAAGGTTGCCTTCCTAGTGGCGGTCACCTCTTTGAGAAGGGTTTCTGAGTTGGCGGCTCTTTCTTGTTCGCCTCCATTCCTGGAGTTTCACCCGGATCGTGTGGTGCTTCGCACACGGGGTGACTTCCTACCTAAGGTGGTATCGCAATTTCATGTTAACCAGGATATTGTGTTGCCCTCGCTCTGTCCGGTGCCGAGGAATGCGAAGGAACGGGCTTTGCACACATTGGATCTGGTGCGGGCTTTGAAGTTCTATTTGTCTATTACTCAAAGTTTTCGGAAGTCGGACTCTCTGTTTGTGATTCCAGCAGGTCGTCGGCTTGGTCAACGAGCTTCCAAGGACACTATAGCTCGTTGGATTCGATCGGCCATTTTAGAGGCTTACCTACTTAAGGGCGAACCTTGCCCGTTAAGATCCGAGCTCACTCTACGAGAGCTGTGGGTTCATCGTGGGCTTTTCATCAAGGGGCCTCGGCAGCTCAGCTCTGCCGGGCGGCGACCTGGCGCTCCGTCCACACGTTTACAAAATTTTATAAGGTGGATGTCAGTGCTTCCGCTGATGCGGCCTTAGGACGAAGGGTCCTACAGGCGGCTGCAGTTTAAAGGTTTTCCGTTACCTGGTGTTTAGCGCTAGTTGCGCATTTATTTAGGTTGTTGGGATTTGCCTTGTTTTTTGGTTTTTTTCCCACCCTTAATTTTTGGACTGCTTTGGGACGTCCCACTAGTAATGACTAGTGTGTCTCCCTTCCTTCATCTGCTGCTGAAAGACGGATTTTGGTAAGAACTTACCTGTAAAATTCTTTTCAGCGAAGAAGGAAGGGAGACACACATCCCTCCCATGGCAGAAGTGTGTTGTTGTGGTTTCAGATGCGGCGTGACCCTTCTCTGATAGCGATTATCTGGGCTGAGGTCAGCGCGCTACGGCTCTGTTCCAGCATCGCCAGCTCATCGCAGTAGTCAGGTTCAGTGAGTAGTACCTGGAACTGTGTGTTTTTTTTCCTGTTACATGCATAACCTGTATTCTTGTCTTTTCTCTGAAGTCCTTCAGAAAGGGTTATGTTGCTCCGCTGGTGATATTTGCTCTTCCTTAGCTTGTGTACGACTGGAGAGCTGAGTAGGAGGAGCCCGAGCTGGAGGGGCCGGTCAACACTCTTTTTAATCTGAGGTGTCTATCTCATCTGGGCTCCGCCTACCCACTAGTAATGACTAGTGTGTCTCCCTTCCTTCTTCGCTGAAAAGGATTTTACAGGTAAGTTCTTACCAAAATCCGTCTTTTCTATCTTTGACACTACTGCACATAAAGGGAAAGGACAATATCGGCGCAGACTTTTTGAGCCGCAACTTACTAAGTCAGGGAGAATGGACGCTAAAAGGTGCCATCTTCTACTAGATTGTGCAGATGTGGGGCCGGATGTAGACTTCTTTGCCACCAGGAGAAACAGGAAAGTGAAACAGTTTTGTTCTCTGGACCCCTGAGAGAACCCTCTGGTGGTAGATGCCTTCCTGATAAAGTGGGACTTCAACCTGGTTATGCCTTTCCTCCATTAGCTCTTTTGCCTCTAGTAGTGAGGAAAATCAGGGAAGACAGGGCAAGGATTATAGTAATTGCCCCCTTTTGGCCCAGAAGGGCGTGGTTCTCATGGCTAAGGACCATGTCTGTCTCCGATTCATGAGTGCTACGGTACATCCGAATCTCCTCTCCCAGGGTCCAGTCTACCATCTACAAGTGGCGGGGCTCCACCTGACGGCGTGGAATTTTGAAAGGTCGTTTCTGAGTGATAAAGGATTCTCCGCCAATTTAGTAGCCACCCTTGTAAAAAGTAGGAAGGTAATTACGACTAGGATCTATGCTAGGACCTGGAGGAAATTTATAGCTACTTCAGAATTTAGTCGGGTATGGGGTGCCAATAGGCCAAATTCTGGAGTTCCTTCATACGAGTCTGGAGATAGGTCTTTCCACTAGTACCCTTAAAGTACAGGTGTTGGCCCTTGGAGCCTTATTTAGCTGCGACGTCGCTGGTAACTACTGGGTCGCCAGGTTTATTAAAGCGGCTGGCACATTTAGACCCATACATAGAGGAAGGTTTATGCCATGAGACTTGAACTTGGTGCTCACGGCCATGACTGAGACCCCGTTTGAGCCCATGGTATCTGCCTCAAGGTAGCCTTCGTAGTCGCATTAACTTTGGTTCTGAGGGTGAGTGATATTCAGGCTCTTTCTAGACTACCTACTTATACGCTGTCCCTGGATAACACAGTGGTATTTAGGGCAGATCCAGCTTAGTTGCCCAAGGTTGCCTCAAGATTCCACAGGTCGCAGGAAATAGTTCTTCCTTCTTTCCTCCCCAATCCTACTAACCAGAAGGAAAGGAAGCGTCATAACTTTAGACGTTGGGTATTCCAGCAGGCATCTCCTATCGGTCACTAATCCTTGGAAGAAGGACAATGCCTTGTTTGTATCCTTCCAGCCCGCCAAGAAAGGTTTTACAGTGTCAAAAAGCACTTTAGCTAGGTGGATTAGGGAGGCTATTTCTTTAGCATATACATCGAGTGGCATGCCGGCATCGGAGGGCCTTAGGGCGCATTCCTCGAGCCATGGCAACCTCATGGGCAGAGAGATCGGAAGTCTCCATCGACCAAATATGTAAGGCATCTATATGGTCTTCTCCTTCCACCTTTTTATAATCGTTACAGGTTGGATATGGGTGCTTCCTCAGATCTCACCTTCGGTATAAGGGTGCTGCAGGCTGTGGTCCCTCACTAAGGCAGTTGTTACATCTCTAATTCTCTCGTGGTGCTGTCATGGGAGACCGAATAAAGTCTTAGTTACTTACCGGTAACAGTATTTTTCGGAGCCTATGACAGCACCCTTCTCCCTTCACGTGTTGGTGCGCACTTCTTCCTCTTATAAGTTTTCACGTGTGTGAAATTGTTCGGTGTTGAGTATTGTACATATTTTTTGCCATTAACCATGGTGTTCCTCCTGAGCTCTGTAATCCAACTGATGCGTGGGAGAGGTGCCACCCTTTTGTATCTGTAGGTTTCCTGTCCCTGAAGGGCGGATCCCCTCTCTCGTGGTGTTGTCATGGGCTCTGAAAAATACCGTTACCGGTAAGTAACTAAGACTTTTTGTGTGAAATGGATCGTGCTCTTTTGAGCACCCAAGGGGCTACCCTCCGTTTAGCATGTCTGCTGTCCAAGTGATTATTTTTTAGCCTGCTGTCAGTAGGATTGGTACAATTTCTTTTAATACGGATGTATTCACCTATGGGAACCGCTTTAGCTACGTGTTTGGGATGACGGCTCTTGTAATGCATAATGGTGTTACCTGCTAGTGGTTTTCTGAATGTGGAGGAAATAATAAATTCATCTGTCACACCCGCAATTTACAAATCCAGAAACGTTATTTTGGAGGAATTATGATTGATTGTAAATTGTAGATTGAATTCATTTGAATATATTTATCGAAGAGTGATATGGCAGACACATGGAGACGGCAGACGAGGAGTGTATGGTCGATGTATCTGCCATACCACTCAATGGAAGCCAAAAAAGGGTTATTTGGACAGTATAAAAATAGTATTTCTTCTCGATAAGACATTACCAAATTTGCCAATGACAGGGAGAATTTGGCCCCCATTGACACTCCTCGATGTTGGAAATAATTACCATCAAATAAAAAAAGACTTGTGACATAAGAAATGAGGTAGCTTGGATGATATATTTTTGCAGAGTTGGATTCTAATTGCTGTATTTATTAAGGTGAAAAGTTAAAGCTTCCAAAGCAAAAGTATATAAAGAGATTTCATCATATGCAATCCAAATAAATTCTGATGACCATTTCATTTTTGAGAATTGGTCTAAGAAGTCACTGGAGTCTTTAACCCCTTCGCCCCAAAGCCTGTTTTCACCTTCCTGACCGGGCCAATTTTTACAGTTCTGACCAATGTCATTTTTGAGACAATTTATTATTTTATTTGGGAAGTTATAAGGGTTAACCCCTTTCTGTCATCAGACGTGCTATCCCGTCCATGTGCCCTGGGACTTAATTCCCATGGACGGGATAGTACGTCATGCGCGATCAGCTGCGCTCACGGGGGAGCGCAGTTGATCGCGGCCGGGTGTCACAGCTGGCACCTGGCACTATGTTCCAGGAGCCGTCACGGACCGCGCAGGGAGGGGGCGATCGCGCTGTTCCGAGGGCCTCCTCCCTGCAGGACCCCGGATCCAAGATGGCCACGGGGTCCTGCAGGGAGGCGGCTTCCTCAAAGAAAGCCTCCTGCACTGCCTGCGATCTGACACTATACAGTGATGTCCCACAAAGTAAAAAAGTAAAAAAATAAAAATTTACATGTATAAAAAAATTCCTAAAGAAAGAAAAAAAATATTCCCTAATAAATTCATTTCTTTATGTAAATAAAAAACAATAAAAGTACACATATTTAGTATCGCCACGTCCATAACGACCCGACCTATAAAACTGTCCCACTAGTTAACCCCTTTAGTGAACCCCTTAAAAAAAAAAATCAAAGCAAAAAACAATTATCATCATACCGTCGAGCAAAAAGTGGAATAACACGAGATCAAAAAGACCGATATAAATAAACATGGTACCGCTGAAAACGTCATCTTGTCCCGCAAAAAACGAGCCGCCATACAGCATCATCAGCGAAAAAATAAATTTATAGCTCGCAGAATAAAGCAATGCAAAAATAATTTTTTATATAAAATAGTTTTTATTGTATAAAAGCGCCAGAACATAAAAAAATGATATAAATGAGTTATCGCTGTAATCGCACTGACCCAAAGAATAAAACTGCATTATTAATTTTACCACACGCGGAACGGTATAAACGCCCCCCCCCAAAAGAAATTCATGAATTGCTGTTTTGTGTTCATTCTGCCTCCCAAAAATCGTAATAAAAAGCGATCAAAAATGTCATGTGCCCAAAAATGGTACCAATAGAAACGTCACCTCGTCCCGCAAAAAATAAGACCTCACATGACTCAGTGGGCCAAAATAAGAAAAAATTATAGCTCTCAAAATGTGATGATGCAAAAACTATTTTTTGCAATAAGAAGCGTCTTTTAGCGTGACAGCTGCCAATCATAAAAACCCGCTATAAATAGTAAATCAAACCCCCTTTATCACCCCCTTAGTTAGTGAAAAATAATAAAATTTAAAAAATGTATTTATTTCCATTTTCCCGTTAGGGTTGGGGCTAAAGTTAGTTTTAGGGGTATGTTAGGGTTAGGTTTGTGGTTGGGATTAGGGTTAGGTGTGTGTTGGGGTTAGGGTTGGAGTTAGAATTGGGGGATTTCCACTGTTTAGGCACATCAGGGGCTCTCCAAACGGAACATGGTGTCTGATCTCAATTCCAGCCAATTCTGCTTTGAAAAAGTCAAACGGTGCTCCTTCCATTCTGAGCTCTGCCATGCACCAATACAGTAGTTTACCCCCACATATGGGGTATCAGCGTACTCAGCACAAATTGCACAATAACTCTTGGGGTCCAATTTTTTCTGTTACCCTTGGGATAAGTTCCTTAGGGAGGTCTAGTTTTCAAAATGGGGTCACTTTTGGCGGTTTTCCACTGTTTAGGCACATCAGGGGCTCTCCAAACGCGACATGGCGTTCAGCCAATTCTGCGTTGAAAAAGTCAAATGGCGCTCCTTCCCTTCCGAGCTCTGCCATGCACCCAAATAATGGTTTACCCCCACATTTTGGGTATCAGCGTACTCAGGACAAATTGTACAATAACTTTTGAAGTCTTGTTACCCTTGAAAAAATAGAAATTGGGGTGAAAAGATCATTTTTGTGTAAAAAAATGTTTTTTTAATTTTACAGCTGTACGTTATAAACTTGTGTGAAGGTCTTGGGGGTTCAAAGTGCTCACCACAGATCTAGATAAGTTACTTAGGGGGTCACTTGTGGGGTGTTTCCACTGTTTAGGCACATCAGGGGCTCTCCAAACGCGACATGGCGTCCCTATCTCGATTCCAGCCAATTTTGGTTTGAAAAAGTCAAACGGCTCTCCCTCCCTTCTGAGCCCTATCGTGTGCCCAGACAGTGGTTTTCCCCCCCATATGAGGTATCAGTGTACTCAGTACAAATTGGACAACTACTTTATCTGTCCAATTTCTCCTTTTACCCTTGTTAAAATAAAAAAAAGATAATTTTTGTGACTAAAAAGTTAAATGTTCATTTTTTCCTTACACGTTGCATCAGCTCCTGTGAAGCACCTGAAGGGTTAATAAACTTCTTGAATGTGGTTTTGAGTAGCTTGAGGGGTTCAGTTTTTAGAATTGTGTCACTTTTGGGCATTTTCTGCCATATAGACCCCTCAAAGTGACTTCAAATGTTTTGTACATTTTGTTGTAAAAATGAGAAATCGCTGGTTAACTTTTAACCCTTGTAACTTCCTAACAAAAAAAAATTTGTTTCCAAAATTGTGCTGATGAAAAGTAGACATGTGGGAAATGTTATTTAGTAACTATTTTGTGTGACATATTTCTCTGTTTTAAGGGAATAAAAATTAAAAGTTTGAAAATTGCAAAATTTTCGCCATATTTCCATTTTTTTCATAAATAAACGCAAGTTATATCGAAGAAATTTTACCATTATCATGAAGTACAATATGTCACGAGAAAACAGTCTCAGAATCACCAAGATCCGTTGAAGCGTTCCAGAGTTCTAACCTCATAAAGGGACAGTGGTCAGAATTGTAAAAATTCAGACAAGGTAAGACGGTCACAGAGGAGCGCCAGCCAAGCGCAGCTTTAGGTGATGTAATGCAGCTCCAGCCGGGTGCCTCAGATGAGGAAGTGAGGTGCAGACTTGGATGAAACCCGATCAACAGGAGCGCAAAACATGGGTTAATTTAGTAGTCAATCTTCTTTTATTAAAGCCACAATGCGTTTCAACAGGTAATTCTGTCTTCTCCTTGCACCTGAGGAAGACAGAATTACCTGTTGAAACGCGTTGTGGTTTTAATAAAAGAAGATTGACTACTAAATTAACCCATGTTTTTGCGCTCCTATTGACCGGGTTTCATCCAAGTCTGCAGAATTGTAAAAATTGGCCCGGTCATTAACGTGCAAACCACCCTTGGGAGTTAAGGGGTTAAAAGTTGACCAGCGATTTCTTATTTTTACAACAAAATTTTCAAAACTTTTTTTTTTTTTTTTTTTTTTTTTAGGGACTATCTCACATTTAAAGCGACTTTAAGGGGCCTATGTGACAGAAAATATCCAAAAGTGACACCATTCTAAGATGCTAAAAACCACATTCAAGAAGTTTATTTAACCCTTCAGGTGCTTCACAGGATTTTTTGGAATGTGGAAGGAAAAAAGTAAACATTTACTTTTCATTCACATTTTCCTTTAGACCTTTTTTTTTTTTTTTTTTTTTTACTTTCTCCAGGGTAACAGGAGAAAATGGACCATACAATTTGTTGTGCAATTTCTCTTGAGTATGCTGATACCCCATATGTGGGGGGACCCACTATTTGGGCTCACGGCAGAGCTTGGAAGGGAATGAGCGCCGTTTGACTTTTTGAATTTAGAATTTGCTGGAATAATTTTCGGTCGTGTTTGGAGAGCCCCTGATGTGCATAAACAGTGGAACCCCCCCCCCACAAGTGACACCATTTTGGAAATTAGACCCCTTAGGGACCTTATCTAGACGAGTATTGAGCACCTTGAACCCCCAAGTGCTTCACAGGAGTTTATAACGTAGAGCCTTGAAAATAAAAAAAAATAAAAAAAACATTTTTTCCCCAAAAAATCTTTTTTAGCTCCACATTTTGTATTTTTATCAGGGTAACCGGAGAAAATGGACCCCAAAATTTGTTGTGCAAATTCTCCTGAGTTTACCGATACCCCATATGTCGTCAAAAACTACTTTTGAGACACAGAGCAAAGCTCAGAAGGGAAGTAGCGCCATATTACAGTGCAGATTTTGCTGCACTTGTTTGAGAGTGCCATGTTACATTGGCAGAGCCCCTGAGGTGCCAGGACAGCTGAATCCCCCCATAAGTGACTCCATTTTACAAACTACACATCTTGATGAACTCATCTAGGGGTGCAGTGATTATATTGACACCACAGGTGTGTCTCAGACTTTTATACCATTGAGCAGTGAAGATTAAATAGCTTACATTTTTACCACCAGATTGTGTGTTATCCCCAAGTTTTACATTGTCACACTGGGAAATGGGTAAAAATGGCACCAAAATTTCTCCCACAATTTCTACTGAACGAGGCAATACCCCATATGTGGCTATTACTTAGCCAAACGGAGAGACTCGGGAGGAACGGCGCGCCATTTGCCTCCTGGAGCGCAGATTTTCCTAGAATAGTTTGCGGATTCAATATAAAGATCCCGTAAGTGATAGAAAAAACAGAATCCCCCTTAAATGACCCCAGTTTAGAAATTATAACCCTTTGGGAATTTATCTACAGTGACAATTTTGACTCCATGGGTGTTTCCAGAAACAAGCAGCATTGGATGTTGCTGAGTGAAAATTACAGACTGCCGTTGTAGTGACCAGTACGCTGTAGTGACCAGCTCATACTTATGGAGACAAACACCTGTAAATTAGGTGGGCTCTCATCACTACAGAAATGCCAAACATGTGGGCGCTATATGTGGTTTAGGTACACTGTGGGGCTCAGAAGGGAGGGGGGTATTTGGATTTGGGAGCGGAGAACTTGCTGAATTTCTTTTGGGGAGTGAGGAGCCCTTTCGCTTTTCCAGAGCCTTTGTGCTACCAGTAACATGGAAGCCCCCTATATTTCCGTTAACAGATGACAGACCTGAGTGGGGACTTGCTTTTTAGTGGATCAAGCTGAAGCTTTTATTGGTCACATTTTACATAAGGTATGGGATCACAGTTATCTGGTGTCATGGTTTGGCTGGCTCGGTTATTGTAGGGTTAATTCCTGTAGCCTCACTGTGACCCTGGGTGGACTTTTTATGGCCTTCATTGGGAAATTTCCCTTGTCAGTGATACTTTCACCCTTAGCAGAGTGTGTTGACCCCTGAGTGTGTTTTGTGCTGTGTTCTGGTTTGCCTGATACATTGGTTTTGACTTGGTCTGATCTCTGGATACTGCTTGTTGGATTCTGTTTCTGTACCGTCTCTGCCTGTTTGGTTTTGACCTCTGCCTGGCCCCGACAATCCGTTCTGTCTAATCCTTTGGTACGGTCTGCTATCTCGTGCTTTGACCCCGGCCTGTTCTGATTTACGTCTCTGTCTTTGCCCCTGGGTAACTTTGTCCCGTAGTTGCCTTTCTAGGAGTTTTCCTTCAGCTTCTAGCTTTCCGGAGCTTAAGCCATGCCCCCCAACAGTCATGTGATTCAGGTCCTGAAGCAATCTCTCTCCTGCCCTGCTTACCCCGCGTTCCTTGGAGCCTGAGGCTTTCTTCTGTACCCGTCTTCCGGGAGATTGCACGGGTGAGTTCTCTTGCAATCCTTTCTGTGATATCTGGCGCTCTATGCTGAGCTCTTTGGGATTTCCATCTAAATCTCCTAGTGATGTAACAGATGAAAATTCCCCTGATGGAGCCATTCACTAGAAAGAGGCAGCAGATTTATGATATGTTTCCACGGACAGTAAATGCTGCGTATTCGACGCTGCGTCCAGCCGCAGCGTCCAGATAATGCAGCATAGTGGATTTTATGAAATCCCAGCTCCACTATGCATTGAAACACGCAGGTGGCAGACCGCGTATACGTACATGCGGCGCGTCTTTCTAGACCGCAGCATGTCTATTTATCTTGCGGAGACGCTCCATCTCCACAAGATAAATACCACAGTCTATGTATAGGATGCGGTGATTCCGCATGTGTTCAACGAACACATGCGGAATCACCTCGCGTACAAAGGGGTCAGCGCTTTGGGTGGAGATGCATCCAAAGCACTACCAATACGCCACATGGAAACATAGCCTTACTCTGGACTCCGTCTGGTCTCTGTTCAGTGGTGTTATTTTCAGAAGTGCACAAAACTATCCGACAGCACTTTTATGCAATCCTAAAAAGACGGATACCGCCGGATCACAGGTCAGATGGCGTCCACAGTGCCTCCATCTGCCTCATTATAGAGAAGCTTCCACCGGGGGTTCTGTCTGAATTATGTATTTCAGAGATTTACATGGAAACCCCAATGCAAGCGCTCAGCGTAGAGTGCAAGATAAATGTAAGCCGAGCCTTACTGCGATCTTTGGGAGGCAGAATGAACAAATCAACAGCAGGTGAAGAATTGGTTTTATTTCTTTTATGCCGTTCCCAGTGCGGTATAAGTGATTAGGCAACTTTATCCTTCGGGTCGGTGCGATTACAATGATACTAGATTTATATCGTGTTTTTATGATTGGCTGCTGTCATACACTACAAGACGCTTTTTACTGCGAAAACTAGTTTTTGCATCACCACATTTTGAGAGCTATAATTTTTCTGTATTTCGGCCAACAGTCATGTTAAAGCTTGTTTTTTGTGGGATGAGATGACGTTTTTATTTGTACCATTTTCAGGCACATGACATTTTTTTTTTTCATCGCTTTTTATTAAGATTTTTGAGAGACAGAATGAACAAAAACCAGCAATTCGAGAATTGCTTTTTTTTGTTATACCCTTCCGTGTGTGGTAAAACTGGTAAGGCTGCTTTATTCTTCGGGTCAGTATGATTACAGTGATAGCCAATTTATATCTTTTGTCATGTTTTCGCGCTTTTACACAATAAAAACTATTTTATAGAAAAAATAATAATAATCTTTATTTTTATATTAGCGCTAACATATTCCGCAGCGCTTTACAGTTTGCACACATTATCGTCGCTGTCCCCGATGGGGCTCACAATCTAGATTCCCTATCAGTATGTTTTTGGAGTGTGGGAGGAAACCGGAGTACCCGGAGGAAACCCACGCAAACACGGGGAGAACATACAAACTCCTTGCAGATGTTGTCCTTGGTGGGATTCCAGAGAAATCCACATTTATTCGAACGTCCATGACAGCACTACAGAGAGAGGGGATCCGCCCCTTAGGAACAGGAAACCTACAGATATAAAAGGGCGGCACCTCTCCCACACATCAGTTGGTTTCCTGTTCCTAAAGGACGGGTTTCCTACAGATGAAGATCTTCAGGAGGACCCAGGCCGGCCGGTCGACCCAGGTAGCGGGGGGGGATCTCCTACCTCGGCCGGTGCGGAGCCCCTGGAAGCGCCACGGTGGGTCCGGGTAGGATTCCACGGCAGTGTGCGGAGCAGGTGGAGCAGTATCCAGAGGATCTCTGTCTCCCAGCCAGCGCCGGTAGGTAAGTATTCCCCCCCTCTCCCTGGTCCCGATGCCTTCTCCCTGTCCTCTCCTGTGGTCCTGTCATGGTGGGGGCCTCTTGAGGGTGCAGCCGTGATTTTTTTTTTATAAAAAAAAAAAAAAATTTTAAATTTGAATTTCCCGCCGCGTCACTGTCTATGGACGGCGCGGCGGGGTTTTTGAATTTCCCGCCGCGCGTCACTGCTTATGGACGGCGCGGCGGGGGTTTGAATTTCCCGGCCACTATGGAGCGCGGTTTAAATTCAGTCGTGTGCCGCTGTTGCAGCAGCGCGGCTGGGGTCGGGGGAGATCTCCGCTCGGAGGGGCGATGCAGCGGGGGATTATACTTACCTCCATCGGTATAGTGGGGTCCGTGCGAGCGGAGGAAAAAAGGGGGCGGAGTCTCCACCACCGGAACCGGAAGTGGGACGCCGGCCGGCGTTTTTGAAAATTTTGGCGGCTGCATCATCGGACGGCGCTGCTGTGGGGACGGCGGGGAGGTGCGGGGGGGGCCGTGGGGCGGGGAGTAGGAGGGGGTGGACCCCTGGCCAGACCTGCTGATCCGGATATCCGGGGGAGGATATAAGGAGCCTAGGAAAGAGGTAAAGCGCTTCTGCCCCATTTTTTTACGATGGACACTGCAGAGGCTCCCTCGGTGCAACAGGAGAGCCAGCAGCAGCAGACAGAGCGCTCCTCTTCAATGGCCAGGAGCACCAGCCGCAGAAGTTCCGCAGCTGGGAAAAAGCCCCCTCCCCGTGATCCGGTACCTACTGCTGTACAATCTGGGTAAGAGATCGTCAGATTTAGAATACCCAGTAATACAGTTTTTTCCCCATTTTGTGTCTGTTACTAGGGGAAGAAGTGTTCGGTGAAAAGCAAGCACAGGGAATGTGCCTTTTGCGCTTGCCCTCTGCCTGACGCTTGCCCTAAGAGGTTGTGCCAGCCGTGCATGCAACAGACGGTAGGGCATTTTTAAGGGGAAGGGCAGGGGCATGGGATGACATAGTAAACCCCCCCCTATGCCCCTTCCCTTTTTAGATAGCGGAGGAGACTCCAGATTTCACTGAAAGCCTGAAGGAGATAATAAGAGCAGAGTTGAAAGCGTCCTCAAGACACGGAGAATTTTCCAGGCGTAGAAATGTACCAGTTTTATCTGATTCAGAGTCACCTGCCGCCCATGATAGGGGTGAAGTTGTGTCAGGACCCTCCTCGCCTTCCTCTTCGGCTTCCTCCTCGTCTTCTACGGAAGACGCTACCCGTTTTTGTTTTCCCTTGGACCAGATGGACAAATTTGTCAAATCAGTTAGGTCCACCATGGGGGTAGAAGAGGTGAAACCAGAGCCCTCAGTACAGGATCTGATGTTTGGTGGTCTAGATCCAAAAAAACGGAGATCCTTTCCACTAAACAGTAGCATCCAAGGCCTTATAGACAGAGAGTGGAAGAAGCCTGAAAAAAGAGGCTCCTTACCCCAAGCGTTTAAACGGAGATATCCCTTTGAAGATCCCCTGACGGGTAAATGGGATAAGGCCCCGAAGCTGGATGCAGCAGTGGCGAAGGCTTCTAAAAAATCCTCCATCCCATTTGATGATATGGGGTCTTTGAAAGATCCACTAGACAGGAAGGCAGACTCCTTCTTGAAAGGCACATGGGAGATGTCGGCAGGTGCCCTGAGGCCGGCAGTTGCAGCCACTTGCGCAGCCAGGTCATTGATGGTCTGGCTAGACCAGTTAGCTTCCCAGTTAACAGATGGAACCTCCAGGGGGACAATTCGGAAGACCTTGCCAATAATTCAGAATGCGGCGGCTTTCCTGGCTGATTCCTCAGCGGACTCAGTAAGAATGGCTGCCAGAGCGGCAGGGCTGTCTAATGCAGCACGAAGGGCATTATGGCTGAAATGTTGGCCGGGCGATATTCAAGCCAGATCTCGCCTCTGCTCCATTCCGTGTGACGGCGAATATCTTTTTGGCCCGGTCCTGGACGAACTTTTAGAAAAGGCAGGGGACGACAAGAAAAAGTTTCCCAGTCTATCAACCCCTTCCTATAAAAGACCTTTCAGCAGAAGGAGGTTCAGCTACCGAAGGTCGTCCAGGGAACGAGCCAAATGGGATGAAAAGAGGCGAAGAGGTACAGGGTTTATGTTTAGAGGTCCACCTAGGGAAACAAAAAAACCCTCGCAATGACTAGCAATGCCGGTAGGAGGCAGATTGAAGGCCTTCTACCCGGCCTGGTCGGAAATCTCAAACAGTAGCTGGATCCTTAACATCATAGCTACAGGGCTGCGGTTAGAATTCTTCTCGGTACCTTGGGATAACTTTAAAATTACCCCACTCAGGTCATCGCCATCGGAGCAGGCCGCTCTGGAGTTGGAGGTTCAGGAGCTTTGCGCTAAGAATGTCTTAGTGGAGGTGCCAGAAGCAGAGCGGGGTAAGGGGTTTTACTCCCCTCTGTTTTTGATCCATAAACTGGATGGGTCTTTTAGAACAATTATTAATTTGAAAGCCCTCAATAAATTCCTGATTATTCACCCATTTAAAATGGAAACGGTCAGCTCAGCAATAAAGCTTCTGTTTGAAAATTGCTTTATGGTGGTGTTAGATCTGAAAGACGCTTATTACCACATACCGATCCATATGGAGCATCAGCGTTTCCTCAGAGTAGCAATCCAGATGGGGGAATCACTGCGACATTTTCAATTTAGCGCCCTTCCCTTTGGCTTGGCGGTTGCCCCACGAGTATTCACTAAGGTTATGTCGGAGGTCATGGCCCACTTACGTCAATCAAATATGCTTATAGTCCCCTACCTTGACGACTTTCTTATTATAGGAAAGACGGCAGAGCATTGCCTAGAGCAACTGAAAAGAGCGATTTCTACCTTAGAGCGGCTGGGATGGCTAATAAATACCAAAAAGTCTCGTTTGAATCCGATGAGGGTTCAGCAATTTCTAGGGCTAATTCTGGATTCACAAAATCAGAACTGTAGTTTACCGTAAGACAAGTTAATTCGCTTACGGTACCAGGTCCTAAACGCTTCCAGTAACCCCTCCATGTCGCTTAGGAAGGCCATGTCTCTTTTGGGCTCCCTCTCGTCCTGCATTCCCGCGGTTTGGTGGGCCCAATTTCACACAAGGGCACTGCAAGCTGAGGTCTTGCTGTATCAAAATTTGCTAGGTGGTTACCTGGAAGGCCAGCTATCCTTGTCCCAGGCTGCTATAAGATCCCTGGATTGGTGGAAGAATGAGACAAACCTGTCTAAGGGGGTTCCCTGGGAATATGACATATCCCGAATAGTCACAACAGATGCTAGCCCCTCTGGGTGGGGGGCTCATATGGGGACGTTATGGTTCAGGGCTCATGGGAGCAGGATCAAATTCAAATGTCTTCTAATATGAAGGAATTAGCAGCGGTAGAGCTAGCGATTAAAAAACTCCTTGTCTATCTACAGGGTCACCACGTTCGAGTGCTCTCCGACAATCGGGTCACAGTCGCATACATCAACCACCAGGGTGGTACTCGTTCCGGTCCTCTCATGGAAGTGGCAAGGCACCTACTTCAGATAGCAGAACGACACTTTCTTTCTCTAACGGCTCTACATATAAGGGGAGAAGAAAATACCAAGGCGGACTTCTTAAGCCGCAATCTCCTGAGCCAAGGAGAGTGGTCATTAAAGACTTCCATCTTCGACCTAATTGTGCGGAAATGGGGTCTACCGGAAGTAGATCTCTTTGCTACCAAAAGCAACAGGAAAGTGAGACAGTTCTGCTCTCTGAATCCCAAAGAACGCCCTCTGGCAGTGGACGCTCTTCTATTACAGTGGGATTTCAATCTAGCCTACGCCTTCCCTCCCCTGTCCTTACTCCCCCTAGTATTGAGGAAGGTCAGGAAGGACAGGGCAAGGATAATATTAATCGCTCCTTTTTGGCCCAGGAGGGCATGGTTTTCATGTCTCAGAAACATGTCGATAGCCGACCCGTGGGTCCTGCCGGACATTCCCGATCTGCTCTCCCAAGGTCCAGTCTACCATCCTCGAGTAGCGGGCCTCCACCTGACGGCGTGGATTTTGAACGGTCGCTGCTGACAGATAAGGGGTTTTCTGCTAATGTAATTAATACTCTCCTTAAAAGCAGAAAAGAGGTTACAACTAGGATCTACGCTAGGATTTGGAAGAAATTTCTTCAGAGCTCGGCGGTTGTAGCAGGGGACACAACACCGATAACCCAGATTCTAGAATTCCTACAAAAGGGTCTGGACTTAGGTCTCTCCACAAGCACCCTTAAGGTGCAAGTTTCCGCTTTGGGGGCACTCTTTAGTTGCAACATCGCAAATAATTACTGGGTCAGTAGATTCATTAAAGCTGCGGGTAGGTCGAGACCCATAGTGAAGGTGAGAATCATGCCATGGGACTTAAATCTTGTTCTCACTGCTTTAACAGAGCCCCCTTTTGAACCTATATCAGCAGCATCAATAAAAATTCTTTCCCTTAAGACCGCTTTCCTGGTAGCATTAACCTCGGCTAGGAGGGTAAGTGACATCCAGGCACTATCTAGACTATCTCCTTACACTCAGGTCCTGAATGACAGGATAATACTTAGACCGGACCCAGCATACCTACCTAAGGTGTCTTCCGCTTTCCACAGAACACAGGAAATTATTCTCCCTTCATTCATCCCTAATCCATCTAATCAAAAATAGATGAAACTTCATACTTTAGAGGTTAGAAGATGTCTACTGCAATATTTGGCAGTCACTGATCCCTGGAAACGGGACAATGCATTGTTTGTCTCTTTTCAAGGAATTAACAAAGGCCGTAGATTAACGAAGAGCTCATTGGCCAGATGTATTAGGGAAGCAATTTCTCTGGCATACACCTCGAGGGGCAAGCCGGCACCTGAGAGGCTAAGGGCGCATTCCACTCGAGCTGTGGTGACTTCATGGGCAGAAAGGGCAGAAGTCTCGATTGACCAGATATGTAAGGCAGCTACGTGGTCTTCTCCACACACGTTTTACACTCATTATAGATTAGATTTGGGTGCTTCCTCAGACCTTTCTTTCGGACTAAAGGTACTGCCACACTAAACAATCCGCTAGCGATCACAATAACGACGCATACTAATGCATCGCTAGCGGATGTTTCTATATCGCTAATGCGCCACATTTAGCGATATAGTTAACGACGCTATCGCGTTACGATCTTCTTAATGACTTTAGCGGTACAAAGTACCGCTAAATCGCTAAGAAAAGGTCCCACACAGCGATTAGATACTTACCCAGCGGGAGCGCGACGAAAAATAGGGTCCGAACGATTCCAGCGACGAGCGAGATCACAGCAGAAGCTCGCGCTGAAGCTGCCGCACTGAACAACATCGCTAACAGGATCGCTAAATATGACGTTTTTAGCGATCCCGTTAGCGATATTGTTTAGTGTGGCATACCCATAAGGGTGCTGCAGGCTGTATCCCTCCCTAAGTAGTTATTACTCTCTGTAATTCTCTCTGTAGTGCTGTCATGGACGTTCGAATAAAGTCTAAGTTACTTACGTAACGTATTTTTCGAAGTCATGACAGCACCCTTACATTCCCACCCAGGTCTATGTGCACTTCTTCGCTTATGTAGTCCACATGTAATAACAATTGATTAATGTTACTGTGTGATGCATAAATTTTTGCTGTATACCATTTAACCTTGATGTCCTCTTATGCTCTGTAATCCAACTGATGTGTGGGAGAGGTGCCGCCCTTTTATATCTGTAGGTTTCCTGTTCCTAAGGGGCGGATCCCCTCTCTCTGTAGTGCTGTCATGGACTTCGAAAAATACCGTTAACGGTAAGTAACTAAGACTTTTTCCCACATGTAAAATGAGCTGTCCAGGACTATGGGCCGGACACTTATCTGCATGAGAATCTGCCTCCAGAGATTATTAGAAATAAAATAATTATTTTTGCATCACTTTATTCTGGGAGCTATAACTTTTTTATTTTTCCGCTGATGATGCTGTATGGCGGCTTTTTTTTTGCAGGACAAGATGACGTTTTCAGCTGTGTAATTTTTATTTACATTTGTCTTTTTGATCGTGTTTTATTACGTAGTAACATAGTTAGCAAGTCCGAAAAGACATTTGTCCATTCAGTTCAGCCTATATTGCACTTTTTATACGGCAGTATGATGATAATGCGCTTTTTTTGCCTCATTTTTTATTTTTTACGAGTTCACTGAAGTGGTTAACTAGTGGGCCAGGTTTATAGAGCAGATTGTTAGGACAAGGTGATACCAAATATGTGTATTCTGTTTATCTTTTTATTTACATAAATGTATTTATTGGAAAATATTTTCCATTTTTTGTTTGGGGATTTTTAAAAAAAATAATTTTACACTTTTTTTTTTTTTTTTACATTGTCCCATCCTGGGACATCAATATATAGTGTCAGATCGCTGATCTTTGCACTGCAGAGTGTCCCATCAGCATCTGATATGCGGGGAAGGAGGCATGTCAGCTCGTGCTCTCAACAGGCGCTCACAAGTCACCTTCCCTGAAGGACCCGTGGCCATCTTGCGGCTGAGGGTCTCCATTAAGACCATCAGGACAACGCAATCTCTATCACCGATCGTGGGCGTTGCTGCGGGTGGTCAGCTTTCACACAGTGCTGCCACCCGCACCCGATCGCCTCGGCATGAGGCCACCCGATCGGTGTGCCGTACCTGTACTGCTCCCGCATGGCAGTATATGTACAGCACATGTCCGGAAGGGGTTAATGTTTCCGGGGGAAAGCTGTGCTAGGGGTGGTAAGAGGGAATCTAACCAGTCACCCAGCCGTTCATTTCCACCTATAAGAGGTCTCTTGGGTGGTGGGTTGGTTTGATTGGGGTGACAGGATATTTGACAATAAGATGCGCGGACTAGTTAGAGAAGCCTCCTGGATCTGTAATTCAGGTACTCGATTCCTCTAGGACTAAATTTAAAAAGCACAATGGCGTACCGTTATTGAAACAGTAGCTATTAATTTTTGGCTTTTTTGCCTTTTTCCTCCTTCCTTCCGCCTCTTCCTTATTTATCTTAATCACTCATTGATTATTTTTCTGTTAAATCCATGTCTTTACTTTTGCATGCTTTTGATGATTCGGCTCTCTTGTTTTTTGCACATGATATGTCAGTCTTAATTGTCTAATTCTCATTCATGTGAGCTGATTTCACGTCACCGGTGTATTTACGCCGCTGTTTGGTCATTTCCCGTGCTTGAAACGCGTTGCTTGCTGACCATCCTGTCTTAAATTTTTTTTTTTTTTAAACTTTGATGGAATAAAGATACTATTTGACATTTTACCAGAAGCTGGAACTTTCCTCACTTTTTTCCACGCTCTCATCCTGCCCCTCCCCATATGTCGCCCCATATTGTGGTTTGAGTTTTAAAAAAAATTCCCCTTACCTGGCCGGGGTCTGTTCCCCAATCATTTGAGGCGCACATGGAAGTGACCTCATACGCTGGCGACGCCTTTTGCTGTGCCGGAAGTGATCCTGTACGGCAATAGATTGTAACTGAACATGCGTCGGTGGATGCACATTCAGTTATTAGTGACCGCCCGAATTCTGTCCTGAGCCCCGGCGTGGACCGGGCCCCATACGCCAGTAAGGGTAATAATGCCCTGATGGCCCTGTCCTGTATCATTCCCTCCTCCTGTAGTGTCCTCCTGTATTCTCTCCCTGTCCGGGGCCCTGTATTGTTCAACATCTTTATCAATGATTTAGATGAAGGAATTGAGGGTAAACTGACTAAATTTGCTGCTGACACAAAGCTAGGAGGGGTAGCTAATACTAGAGAAGAGAGAGAGAAACCCAACTCGTGGAAATGTTGTCCATTGATGTCTCAGATCCCGCTCTCTCCCAGCTGTTCTCATAAGTTTTGGGAAAATCAAATTACCAATTACTAATTACTACTGGCTAACACGGTACGAAGATACACATCTTTCCTATATCAATTACTAATTATCATTTTTCCACCTTCTCTCCTTTTTTGTTTGCAGATTCTTCACTTCTCCCATCATGTTCCATGGAATTCCAGCTCAGCCTGCAGTCGGGGGTGAGGAGCTCGTGATTGTAGTGTTATCAGTCTGGTGGGGGGCCAATATCTCTCGCGTGCGGAGCCTGCAGCCAGTGACTACAAATGTCTCTTCTTTAAGAGCAGTCATGATGCCTGACCTGGTGTTGGGTGTTTTCAGGATATAAGCCACTCTCTATTAAGAGCAGAGGTCGTAGTACAGGGGAAGCCTCACCTCTGCACAGGGGAGTGTGGGGTCAGCTCCTGGGTTAATTTCTTCAGTACCTACTGGCCAAAAATGAAGAACTCTGAGCTTTGTGCAGAAGGGGTATTGGAAGAGACTGTGTATAGGATAAAGGTTATATACAGGCTCCTGGAGGTCCTCATATAATGGGGGGGGAGCCTGCACTGGAGGTCGTAATAAAACGGGGGGTTGCCTGGGCCAGAGGTCATCGTGGAAGGGGGAGCCGGGGCCGGAGGTCATCATGCAAAAAGGGGGGGTTCGAGGGTTTGAGCCTTGGCCGGAGGTCGTCATGCAACGGGGGGAGGTGGAGCCTGGGCCCGAGGTCATCCTACAATGAGTCCTAGGCTGTGGTCCCGCACCCAGCCTCCTGCCTAGGCCGTGGTCCCGCACCCAGCCTCCTGCCTATGCCGTGGTCCCGCACCCAGCCTCCTGCCTAGGCCGTGGTCCCGCACCCAGCCTCCTGCCTAGGCCGTGGTCCCGCACCCAGCCTCCTGCCTAGGCCGTGGTCCCGCACCCAGCCTCCTGCCTAGGCCGTGGTCCCGCACCCAGCCTCTGCCTAGGCCGTGGTCCCGCACCCAGCCTCCTGCCTAGGCCATGGTCCCGCACCCAGCCTCCTGCCTAGGCCGTGCTTCCGCACCCAGCCTCCTGCCTAGGCCTTGGTCCCGCACCCAGCCTCCTGCCTAGGCCGTAGTCCCGCATCCAGCCTCCTGCCTAGGCCGTGGTCCCGCACCCAGCCTCCTGCCTAGGCCGTGGTCCCCACCCAGCCTCGTGCCTAGGCCGTGGTCCCGCACCCAGCCTCGTGCCTAGGCCGTGGTCCCGCACCCAGCCTCGTGCCTAGGCCGTGGTCCCGCACCCAGCCTCGTGCCTAGGCCGTGGTCCCGCACCCAGCCTCTGCCTAGGCCGTGGTCCCGCACCCAGCCTCCTGCCTAGGCCATGGTCCCGCACCCAGCCTCCTGCCTAGGCCGTGCTTCCGCACCCAGCTCTCCTGGCCCCCAGCTCCCCTAGGCCTGGTCCCGCACCCAGCCTCCTGCCTAGGCCGTGGTCCCGCACCCAGCCTCCTGCCTAGGCCGTGGTCCACACCCTGCCTAGCGTGGTCCGCACCAGCCTCCTGCCTAGGCCGTGGTCCCGCACCCAGCCTCCTGCCTAGGCCGTGGTCCCGCACCCAGCCTCCTGCCTAGGCCGTGGTCCCGCACCCAGCCTCCTGCCTAGGCCGTGGTCCCGCACCCAGCCTCCTGCCTAGGCCGTGGTCCCGCACCCAGCCTCCTGCCTAGGCCGTGGTCCCGCACCCAGCCTCCTGCCTAGGCCGTGGTCCCGCACCCAGCCTCCTGCCTAGGCCGTGGTCCCCGCACCCAGCCTCCTGCCTAGGCCGTGGTCCCGCACCAGCCTCCTGCCTAGGCCGTGGTCCCGCACCCAGCCTCCTGCCTAGGCCGTGGTCCCGCACCCAGCCTCTGCCTAGGCCGTGGTCCCGCACCCAGCCTCCTGCCTAGGCCGTGGTCCCGCACCCAGCCTCTGCCTAGGCCGTGGTCCCCCACCCAGCCTCCTGCCTAGGCCGTGGTCCCGCACCCAGCCTCCTGCCTAGGCCGTGGTCCCGCACCCAGCCTCCTGCCTAGGCCGTGGTCCGCACCCAGCCTCCTGCCTAGGCCGTGGTCCCGCACCCAGCCTCCTGCCTAGGCCGTGGTCCCGCACCCAGCCTCCTGCCTAGGCCGTGGTCCCGCACCCAGCCTCCTGCCTAGGCCGTGGTCCCGCACCCAGCCTCCTGCCTAGGCCGTGGTCCCGCACCAGCCTCCTGCCTAGGCCGTGGTCCCGCACCCAGCCTCCTGCCTAGGCCGTGGTCCCGCACCCAGCCTCGTGCCTAGGCCGTGGTCCCGCACCCAGCCTCGTGCCTAGGCCGTGGTCCCGCACCCAGCCTCGTGCCTAGGCCGTGGTCCCGCACCCAGCCTCCTGCCTAGGCCGTGGTCCCGCACCCAGCCTCCTGCCTAGGCCGTGGTCCCGCACCCAGCCTCCTGCCTAGGCCGTGGTCCCGCACCCAGCCTCCTGCCTAGGCCGTGGTCCCGCACCCAGCCTCCTGCCTAGGCCGTGGTCCCGCACCCAGCCTCCTGCCTAGGCCGTGGTCCCGCACCCAGCCTCTGCCTAGGCCGTGGTCCCGCACCAGCCTCCTGCCTAGGCCGTGGTCCCGCACCCAGCCTCCTGCCTAGGCCGTGGTCCCGCACCCAGCCTCCTGCCTAGGCCGTGGTCCCGCACCCAGCCTCCTGCCTAGGCCGTGGTCCCGCACCCAGCCTCCTGCCTAGGCCGTGGTCCCGCACCCAGCCTCCTGCCTAGGCCGTGGTCCCGCACCCAGCCTCCTGCCTAGGCCGTGGTCCCGCACCCAGCCTCCTGCCTAGGCCGTGGTCCCGCACCCAGCCTCCTGCCTAGGCCATGGTCCCGCACCCAGCCTCCTGCCTAGGACGTGCTGTCCGCACCCAGCCTCCTGCCTAGGCCTGTGGTCCCGCACCCAGCCTCCTGCCTAGGCCGTGGTCCCGCACCCAGCCTCCTGCCTAGGCCGTGGTCCCGCATCCAGCCTCCTGCCTAGGCCGTGGTCCCGCATCCAGCCTCCTGCCTAGGCCGTGGTCCCGCACCCAGCCTCGTGCCTAGGCCGTGGTCCCCACCCAGCCTCGTGCCTAGGCCGTGGTCCCGCACCCAGCCTCGTGCCTAGGCCGTGGTCCCGCACCCAGCCTCCTGCCTAGGCCGTGGTCCCGCACCCAGCCTCGTGCCTAGGCCGTGGTCCCGCACCCAGCCTCCTGCCTAGGCCGTGGTCCAGCACCCAGCCTCCTGCCTAGGCCGTGGTCCCGCACCCAGCCTCGTGCCTAGGCCGTGGTCCCGCACCCAGCCTCGTGCCTAGGCCGTGGTCCCGCACCCAGCCTCGTGCCTAGGCCGTGGTCCCGCACCCAGCCTCGTGCCTAGGCCGTGGTCCCGCACCCAGCCTCGTGCCTAGGCCGTGGTCCCGCACCCAGCCTCGTGCCTAGGCCGTGGTCCCTCACCCAGCCTCGTGCCTAGGCCGTGGTACCGCACCCAGCCTCTTGCCTAGGCCGTGGTCCCGCACCCAGCCTCCTGCCTAGGCCGTGGTCCCGCACCCAGCCTCCTGCCTAGGCCGTGGTCCCGCACCCAGCCTCCTGCCTAGGCCGTGGTCCCGCACCCAGCCTCCTGCCTAGGCCATGGTCCTATATACATGCAAACATCCCATTTACATATGAAAAAATAAAGAAACCCCTTGTTCCCGTTCACCCCTTCATCATAGCTGCTGTCTCCCACTGATTGGTGGAGGAAGGAGCCGGTGGACTCTTTACCGATGTATTTACTGCTATGTGCATCCTGAGGATGTGGACAGCGGTGACATCGGGCAAGGGCATGGTGCAGCCCGTGGACCACTGTTTTCAGCCCTCCAGCTATATCGGTCCATGGGCCAGACTGAAACAGCCAGAGAGCTAGATGTGGCCCATGACCACACTTTTTCCAGCTCTGGTCTACATGGAATAATAGGGGCAGGTAATGTCAGCGGGTCTCTGGACTGAGGAGGAAAATGTGCAGTATTCAGCTGTAACCGAAACAGATTGTTCCTGAAGGGCTAGAGAGTTGTACAATGAGGGTCTGCAAGATCAATGAGACATGGTGAGGGTCCTACAAGTTCAGGGCTGCACTCCAGCAAATGGAGACTGGTATCGATCAGGATTAATGGTGTCCTCAGTGCTGAGAAATCCCAGCAGACACTGACCCATCAGTTAATCCCGTCAGGAGGCGTCTGATCGGCTCCAGATTTATTCTGCAGTCGGACAACCCCCAACAACCAGCCATTAAGAAGGAGGAGTCCTGGTGGTGATGATCTGGCCCCGTCGTTTACCACATACTGATGAGGGAGGTGATGGGCGTTCACCGGATACTGATAAGGGAGGTGATGGGTGGTCACCTCACCAGATACTGATGAGGGAGGCTACCAGTGGTCATCAGACACTGATGAGGGAGGCTACGAGAGGTCATCAGACACTGATGAGGGAGGCTATGAGAGGTCACCAAACACTGATGAGGGAGGCTACGAGAGGTCATCAGACACTGAGGAGGGAGGCTACGAGCGGTCACCAGACACTGATGAGGGAGGCAACGAGAGGTCATCAGACACTGATGAGGGAGGCTACGAGAGGTCATCAGACACTGATGAGGGAGGCAACGAGAGGTCAGACACTGATGAGGGAGGCTACGAGGTCATCAGACACTGATGAGGGAGGCTACGAGAGGTCATCAGACACTGATGAGGGAGGCAACGAGAGGTCATCAGACACTGATGAGGGAGGCTACGAGGTCATCAGACACTGATGAGGGAGGCTACGAGAGGTCATCAGACACTGATGAGGGAGGTGATGGGCGGTCATCAGACACTGATGAGGGAGGCTACGAGCGGTCACCAGACACTGATGAGGGTAGGCTACGGGTGCGGTCACCAGACACTGATGAGGGAGGCTACGAGCGGTCACCAGACACTGATGAGGGAGGCGACAGCGGTCACCAGACACTGTTGAGGGAGGCTACGAGCGGTCAACAGACACTGTTGAGGGAGGCTAGAGCGGTCATCAGACACTGATGAGGGAGGTGATGGGGTCACAGACACTGATGAGGGAGGCTACGAGCGGTCACCAGACACTGATGAGGAGGCTACGAGCGGTCACCAGACACTGTTGAGGAGGCTACGGGGCGGTCATCAGACACTGGAGTGGGGGGAGGATGATGGGGGCGGTCACCAGACACTGATGAGGGAGGCTACGAGCGGTCACCAGACACTGATGAGGGAGGCTACGAGCGGTCACCAGACACTGATGAGGGAGGCTACGAGCGGTCACCAGACACTGATGAGGGAGGCGACGGGCGGTCACCAGACACTGATGAGGGAGGCTACGGCGGTCACAGACACTGATGAGGGAGGCGACGGGCGGTCACCAGACACTGTGAGGGAGGCGACGGGCGTCGTCAGACACTGATGAGGGAGGCGACGGCGGTCACCAGACACTGAGGGAGGCGACGGGCGGTCACCAGACACTGATAAGGGAGGCTATGAGCGGTCACCAGACACTGATGAGGGAGGCTACGAGCGGTCACCAGACACTGATGAGGGAGGCTAACGAGCGGTCACCAGACACTGTTGAGGGAGGCTACGAGAGGTCATCAGACACTGATGAGGGAGGCAACGAGAGGTACAGACACTGATGAGGGAGGCTACGAGAGGTCATCAGACACTGATGAGGGAGGCAACGAGAGGTCATCAGACACTGATGAGGGAGGCTACGAGAGGTCATCAGACACTGATGAGGGAGGCTACGAGAGGTCATCAGACACTGATGAGGGAGGCTACGAGAGGTCACAGACACTGATGAGGAGGGCAACGAGCGGTCACCAGATACTGATGAGGGAGGCGACGGCGGTCACCAGACACTGATGAGGAAGGCTACGAGAGGTCACGACACTGATGAGGGAGGCGACGGGCGGTCACCAGACACTGATGAGGGAGGCTACGGGCGTCACCAGACACTGATGAGGGAGGCTACGAGCGGTCACCAGACACTGATGAGGGAGGCTACGAGCGGTCACCAGACACTGATGAGGGAGGCTACACGGCGGTCACCAGACACTGATGAGGAGGCTACGAGCGGTCACCAGACACTGATGAGGGAGGCTACAGCGCACCAGACACTGATGAGGGAGGCTACAGAGCGGTCACCAGACACTGATGAGGAGCTACGAGCGGTCACGACACTGTGAGGGAGGCTACGAGCGTCACAGACACTGATGAGGGAGGCTACGGGCGGTCGTCAGACACGATGAAGGAGGCTGCGGCGGTCATCAGACACTGATGAGGGAGGCTACGAGCGGTCATCAGACACTGGTGAGGGAGGCTACGAGCCGTCGTCAGACACTGGTGAGGGAGGCTACGGGCGGTCGTCAGACACTGATGAGGGAGGCGACGGGCGGTCACCAGACACTGAGGGAGGCGACGGGCGGTCACCAGACACTGATAAGGGAGGCTATGAGCGGTCACCAGACACTGATGAGGGAGGCTACGAGCGGTCACCAGACACTGATGAGGGAGGCTACGAGCGGTCACCAGACACTGTTGAGGGAGGCTACGAGAGGTCATCAGACACTGATGAGGGAGGCAACGAGAGTCAGACACTGATGAGGGAGGCTACGAGAGGTCATCAGACACTGATGAGGGAGGCAACGAGAGTCATCAGACACTGATGAGGGAGGCTACGAGGTCATCAGACACTGATGAGGGAGGCTACGAGAGGTCATCAGACACTGATGAGGGAGGCAATACGAGAGGTCATCAGACACTGATGAGGGAGGCTACGAGGTCATCAGACACTGATGAGGAGGCTACGAGGTCATCAGACACTGATGAGGGAGGCTACGAGCGGTCATCAGACACTGATGAGGGAGGTGATGGGCGGTCATCAGACACTGATGAGGGAGGCTACGAGCGGTCACCAGACACTGATGAGGGAGGCTACGAGCGGTCACCAGACACTGATGAGGGAGGCTACGAGCGGTCACCAGACACTGATGAGGGAGGCGACAGGCGGTCACCAGACACTGATGAGGGAGGCTACGAGCGGTCAACAGACACTGTTGAGGGAGGCTACGAGCCGTCATCAGACACTGATGAGGGAGGTGATGGGCGGTCATCAGACACTGATGAGGGAGGCTACGAGCGGTCACCAGACACTGATGAGGGAGGCTACGAGCGGTCACCAGACACTGTTGAGGGAGGCTACGAGCGGTCATCAGACACTGATGAGGGAGGTGATGGGCGGTCATCAGACACTGATGAGGGAGGCTACGAGCGGTCACCAGACACTGATGAGGGAGGCTACGAGCGGTCACCAGACACTGATGAGGGAGGCTACGAGCGGTCACCAGACACTGATGAGGGAGGCTACGGGCGGTCACCAGACACTGATGAGGGAGGCTACGAGCGGTCAACAGACACTGATGAGGGAGGCGACGGGCGGTCACCAGACACTGATGAGGGAGGCGACGGGCGGTCAACAAATACCTTTTGGGATTTACATCCCACATAACATGCTCCTCAGAACTGCAAAGAGGCTCTTTTGTACTTGTTGCAAGGTCTAACTTGTGACCGCCCCCCTACCGGGTGGGATGATTCTGCTGAGTGATTAAGGGTTAATAACAATGTGTCTCTCATTTCAGCGCCTGGAAATAAACCTGAATTATATGAGGTAAGTTTACTGCTTATACCGGGCCCATGTCCTGCACTTGGGGGCCTTGTTAGTAATTGCATTCGTACTTGGGGTGGCGGCCTATTATCTGTAAAGTGCAGAACTACTGTGGGCAGGGAGTCATGGAGCGAGAACTAATGAGTATATCCTTGCTGAAGGCTGCCGCAAGCTGGTCTAGGCCCTTGTATTCTGTGGAGTGTTATGTGGGTTCTGGATCTCTGCCACAATATCCTACTCATTGCTTCGGTGGCTCTCAGTCTCTGCCTCTGACCCCCTGTGAGGTGTGAGGGTTATGAGTCTCGGCCTTTATACCCTGCGTGTGTTGTGGTGGCGGTTGTGGGGGTTCTGAGTCTCGGACCCCTGTGAGGTGATGTGGTGGCCCCTGCGTGATGTTGTAAGGGTTCTGAATCTCTGCCCTTGTACCCTGTGGAATGTCGCGGGGGTTCTGAGTCTCAGCCCTTGTCGCCTGTGGGGTGTTGTAGGGGTTCTGACTCTCAGTCCCTATCCCCCTGTGAGGAGTTGTGGCGGCCCTTGTGGGGTGTTGTAGAGGTTCTGAGTCTCAGCCTCTGTGAGGTGTTGTGGTGGCGGGATGTTATAGGGGTTCTGAATCTCTGCCCTTGTACCCTGTGGGATATTGCGGGGCTCCTGTCCCCCGTGAGGTGTTGTGGCGACCCCTCTGGGGTGTTGTAGGGGTTCTGAGTCTCAGCCCCTGTCCCCCTGTGAGCATATGTGGCGGCCCCTCTGGGGTGTTGCAGGGTTCTGAGTCTCGGCCCCTGTCCCCCTGTGAGGTGTTGTAGGGGTTCTGACTCTCAGCCCCTGTCCCCTGTGAGGTGTTGTTGTAGAGATTCTGAGTCTCGGCCCCTATCCCCTGTGAGGATATGTGGTTCTCCTGTGAGATGTTGTTGTAGGGGTTCTGAGTCTCAGCCCTTGTCCCCCTGTGGGGTGTCGTGGCGGCCCCTGTGGGGTGTTGTAGGGGTTCTGACTCTCGACCACCTGTCCCCCTATGAGTTGTTGTGGTGTGGAGGTTCTGAGTCTTGGCTCCGGTCCCCTTTTTGAGGTGTTATAATAATAACAATCTTTATTTATATAGCGCCAACATATTCCGCAGCGCTTTACAGTTAAACAGTTTCAAAACACAAGTCATAAGTAACAACGTTAACAATACAATAATTAAAGCAAAATAAGCCGCCCCTGCTCGTGAGAGCTTACAATCTACAATGAGGTGGGGGAGATACAAAGTACAGGTGTGTATATACAATGGTGCATTTACAATGATGGTCCAGCCATCTTGAGGGAGTGAGGGATGGATGGAGATAGTGAATGGGCTACACACACACACTTACACATAGAATGACTGATTAGTGAATGTGATAGGCCACTCTGAACAAATGTGTTTTGAGGGAGCGCCTGAAACCATGCAAATTGTGGATAGTCCTAATTTCTTGGGGTAGAGCATTCCAGAGGATTGGCGCAGCGCAGGAGAAGTCTTGGAGTCGGGAGTGGGAGGTACGGATTAGTGCAGAGGTTAGTCGAAAGTCGTTTGCAGAGCGCAGCAGTCGGTTAGGCCGATAGATAGAAATGAGGGAGGAGATGTAGGGGGGTGCTGCACTGTGGAGAGCTTTGTGGGTGAGAACAAGTACTTTGAATTGGATCCTATAATGAATGGGCAGCCAGTGTAAGGACTGGCGAAGAGCGGACGCGTCCGAGTACCGATTAGCCAGATGGATGACCCTGGTTGCTGCATTAAGGATGGACTGGAGAGGGGATAGTCGAGTAATGGGAAGGCCAAGTAATAGAGCATTGCAGTAGTCCAGGCGGGAGTGGATCAGTGCTACAGTGAGGGCTTTTGTTGTTTCCATGGTAAGAAAAGGGCGGATTCTAGAGATGTTCTTTAGGTGTAGGCGGCAAGAGCGGGCAAGAGATTGTATATGGAAGGTGAAGGAGAGATTGGTGTCAAACATAACACCCAGACAGCGAGCCTGCTGCCGGGGTGTTATTATGGTGCCTCCCACGAAGAGGGAAATGTCAGATTTAGGGAGGTTAGTAGACGGCGGGAGCAGAAGAAGTTCAGTTTTGGAGAGGTTAAGTTTCAGATAGAGAGCGGACAAGATGTTGGAGACACAGTCGGTGGCGTTCTGTAAAACAGCGGGGGTAAGGTCGGGGGATGACGTGTATAGTTGTGTGTCATCAGCATAAAGATGGTACTGAAACCCAAATCTGCTGATGGTCTGTCCAATTGGGGCCGTGTAGAGAGAGAAGAGAAGGGGGCCAAGGACTGAGCCCTGGGGTACACCGACAGTGAGAGGAAGAGATGACGTGGAGCCAGAGAACGAAACACTGAAGGAGCGATCAGAAAGATAGGAAGAGAACCAGGAGAGAACAGTGTCCTTAATACCTAGTGACTGGAGCCTAGACAGTAGGAGACGGTGGTCAACTGTGTCGAAAGCTGCAGAAAGGTCGAGAACAATGAGCAGAGTGGTCACCGTTACGTTTTGCTGTCAGAAGGTCATTGGTCACTTTGGTGAGTGCAGTTTCAGTCGAATGTAGGGGGCGGAAGCCGGACTGTGAAGGGTCTAGAAGGGAGTGAGTGGAGAGGTAACGGGTAAGGCGGGAGTAGACTAGGCGCTCCAAAAGTTTAAAGATGAAGGGGAGATTGGAGACCGGTCTGTAGTTGTTTGTGCAGGAAGGGTCAAGAGTGGGTTTCTTTAGTATTGGAGTAATGATGGAGTGTTTGAAGGAGGATGGGAAAATGCCAGAGGAGAGTGAGAGATTAAAGATTGTAGTTAGGTGAGTTGTGACAACTGGAGAGAGAGACTGGAGGAGATGTGAGGGAATGGGGTCAGTAGTGCATGTAGTCGGAAGAGAGGAGTCTGGAGACTTCTTCTTTTGTGATGGGATCAAATGTGGAAAGTGAGCCAGGGGAAATACAGGAAGGGATGGGAGTCACAGCGCTTGGTGGTTGAAAGCAGATTTCCTGACGGATAGTATCTATTTTTTCTATAAAGTGGGAGGCCAGGTCGTCAGCACAAATGTCTGTGATAGGGGCTTATGCTTTTGGCCTGAGGAGGGAGTGAGAAGTGTTATGATTTGGTAGCTGAGGAGTGCAGGTAAAAAGGAAATACACCAGAGCAGTTGGAATCTATGAGATTGCAGTACCCTGACTAACCACCACAACTAGAGGCAGCCGTGGAGCATTCCTACGTTGGTCCTAGACGCCTCGTCACAGCCTGAGAAACTAACTATACCTAAAGATAGAAAGAGGAAAGCTATCTGCCCCGGAACAGATCCCCAAAGAACATAGAAAGCCCCCAAACATGTAATGGCGGTTAGACAAGAAGAAATACTGACACAGACAGAAAATAGTATGAGCAAACGTTGGGGCCCAAACTATCTAAATAGAAAAGGATAGGAAGGGCACTTACTGCAATCCCAAAAAACCCAGAAAAGCACCAACTTTACTAATTTCAAAAACACCTGAGATCACACGACCTCTACCACCTAAATTAGTTCTCTGGTGTAACAAAATCAAAACAGCAGCCACTGAAAAAATTGGAAAAAGCAAATGTACAAACATCAGTGGCTGAACAAAACTGAGAGGGCAAAAGCCCCTGGAGGGGACCTGAAGGCCCCCACGGAAGTGCAAGACAAAATGCAAAAATCAAGCACAAAAGCAAAAAGAAGAAAATGTCTTATCTGTTAGCAGGAGATGCAGACACGACACAGCAGGCTACAAAGGAAACAGGAATCAAGGATTGAGACCAGAACAATTGATCACCGGCAACCCTGATGGGAAGGTGACTGCCTTATATAAGACCAGTCAGTAACACCTGATTCCCAATCCTCACAATCTTCACTGGACAGTCCAGTACCGTTTGTAACCACCAGAGGGAGCCTCTGCTCAGAACTCATTTCAAGTCCATTCACAACAGTACCCCCCCCTTGAGGAGGGGTCACCGAACCCTCACTTGAGCAACCAGGTCGGTCAGGATGAGTTCTATGATACGCACGGATGAGTCTCCTAGCATGGATGTCCGAAGCAAACACCCAAGAATTGTCTTCCTGACCATAACCTCTCCACTTAACCAAATACTGGAGTTTCCGTCTAGAAAAACGAGAATTCAAAATTTTCTCAACCACAAACTCCATATTGCCCTCAACCAGAACAGGGTCAGGAGGCAAAGCAGTAGGAACCACTGGCTCAGCAAACCTCTTCAACAAGGACTTGTGGAACACATTATGGATCTTAAATGTTCCAGGAAGAAGCAAACGAAAAGAAACAGGATTAAGAATCTCCATGATCTTATAAGGTCCAATGAACCTAGGCTTAAATTTAGGAGATGCCACTCTCATAGGAATATTTTTTGAGGACAACCAGACCAAGTCCCCCACTTTAAACCGGGGACCATCAGTCCTATGCCGGTTAGCAAACCGCTGGGCCCTCTCCTGAGAGAGTGACAACCTCTGCACTACCTGGTCCCAAATCTGTTGCATACGCTCCACAACAGAGTCAACACCTGGACAGACAGAAGCCTCCGTCTGTCCTGAAGAAAATCGAGGGTGAAACCCAGAATTACAGAAAAATGGAGACATCAAAGTGGCAGAGCTAGCCCTATTATTAAGAGCAAACTCAGCCAAAGGCAAAAAAGAGACCCAGTCATCCTGATCAGCAGACACAAAGCATCTTAGATAAGTCTCCAATGTCTGATTTGTTCTCTCAGTTTGACCATTGGTCTGAGGATGAAACGCCGAGGAGAAAGACAATTGAACACCAAGTTTAGAACAAAAGGTCCTCCAAAATCTGGAAACAAACTGGACTCCTCTGTCAGACACAATGTTCTCAGGAATGCCGTGTAAACGAACCACGTGCTGAAGGAACAAAGGTACCAATTCAGAGGAGGAAGGCAACTTAGGTAATGGCACAAGATGTATCATCTTGGAAAACCTATCACAAATCACCCAGATGACGGTCATTCTCTGAGAAACAGGGAGGTCGGAAATGAAATCCATAGAGATATGGGTCCATGGTCTCTTGGGCACAGGCAATGGCATCAACAAACCACTAGAGCGAGAGCAAGGCTTGGAGCGAGAGCAAGTCCCGCAGGACTGCACAAATTCCCTGACATCACGAGATAAGGTAGGCCACCAAAAGGACCGACTGACCAAGTCTCTGGTACCAAAAATTCCGGGATGACCGGCCAACGCGGAACAATGAATCTCAGACATCACACTCTTTTTCCAGTGGTCCGGGACAAACAATTTCCCAACAGGGCAGCGCTCGGGCCTATCCTCCTGACAACCCTCCAGAGCCAGTCTCAAATTGGGCGAGATGGCGGAAAGAACTACACCTTCTTTCAAAATAACAGAAGGATCAGATAACTCAGGAGAGTCCGCAAGGAAACTCCTTGAAAGGGCATCCGCCTTAACATTCTTAGTGCCAGGAAGAAAGGAAACCACAAAATTAAAACGTGTGAAAAACAAGGCCCACCTGGCCTGTCTAGGATAAGTCGCTTGGCAGATTCCAGATAAACCAGATTCTTATGGTCAGTAAGGACCACCACCTGATGTTTGGCTCCCTCCAGTCAATGTCTCCACTCTTCAAAAGCCCACTTCATGGCCAATAACTCCCGATTACCCACGTCATAATTACGTTCAGTAGGAGAAAATTTTCGAGAGAAAAAGGCATAAGGGTTACTTTTAGAGGTCTCTGGATCTCTTTGGGACAAAACGGCACCTGCCCCAATTTCAGAGGCATCAACCTCCACCTGAAATGGCAGAGAAACATCAGGCTGCCGTAGAACAGGAGCAGAAGTGAATCTCTGCTTAAGTTCCTGAAATGCAGAGACTGCCTCAGGAGGCCAATTCACCACATCAGAACCCTTTTTGGTCAAATCAGTTAATGGTTTAACAATAACCGAGAAATTACCAATAAATTTACGATAAAAATTGGCAAAACCCAAAAATCTTTGAAGAGCCTTTAATGAAGTAGGTTGGACCCAATCTCAGATGGCCTGAACCTTGACCGGGTCCATTTCAATAACAGATGGGGACAAAATGAATCCCAGAAATGAGATCCTCTGTACGCCAAAAAGACACTTTGATCCCTTCACATACAGAGCATTCTCTCTCAAAATCTGGAATACAGTTCGAACATGTTTCACATGAGAGTAACATACATAGTAACATAGTAACATAGTTATTAAGGTTGAAGGAAGACTTTAAGTCCATCTAGTTCAACCCATATCCTATCCTAACCTGCCCTAACATGTTGATCCAGAGGAAGGCAAAAAAAACCCCAAGTGACAAACAGTAAGCTTCACATTGGGGAAAAAAATTCCTTCCCGACTCCACATACGGCAATCAGACTAGCTCCCTGGATCAACGCTGTATCTAGGAAACTAGTGAATATAACCTGTAATATTATACTTTACATCCAGTCCCTTCTTACATGTTAGTAGGGAATCACTCATTACAACATTAGACGGCAGAGAGTTCCATAGTCTCACTGCTCTTACAGTAAAGAATCTGCGTCTGTGATTATGGCTAAACCTTCTTTCCTCCAGACGTAGAGGATGCCCCCTCGTCCCCGTCACAGGTCTAAGAGTAAAAAGATCATTAGAAAGGTCTTTGTACTGTCCCCTCATATATTTGTACATTGTAATACGATCACCCCTAAGTCTTCGTTTTTCCAAACTAAATAACCCCAAGTGTAATAACCTGTCTTGGTATTGCAGACCCCCCAGTTCTCTAATAACCTTGGTCGCTCTTCTCTGCACCCGCTCCAGTTCAGCTATGTCTTTCTTATACACCGGAGACCAGAACTGCACACAGTATTCTAAGTGTGGTCGCACCAGTGACTTGTATAAAGGTAAAATTATGTTCTCCTCATGAGCATCTATGCCTCGTCTAATGCATCCCATTATTTTATTTGCCTTGGCAGCAGCTGCCTGACATTGGCCACTAAATGTGAGTTTGTCGTCCACCCATACACCCAAGTCTTTTTCAGTGACAGTTTTGCCCAGTGTTTTACAATTAAGCACATAATTATACATCTTATTTGTTCTACCCAAGTGCATGACCTTATATTTATCCCCATTAAAGCTCATTTGCCATTTATCAGCCCAAGCTTCTAGTTTACATAAATCCTCCTGTAATATAAAATTACCCTCCTCTGTATTTATTACCCTGCAGAGTTTAGTGTCATCTGCAAATATTGAAATACTACTCTGTATGCCCCCTACAAGGTCATTAATAAATATGTTAAAGAGAAGCGGCCCCAATACTGACCCCTGTGGTACCCCACTGCTAACCGTGACCCAGTCCGAGTGTGCTCCATTAATAACCACCCTTTGTTTTCTATCCATGAGCCAGTTCTTAACCCACTTACACATATTTTCCCCTATCCCCATTGTTCTCATTTTATGTATCAACCTTTTGTGTGGCACTGTATCAAAAGCTTTTGAGAAGTCCATGAACACCACGTCCACTGCATTTCCTTGGTCCAGTCCGGAACTTACCCCTTCATAAAAGCTTATCAGATTAGTCTGACAAGAACGGTCCCTCGTAAACCCATGCTGATACTGTGTCATGAGGTTATTCAGCTTCAGATACTCCAATATAGTATCCCTTAAAAAACCCTCCAGGATTTTACCCACAGTAGATGTTAAGCTCACTGGCCTATAATTTCCAGGTTCAGTTTTTGCCCCCTTTTTGAATATTGGCACCACATTTGCTATACGCCAGTCCTGTGGTACAGACCCCGTTATTATGGAATCTTTAAAGATTAAAAATAAAGGTCTATCTATAACTGTACTTAATTCCTGCAGTACTCGGGGGTGTATCCCATCCGGACCCGGGGATTTGTCAATTTTAGTGATTTTTAGACGCCGCCGTACTTACTGCTGGGTTAAGCATGTGACATTTAATGGAGAATTTTTTTATCTCTGATCATGTTATCTGTCATGGGATTTTCTTGTGTAAATACAGTTGAAAAAAAGTCATTTAGCATATTGGCTTTTTCCTCATCCTCATCCACCATTTCACCCAGACTATTTTTAAGGGGACCAACACTATCATTTTTTAGTTTCTTGCTATTTATGTAGTTAAAGAATATTTTGGGATTATTTTTACTTTCTCTGGCAATGAGTCTCTCTGCCTCAATCTTTGCTGTCTTGATTTGCTTTTTACAGAATTTATTCAGTCTTCTGTATTTATTTAATGCCTCTTCACTACCTACTTGCTTTAATTCCCTAAACGCTTTCTTTTTGTCCCTTATTGCGCCCCTTACAGCTCTATTTAGCCATAGTGGTTTCCTCCTAATTCTAGCAGGTTTATTCCCATAGGGTATATACTGTGCACAGGTCTATTCAGGATGCTAATAAACATCTCCCATTTTCTTTGTGTATTTTTATGTCTCAGGATATCGTCCCAGTTTATTGCACCAAGATCATCTCTCATCCATTGGAAATTTGCCTTCCTGAAGTTTAGTGTCCTTGTAACCCCTCGACTACACATCTTATTAAAGGATACATGAAAGCTTATTATTTTGTGATCACTATTACCCAAGTGACCCCCAACCCTTATATTTGATCTGCGGTCTGGTCTGTTGGGTAATATTAGGTCTAGCAGTGCCCCCAACCCTTATATCTGATCTGCGGTCTGGCCTGTTGGGTAATATTAGGTCTAGCAGTGCCCCCCCAACCCTTATATTTGATATGCGGTCTGGCCTGTTGGATAATATTAGGTCTAGCAGTGCCCCCCAACCCTTATATTTGATATGCGGTCTGGTCTGTTGGGTAAATTAGGTCTAGCAGTGCCCCCCAACCCTTATATCTGATCTGCGGTCTGGCCTGTTGGGTAATATTAGGTCTAGCAGTGCCCCCCAACCCTTATATTTGATATGCGGTCTGGCCTGTTGGATAATATTAGGTCTAGCAGTGCCCCCCAACCCTTATATCTGATCTGCGGTCTGTCTGTGGATAATATTAGTCTAGCAGTGCCCCCATCCTTATATCTGATCTGCGGTCTGGCCTGTTGGGTAATATTAGGTCTAGCAGTGCCCCCCTCTTGTTGGGTCCTGAACTAGTTGTGAAAGGTAATTGTCTCTCATAGTTGTCAGAAACTTATTACCTTTGCTGGAACTGCAGGTTTCTGTTCCCCAATGTATTTCAGGGTAGTTGAAGTCCCCCATAATAATGACTTCTCCTTGAGTCGCTGCTTCATCTATTTGCTTTACGAGGATATTCTCTGTTGCTTCCATTATTTTAGGAGACTTATAACAAACCCCTATCAGTAATTTATTATTTTTCCCCCCTCCCCTAAACTCCACCCACAGAGACTCTACATCTTCATTAGATTCACAGATATCACGCAGGATGGGTTTTAAGGATGATTTTACATATAAACACACACCCCCACCTCGCTTATTTTTACGGTCATTTCTAAACAGACTATAGCCCTGTAAATTAACCGCCCAGTCGTGGCTCTCATCCAGCCAAGTCTCAGATATCCCCACCATGTCATAATTATGTTCCAACAAAATTAATTCTAATTCCTCCATTTTGTTGGTGAGGCTTCTAGCATTAGTTACATGCACTTTATGTATCTCTCTGAACCTCTATTCTTTCTTAAATTATTAACTGTTCTAACCCCACCCCCCATGCCACCCCCACCCCCAATTTCATTATTTCAGCTGCAGATGAAGGAAGAGAGCCACAGTATTCATTACTGATGGGTAGGCGGAGCCCCAGATCAGGATGTTACCTCAGATCAAAAGAGTGCTGACTGGCTGGCCCCTCCAGCTCGGGCTCCTCCTACTCAGCTCCAGTCTAAGATTTGAGGTCCAGAGGATGGTCGCTGCTGGAAGCAGCTCCTCAGAAGATTTTATTATTTTATATTCGGACAGGAGACTTGGATCACTAGTTGGTCTAGAGGTCTCAGGGGTACCAGCGCTGCTGTACCCCAACCTCTCCCTTGGCGGATCTGTATTTACTCAAAGTCCCTGCAGAATCCTTGCCGGCCCTGGGGGATGAGGAGAGCTTCTCTGGCGGGAACGCAAACCACACGTGCGGTCACTGCGTTCTTCGCCCTGGGGGGAAGCATGGGCACTGCGCCAGAAACCCCTGAGGGTCCCTGTGGCGCCTTGGCTGGTGAGTACTCCACACAAATTTTAATAATAATTATGTGTGAGTGCTTTAGCGTCTGAATGAGCAGCGCTATTACTAATGTCAGTATGCTTCAGCGCTGCTGTGACAGCGTTACTACATGTATGTCAGTATGCTTCAGCGCTGCTGTGACAGCGCTATTACATGTATGTCAGTATGCTTCAGTGCTGCTGTGACAGCGTTACTACATGTATGTCAGTATGCTTCAGTGCTGCGGTGACAGCACTACTACATGTATGTCAGTATGCTTCAGTGCTGCGGTGACAGCGCTATTACATGTATGTCAGTATGCTTCAGTGCTGCGGTGACAGCGCTATTACATGTATGTCAGTATGCTTCAGTGCTGCGGTGACAGCGCTATTACATGTATGTCAGTATGCTTTAGCGTCTGAATGAGCAGCGCTATTACTAATGTCAGTATGCTTCAGTGCTGCTGTGACAGCGTTACTACATGTATGTCAGTATGCTTCAGCGCTGCTGTGACAGCGCTATTACATGTATGTCAGTATGCTTCAGTGCTGCTGTGACAGCGTTACTACATGTATGTCAGTATGCTTCAGCGCTGCTGTGACAGCGCTACTACATGTAATGTCAGTATGCTTCAGCGCTGCTGTGACAGCGTTACTACATGTATGTCAGTATGCTTCAGTGCTGCTGTGACAGCGCTACTACATGTATGTCAGTATGCTTCAGTGCTGCTGTGACAGCGTTACTACATGTATGTCAGTATGCTTCAGCGCTGCTGTGACAGCGCTACTACATGTAATGTCAGTATGCTTCAGCGCTGCTGTGACAGCGCTACTACATGTAATGTCAGTATGCTTCAGCGCTGCTGTGACAGCGCTACTACATGTAATGTCAGTATGCTTCAGCGCTGCTGTGACAGCACTACTACATGTATGTCAGTATGCTTCAGCGCTGCTGTGACAGCGCTACTACATGTAATGTCAGTATGCTTCAGCGCTGCTGTGACAGCGCTGTTACAAGTAGATGTGGTGATTTTTTGTCCGCAGGCAGATAGCTGCAGGACAGAGAGGGAGCAGGAGCGGGGGAGTTCGCGCTCATTATTTGAGCTAGCAGGGGGCGTGGCCTATCTATCCCGGTCTTTTGAGCAGGAAGACGCGCGCTCTGGCTTTTCTCCTGCGACCCCCTCACTGTGGCGGCCATTACTCAGGCTCCTGGGCTCCTCGGACCGCTCCTCTCCTCATATAGACACCACGGCCAGCTGGGTGAGTGCGGATTCCTCACCCCGCAGCGCAGCGATCGCTATCCTGCAGCTGCAGTCTCATCAGAGACATAAAAATTGGCTGGGGCTCACAAATATATATATATTTTGGTGAGTTTGCAATATTAACCCCTTTGAGGGTTATTTCTACCAGCTAAATTTGCTGACTGAATACCGCTGGGGTAACTCTGCTTGGTGGAGCGTTAACCCTTCAGCGTTTGGAAAAAAAAAAAAAAAAAAAAACGCATAGTTTTTTGCTGGTATTACCGCTTTGACCTGCTCATACAGGTGAGACATGTCTGAACAGAGTTCAGATGCCGCGGTTCACGTCCCAGTGCCATTGCGGCAATCAGATACGCAGACCTCCACAGCATCTAGCGCTGCGGTCGACAGCGGTGGAAAATTGGATGATATCGCTCGATCGATTAATAACTTATCTGACCTTTTAGGTCAATATGTGTCTGCTAATTCCTCTCAGAGGAAGCGACGCAGGCCGTTACCGGCCTCTACACGGAGCGAGTCAGATGTATCTGATATTGGGCAGAGTTCCCCTTTATATTCGGATGGAGAAATATCCGATTCAGATGCGGACGAGCCGCAGGGGCGTTCCTCTATGACGAAGCGTACGGAGGCATTAATTGAAGCCATGAGAGATATACTACAGTTACCGGAGGAGGTAACTAGTCGTCCTGGTAAATCAGCACGCATTTTCCAGGAGTCCCGTGCTTCGCGCACAACATTGCCAGCTCTGGATGAGCTTAATGGTGTAATAGAGGAGGAACGTCTATGTCCAGATAAGCGTTTTCATGGAACGCATTTCTTTGATACACTTTATCCTTGCTCTACGGAGTTAAAGGCTAATTGGACTTCTGCTCCTGAAGTGGATGTGTCTTTGTCTCAGCTTAGTAAATCCTCTCTACTCCCTATTAAGGGAAAAGCGAGCTTACAGGAGCCTTTGGATAGAAAGGCAGAATTGGCGGCAAAAGCAAGCTATGAGGCTGCGGGTCATGGATTTCGAGCAGTGCTAGGATCCATGTGTGCTGCTAGAGCTTCTCTAAGCTGGTTGGCACGTCTGAAGACGGAGTTGCAAAATGAATCTCCGTTATCTGAGATACGGGAAACTTGTGAATGGTTAGAAACGGCAGCCTGTTATATCTTTGATGCCGGTCTGGATACGGCATCTCTGCTGGCCAAAGCGCAAGCTTCAGCGGTCACAGTCAGAAGAGCTTTATGGCTCAGACAGTGGGCCGGGGACGCAGTTTCCAAACAAGGGTTGTTGGCCTTACCTTACAAGGGTGGCCATCTTTTTGGATCCGACCTCACAGAGCTGATTTCCAAGGCTAAGGCGAAGGAATCAGCATTACCACAGCGAAGGGCCATGGCCTCGGTGTCCAGTAAGCCTGGTGTTTATAGTGGTCGGCGGTCCTTTCGGGGCCGAGGACGATCTAGTCACTCCTCGTGGGGATCGGGTCGTCCTTCTTTCTCAGGAAAGAAATCCTCTCAGAAAACTCGTACTCCCTGGAAGCAGAGTTTCCGCCAGAACAAGCGGGAACTTGACAAGAAACCCGCAAAGTCGGATTGACGCCAGGGGTCCACTCGAGGATTCTCGAGTGGGGGGTCGCCTGCTTCTTTTCAAGGAGACTTGGATGGCTCGCGTTCCAGATTCCTGGGTAACGCGGATAGTGTCGGCAGGCTATTTCATAGAGTTTGCTTCTCAACCCCCAAATGTTTTTTTGTCAATCTCGCGTTCCGTCGGAACCCGAGCTTGTTGTCGCTCTACAGCGAGAGGTCGAATCGCTACTACAAAAGGGTGTAGTGATACCGGTTCCGTCAGAGGACCGAGGGAAAGGTTTTTATTCCAACCTTTTTATAGTTCCCAAAAAGGAGAACAAATTTCGCCCGATTCTGGATCTCAAGCGATTAAACCGGCATGTCCATGCCCGGAAATTTCGCATGGAGTCGCTTCGTTCCGTTGTGGCAGCTCTGTCACAGAACGATTTTCTGGTGTCAATCGACATTCGCGACGCCTATTTGCATATTCCCATCGGAAAGGCTCATCAGCGCTTTCTTCGATTTGCCATAGGTCAGAATCATTACCAGTTCGTGGCTCTGCCGTTCGGCTTAGCCTCAGCGCCAAGGGTCTTTACAAAAATTCTGGCGCCCCTCATGGCACTCCTTCGAAGACAGGGGATTACGATTCTCCCTTATCTGGACGATCTTTTGATCGTGGCTTCCTCGGAGGAGGAGGCGTTGACGGCTCGGGATTTGTCTCTTCAGTTTCTGAAAGACTTCGGTTGGCTGGTCAATTGGGAGAAGTCGTCCCTGGAACCATCGAGGACAATTCTCTTTTTGGGAATGCATCTCGACACGTTTCGGTCGGTAGTTTCCCTACCACCAGACAAACAGTCATGTCTTCTTCGACATGTACAGATTATGACATCCTCAACGGCAATGTCCCTACGGAAGTGTATGCGTCTTCTGGGACTGATGGTGGCGTCCATGGAGGCAATTCCTTTTGCCCAGTTCCACTCCAGGACTCTTCAAAGGTTCATCTTGAGTCGATGGAATCAGTCGCAATCGCTGGATTGCAGTGTCACCATTTCTCGCGCGGTGCGGGATTCTCTAGAATGGTGGTTACGTCCAGGGGCATTCTCCCTGGGGAAGTCTTTCCTCCCTCTGAAGTGGTCAGTCATAACCACCGATGCCAGCCTGACGGGCTGGGGGGTGTTTGGAACAATCTCTGGATTCAGGGGGTATGGTCACCGGAAGAGTCTGTGCTTCCGATCAACATCCTGGAATTGAGGGCGATTTTCCTTTGCCTCCAACATTGGACGGTCCCTTTGAGCGGTCTGCCAGTCCGTGTGCAGACAGACAATGCGACGGCTGTCGCGTATATCAATCACCAAGGTGGGACAAGGAGTTCCAGACTCATGGTAGAGGTGTCCCGAATTCTGATTTGGGCAGAGGCCAATGTACCAGCCATTTCGGCGATTCACATTCCAGGGGTTCAGAATATTACAGCGGACTTTCTCAGTCGCAGAAGGATGGATCCCGGGGAATGGAGCCTCCACCCGGAAGTCTTTGCACTACTGTGCTCTCGCTGGGGAACCCCCCAAGTGGATTTGATGGCATCCAGGTCCAATGCCAAGTTACCGACATTCATGTCCAGGTACAAGGACCCGAAGGCGGTGGCGGTGGATGCTCTAGTGGCTCAGTGGGATCAGTTCGAGCTGATCTATGTATTCCCGCCGATATCCTTACTTCCTCTAGTGCTGCGTCGGATCAGACTAGAGAGAATTCCAGCTATTCTGATAGCTCCAGACTGGCCAAGAAGGGTGTGGTTCTCGACAATAATGTCGCTGTTGGCGGCACCTCCGTTTCCACTCCCTCTTCAACCGGACTTGTTGACTCAGGGGCCCGTTTGTCATCCGGACTTGATGTCCCTGCGTTTGACGGCGTGGCTCTTGAGACCGAAATCTTGACCCGTAGAGGTTTTTCAGCCGAGGTCATTGCTACCCTTCGTGCTGCAAGATGTCCGGCTACTTCTAGGATTTACCACAAAATTTGGGAAACCTTCTTTTCGTGGTGTTTGGGGTCTTCTCGGAACCCGAGAAAATTTTCCATTCCCAACCTGTTGGCTTTTCTGCAGCATGGGCTAGACAAGGGTTTGGCAGTTAGCACTCTGAAAGGTCAGATTTCTGCTCTGTCCTTATTGTTCCGGAGAACCATTGCTTCGAATAGAGACGTGCTCTCCTTTTTCCGAGGTATCTCTCGTAAGTTTCCGCCGCGGAAGGCACCCGTGTCTCCTTGGCGGCTCAACCTTGTTTTGGAGGCTCTTCAGCATAAACCTTTTGAACCTATGGTTTCTGCTAGCCTTTCTTTACTTTCTTGGAAGGTGGCTTTCCTTGTTGCAGTCACTTCCTTGAGGAGAGTTTCTGAATTGGCAGCTCTTTCTTGTTCGCCTCCTTTTCTGGAGTTTTTTCCGGATCGTGTAGTGCTTCGCACTCGGGGTGATTTTTTGCCTAAAGTGGTGTCACAATTTCATGTTAACCAGGATATTGTGTTGCCTTCACTCTGTCCGGATCCGAAGAATACGAAAGAGCGAGATTTACACACATTGGATTTAGTGCGGGCCTTGAAGTTTTATCTATCTATTACTCAAGGTTTTCGTAAGACGGACTCCCTGTTTGTGGTTCCGGCAGGTCGTCGGCGTGGTCAACGAGCTTCCAAGGGTTCTATAGCTCGTTGGATCCGGTCAGCTATTTTGGAAGCTTACCGTCTTCGGGGTGAATCTTGCCCGATTAAGATTCGAGCCCATTCCACGAGAGCTGTGGCTTCATCGTGGGCTTTTCATCAAGGTGCTTCGGCAGTGCAGCTTTGCCGAGCGGCGACTTGGCGCTCTGTCCACACGTTTACAAGGTTTTATAAAGTGGACGTCAGTGCTTCCGCTGATGCAGCCCTCGGACGTAGGGTCCTGCAGGCAGCTGTAGTTTAAAGTTCTGGATGAACTTGTGTTTAGCGCTGGTTGCGCTTTGTTGTTAAGGTTGTTGGGTTTCTGCCTTTTGTTGGTTTTTTCCCACCCTTATTTTTGAACTGCTTTGGGACGTCCCATCAGTAATGAATACTGTGGCTCTCTTCCTTCATCTGCAGCTGAAACACGGATTTTGGTAAAGACTTACCTGTAAAATCCTTTTCAGCGAAGGAAGGAAGAGAGACACAGCACCCTCCCACGGCAGAAGTGTGTTGATGTTTTCAGATGCAGCGCGACCCTTATCTGATAGCGATTATCTGGGCTGAGGTCAGCGCGCTAAGGCTCTGTTCCAGCATCGCCAGCTCATCGCAGTAGTCAGGTTCCGTGAGTAGTACCTGGAACTCTGTGGTTTTTGGCTTTCTTTGCATGCATAACCTGTATCCTTGTGTTTTTTCTCTGAAGTTCCTTCAGAAGGGGTTATGTTGCTCCGCTGGTGATCTTGGCTCTTTTCCTAAAAGCTTTGGTACGACTGGAGCTGAGTAGGAGGAGCCCGAGCTGGAGGGGCCAGCCAGTCATCACTCTTTTGATCTGAGGTAACATCCTGATCTGGGGCTCCGCCTACCCATCAGTAATGAATACTGTGTCTCTCTTCCTTCCTTCGCTGAAAAGGATTTTACAGGTAAGTCTTTACCAAAATCCGTGTTTGTGCCCAGGTCTCTATCTGTACTGCCTTCCCCTCCTATAAAATGAATACCCTCCCCCCCAGTCCCTAGTTTAAAGACTCCTCCAACCTTCTAGCCATTTTCTCCCCCAGCACAGCTGCACCCTCCCCATTGAGGTGCAGCCCGTCCCTAGCATAGAACCTGTAGCCAACTGAGAAGTCGGCCCAGTTCTCCAGGAACCCAAACCCTCCTTCCTACACCAATTCTTGAGCCACTTATTAACCTCCCTAATCTCCCGTTGCCTCTCTGGTGTGGCACGTGGTACCGGCAGTATTTCAGAGAATACCACGTTGGAGGTCCTTGCTTTAAGCTTGCAGCCTAATTCCCTGAAATCATCTTTAACCCCTTCACCCCCAAGGGTGGTTTGCACGTTAATGACCGGGCCAATTTTTACAATTCTGACCACTGTCTCTTTATGAGGTTATAACTCTGGAACGCTTCAACGGATCTTCGCGATTCTGAGATTGTTTTCTCGTGACATATTGTACTTCACGTTAGAAGTAAAATTTCTTCGATATAACTTGCGTTTATTTTTGAAAAAAATGCAAATATGGCGAAAATTTTTAAAATTTTGCAATTTTCAAACTTTGAATTTTTATTCCCTTAAAACAGAGAAATATGTCACATAAAATAGTTAAGAAATAACATTTCCCACATGTCTACTTTACATCAGCACAATTTTGGAACCAAAATTTTTTTTTGTTAGGAAGTTATAAGGGTTAAAAGTTGACCAGCGATTTCTCATTTTTACAACAAAATTTACAAAGCCATTTTTTTAGGGACCACCTCACATTTGAAGTCACTTTGAGGGGTCTATATGGCAGAAAATACCCAAAAGTGACACCATTCTAAAAACTGCACCCCTCAAGGTACTCAAAACCACATTCAAGAAGATTATTAACCCTTCAGGTGCTTCACAGGAACTAAAGCAACGTGGAAGGAAAAAATGAATATTTAACTTTTTAGCCACAAAAATGATCTTTTACAAACTTTTTTTTTTATTTTCACAAGGGTAAAAGGAGAAAATGGACAGATAAGGTTGTTATGCAATTTCTCCTGAGTACGCCAATACCCAATATGTGGGAGAAAACCACTGTTTGGGCACACGGCAGAGCTCGTAAGGGAAGGAGCGCCGTTTGACTTTTTCAAACTAAAATTGGCTGGAATTGAGATTGGACGCCATGTCGTGTTTGGAGAGCCCCTGATGCGCCTAAACAGTGGAAACCCCCACAAGTGACACCATTTTGGAAACTAGACCCCCTAAGGTACTTATCTAGATCTGTTGTGAGCACTTTGAACTCTCAAGTGTTTCACAAAAGCTTATAATGCCTGGGTGTGAAAAAAAAAAAAACAATTTTCCACAAAAATGATTTTTTAGTCCCAAATATTTGAATTTTCCCAAGGAAATTGGATTCCAAAAGTTGTTGTCCAATTTGTCCTGAGTACGCTGATACCCCATATGTGGGGGGGGGGAACTGTTTGGGTGCACGGCAGGGCTTGGAAAGGAAGTAGTAACGTTTTGGAATGCAGACGTTGATGGGGGTCATGTTCCGTTTGCAGTGCCCCAGATGAGCCTAAACAGTGGAAACCCCCCACAAGTGACCCCATTTTGGAAACTATACCCCCTAAGGAACTTATCTAGATCTTTGGTGAGCACTTTGAACCCCCAAGTGCTTCACACAAGTTTATAATGCCCGGGCATGAAAATAAAAAATCCTATTTTTTTCCCACAAAAATTATATTTTAGTCACTAATTTTTTATTTTCTCAAGAGTAACAGGAGAAATTGGACCACATAAGTTGTTGTCCAATTTGTCCTGAGTACGCTGATACCCCATATGTGGGTGGGAACCACTGTTTGGGCGCACGGCAGAGCTCGGAATGGAAGGAGCACCATTTGACTTTTTCCAACCAAAATTGGCTGGAATTGAGATTGGATGCCATGTTGCATTTGGAGAGCCCCTGATGTGCCTAAACAGTGGAAACCCCCCACAAATGACCCCATTTTGGAAACTAGACCCCCTAAGGAACTTTTCTAGATCTTTGGTGAGCAATTTGAACCCCCAAGTGCTTCACACAAGTTTATAACGTAGAGCCGTAAAATTTAAAAATCATATTTTTTCCACAAAAATGATCTTTTCACCCCAATTTTTATTTTTCCAAGGGTAACAAGACTCCAAAAGTTATTGTGCAATTTGTCCTGAGTGCGCTGATACCCCATATGTGGGGGTAAACCACTGTTTGGGTGCATGGCAGAGTTTGGAAGGGAAGGAGCGCCGTCTGACTTTTTCAACGCAGAATTGGCTGGACGCCATGTCGTGTTTGGAGAGCTCCTGATCTGCCTAAACAGTGGAAACCCCCATAAATGACGCCATTTTGGAAACTAGACCCCTCAAGGAACTTATCTAGATGTGTGGTGAGAACTTTTAACCCCCAGGTGTTTCACTAAAGTTTATAACGTACAGCCGTAAAATAAAAAATCTTTTTTTTTTTTTACAAAAATGATTTTTTCGTCCCCAATATTTTATTTTCACAAGGGTAACAGAAGAAATTGGAACCCAAAAGTTGTTGTCCAATTTGTCCTGAGTACGCTGATACCCAATATGTGGGAGAAAACTACTGTATGGGCGCACGTCAGGGCTCGGAAGGGAAGTAGTGACGTTTTGGATTGCAGTCTTTGATGGAATGGTCTGGGGGCGTCATGTCGCATTTGGAGAGCCCCTGATGCGCCTAAACAGTGGAAATCCCCAACAAGTGACCCCATTTTGGAAAATAGACCCCACAAGGAACTTATCTAGATGTGTGGTGAGCGCTATGAAGCCCCAAGTGCTTCACAGAAGTTTATAATGTACAGCCGTTATAAACAAAAAAATATTTTTTTTTGTACAAAAATGATATTTTCGCCCCCAGTTTTTTATTTTCCCAAGGGTAGCAGAAGAAATAGGACAAATTGCACAATAACTCTTGGGGTCCAGAGTACGCTGATACCCCATATGTGGGGATAAACTACTGTTTGGACGCATGGCAGAGCTGAGAAGTGAAGGAGCACCGTTTGACTTTTTCAACGCAGAATTGGCTGGAATTGAGATCAGACGCCATGTCACATTTGGAGAGCCCCTGATGTGCCTAAACAGCTGAAACCCCCCAATTCTAACTCCAACCCTAACCCCAACACACCCCTAACCCTAGTCCCAACCCTAACCACAAACCTAACCCTAACACACCCCTAATCCCAACCCTAACCCTAATCCTAACTTTAGCGCCAACCCTAACCCTAACTTTAGCCGCAACCCTAACCCTAATGGGAAAATGGAAATAAATACTTTTTTTTAATTTTATTATTTTTCCCTTACTAAGGGGGTGATAAAGGGGGGTTTGATTTACTATTTATAGCGGGTTTTTATGATTGGCAGCTGTCACGCTAAAAGACGCTTTTTATTGCAAAAATAGTTTTTGCATCGCCACATTTTGAGAGCTATAATTTTTGCATATTTTGGCCCACAGAGTCATGTGAGGTCTTATTTTTTGCGGGACGAGTTGACGTTTTTATTGGTACCATTTTTGAGCACGTGACGTTTTTTGATCGCTTTTTATTTCGATTTTTGGGAGGTTAGAATGAACAAAAATCAGCAATTCATGAATTTCTTTTGGGGGAGGCGTTTATACCGTTCCGCGTGTGGTAAAATTGATAAAGCAGTTTTATTTCTTCTGGTCAGTACGATTATGGCGATACCTCATTTATATCATTTTTTCATGTTTTGGCGCTTTTATAGAATAAAAACAATTTTATATAAAAAATAATTATTTTTGCATTGCTTTATTCTGCGAGCTATAACTTTTTTATTTTTTCGCTGATGATGCTTTATGACGGCTTGTTTTTTGCGGGACAAGATGACGTTTTCAGCAGTACCATGTTTTTTTATATCGGTCTTTTTGATCGCGTGTTATTCCACTTTTTGTTCTGCGGTATGATGATAAAGCATTGATTTTTTTGCTTCGTTTTTTTTTTTTTTTAAGGGGTTCACTAAAGGGGTTAACTAGTGGGACAATTTTATAGGGGGGGTCGTTACGGATGCGGCGATACCAAATATGTGTACTTTTATTGTTTTTTTTTTTTTATTTACAGGAAGAAGTGAATTTATTGGGGAATATTTTTTTTTTTATTATTTATTTTGGAATTTTTTTTTACACATGTTTATTTTTACTTTTTTAACTTTTTTACTTTGTCCCAGGGTGGGACATCACAGTATTTTATCAGATCGCTGGTGTGACAGTGTGCACAGCACTCTGTCACACCAGCGATCGCACAGGCATAGATGCAGGCTTCTCAGTGCCTGCTCTCGGCAGGCACTGAGGTAGCCGCCTCCCTCCAGGACCCCGGCGCCATCTTGGATCCGGGTCCTTCGAGGGAGAAAGCCCTCAGAACAGCGCGATCACATCGCGCTGCTCTGAGGGTCTCAGGGGGGCGCGCAGGGAGCCCCCACCCTGCGCGATCCTCCCTTGTGCCCCCAGTACACCGCGATCATGTTTGATCGCGGTGTGCAAGGGGTTAATGTGCCGGGAGCGGTCCGTGACCGCTCCTGACACACAGTCATGGGTGTCAGCTGTGATAATCAGCTGACACCCGGCGGCGATTAGCTGCGCTCCCCTCAGGAGCGCAGCTGATCGCCTATGACGTACTATCCCGTCCCCGGTCATACGGGCCCAGGTACCATGGACGGGATAGTACGTCCGATGGCAGTAAGGGGTTAAGGACCTTCCACCTGCCTCTAACTTTGTCATTTGTGCCAATGTGCACCATGACCGCTGGGTCCTCACCAGCCCCTCCCAGTAATCTGTCAACCCGATCAGCGATGTGTCGGACTCGAGCGCCAGGTAGGCAGCACACTGTTCGACGATCCCTGTCTTTGTGACAGATTGCCCTATCTGTTCCCCTAATAATTGAGTCCCCCACTACCAGCACCTGTCTGGCCTGCCCTGCTCTCCTAATTCCCCCCTTACTGGAGCAGACACTCCCCCGGCTTTCAGAGGACATGCCTGGCTGCAGCAGTGCTACCCCTGTACTGACAACCCCCTCATCTGCCAACTTTGCAAACTTATTGGGGTGTGCCAGCTCAGGACTAGCCTCCCTGGCGCTCTTCCCTCTACCCCGCTTTCTAACTGTCACCCAGCTTCCTACTTCAGTGTCCTGCAGCTCCACCCTAGCATCCCCCCCTCATCTATCCCATTGAGCGTCTGCTCAGTGAGCAGAAGACTCCTTTCCATATTGTCTATGGATCTCAGTGTTGCCAGCTGCACATTTAGATCCAAGATTTGTCCCAGTCATTGGAAAAAATCAAGATATCATCCAAATAAACAATCAGAAATTTATCCACAAAATCCCTGAAAATGTCATTCATGAAGGACTGGAAGACAGAAGGAGCATTAGTGAGCCCAAAGGGCATCACAAGGTACTCAAAATGCCCCTCAGGGGTGTTAAATGCCGTCTTCCATTCATCCCCGTGCTTAATGCGAATAAGGTTATATGCCCCCCTGTGGTCAAGCTTGGTAAACCAAGTAGCGTTTTTCACCCTGGAAAACAGGTCAGAAATCAAGGGTAACGGGTATTGATATTTCACAGTAATATTGTTCAAAAGACGATAATCAATACACGGCCTTAATGAACCATCCTTTTTGGCCACAAAGAAAAAACCGGCACCTAAGGGTGAAGAGGATGGTCTGATATGACCTTTCTCCAAAGACTCCTTGATATAAGACCGCATAGCGCCATGTTCAGGTACAGACAAGTTAAAAAGGCGACCTTTAGGGAATTTACTACCAGGCACTAATTCAATAGCGCAGTCATAGCTCCTATGGGGAGGCAAGGATGCAGATTTACTTTCGCTAAACACATCAGAAAAATCAATCAAAAAGTCAGGAACATCCTGAGCCTGGGGGGAGCCAGAAAAAACAGGAGTGTTGGTATTAACACATTGGCAGCCCCAACTGGTTACAGACACAGATTTCCAATCCAAAACAGGATTATGAGACTATAACCAAGGGAAACCCAGCACGATAATGTCATGCAGATTATACAGAACCAAAAATTTGCAGCTCTCCTGATGATCAGGTTCAAGCCTCATTATCACCTGAGTAGAGAACTGAGGTTTATTCTCAGCCAAAGGGGTAGAATCGATCCCCAGTAGGGGAATAGACTTCTGTAGGGGTATCAAGGGAAACCCACAACGTTTAGCGAAATCAAAATCCATCAGGTTAATAGCTGCTCCCGAATCAATGAAAGCCTGAGCAGAAAATGAGGACAGAGAGCATATCAGAGTAACAGTTAATAAAAACTTAGTCTGAACACTACCCAAGACAACTGAGCGTGCAAAACGTCTTCCCCGCTTAGGGCAGACTGAAATAGCATGAGAGGCATCACAACAGTAGAAACATAACCCATTGCGCTTTCGAAACTCATGACGCTGTGCCCCAGAAACCACTCTATCACACTGCATGGGTTCAGAAGCAGGTTCACAAGGCAACACTATTCCACGCATACTTCTCCGCTCACACAAACGTCTGTCAATTTGAATCGCTAATGACATAGAATCATTGAGACCAGAGGGAACAGGGAATCCCACCATAACATCCTTTACATTATCTGACAGACCCTTCCGAAAAAGGGCTGCCAAAGCGTCGTCATTCCATTTGGTCAGGACTGCCCACCTACGGAATCTCTGACAGTATAACTCAGCGTCATCAAGCCCCTGATTTAATGCCAACAAGGCTTTTTCAGCTTGATCAGTGACATTAGGCTCATCGTACAATAACCCCAAGGCCTGAAAAAATGCATCAACATCACTCAAAACAGGATCCCCAGGTGTCAGGGAAAAAGCCCAATCCTGAGGATCGCCGCGCAGGAGAGAGATGACAATTTGAACCTGCTGTGCTGCGTTCCCTGTTGTGAATGGGTTTGAGATGAGTTCTGAGCAGAGGCTCCCTCTGGTGGTTACAAGCGGTACTAGTGAGGATTGTGAGGACTGGGAATCAGGTGTTACTGATTGGTCTTATATAAGGGAGTCATTTTCCCATCAGGGTTGCCGGTGATCAATTGTTCTGGTCTGAATCCTTCTTTCCAGTTTCCCTTGTAGCCTGCTGTGTCGTGTCTGCATCTCCTGCTATCAGATAAGACAATTTCTTATTTTGTGTTTTTGCTATATTTTTGCATTTTGTCCTGCACTTCTGTGGGGGCCTTCAGGGTCCCCTCCGGGGCTTTTGCCCTCTCAGTTTAGTCCAGCCACTGTGTTTTGTACTTTTGCTTTTTCCAGTTTTTTTTCAGTGGCTGCTGTTTTGTTTTTGTTACACCAGAGAACTAATTTAGGTGGTAGAGGTCGTGTGATCTCAGGTGATTTTGAAATTAGTAGAGTTGGTGTTTTTTCAGGGTTTTCTGAGATTGCAGTAAGTACCCTTCCTATCCTTTTCTATTTAGATAGTTTGGGCCCCAGCGTTTGCTCATACTATTTTCTTTCTGTGTCAGTATTTCCTCTTGTCTAACCGCCATTACATGTTTGGGGGCTTTCTATTATCTTTGGGGTTCTGCTCCGGGGCAGATAGCTTTCCTATTTCTATCTTTAGGTGTAGTTAGTTTCTCAGGCTGTGACGAGGCGTCTAGGACCAACGTAGGAACGCTCCACGGCTGCCTCTAGTTGCGGTGGTTAGTCAGGGTACTGCAATCTCATAGATTCCAACTGCTCTGGTGTATTTCCTTTTTTACCTGCACTCCTCAGCTACCGAAACATAACAGTTCCCTGAGGACTTAGATTTTAAGGCAAAAAACAATTTACAATTATTTTTGAAATTCAGAAACTTGGATCGATCCCCCAAAAACAAATCTGGCATGGGAATCCTAGGTTCCACAACAGGCAACCTAGCAAGATAGGTAGCAATACTCTGAACCTCAGTGGCAAGCTGATCCACACGGCCAGACAACTGTGCAAACTCCATTGAGAGAAAAAATCCTCCCCAGCACCAGAGATACAGAGGGAAAAAAAAAAAAAATGCAACAAACAGAAAAATATCTCTGACAACTCTGACAACCTTTTTTTTTCTTTCACAATATTTTTCCCTTCTGTGAGTACCATATAATTTTCAGTTTAGGCCGGTGATACTGTTATGATTTGGTAGCTGAGGAGTGCAGGTAAAAAGGAAATACACCAGAGCAGTTGGAATCTATGAGATTGCAGTACCCTGACTAACCACCACAACTAGAGGCAGCCGTGGAGCGTTCCTACGTTGGTCCTAGACGCCTCGTCACAGCCTGAGAAACTAACTATACCTAAAGATAGAAAGAGGAAAGCTATCTGCCCCGGAGCAGATCCCCAAAGAACATAGAAAGCCCCAAACATGTAATGGCGGTTAGACAAGAAGAAATACTGACACAGACAGAAAATAGTATGAGCAAACGTTGGGGCCCAAACTATCTAAATAGAAAAGGATAGGAAGGGCACTTACTGCAATCCCAAAAAACCCAGAAAAGCACCAACTTTACTAATTTCAAAAACACCTGAGATCACACGACCTCTACCACCTAAATTAGTTCTCTGGTGTAACAAAATCAAAACAGCAGCCACTGAAAAAATTGGAAAAAGCAAATGTACAAACATCAGTGGCTGAACAAGACTGAGAGGGCAAAAGCCCCCGGAGGGGACCCTGAAGGCCCCCACAGAAGTACAGGACAAAATGCAAAAATCAAGCACAAAAGCAAAAAGAAGAAAATGTCTTATCTGTTAGCAGGAGATGCAGACACGACACAGCAGGCTACAAAGGAAACAGGAATCAAGGATTGAGACCAGAACAATTGATCACCGGCAACCCTGATGGGAAGGTGACTCCCTTATATAAGACCAGTCAGTAACACCTGATTCCCAATCCTCACAATCTTCACTGGACAGTCCAGTACTGTTTGTAACCACCAGAGGGAGCCTCTGCTCAGAACTCATTTCAAGTCCATTCACAACAGAGACGTGTCAAAAAGTTTCTTGGGGTTGTTGGCTAGTGAGGAGATCAGGGTGATGAAGTAGGTCTGTTTGGCGAGGTGAAGGGCAGCATTATAAGTTCTTAACATGAATTTAAAGTGGATGAAGTCTTCTGGTGTGCGGGTTTTTCTCAAGAGGCGTTCAGCACTCCTAGAGCATCGCTGAAGAAGTTGAGTTTGCAATGTGAGCCAGGGCTGTTTTACTGTGTGTTTGGAAGTTCTGAGGGTGAGTGTTGCTACTTGGTCAAGGGTGCTTCTAAGAGTGTCATTGTGATGAACAGCCAGATTAGGACAAGAAAAAGAGGAGATTGGGGACAGCGATGAGTGTAGGGAGTCTGAAAGTGTCTGAGGGTTAATGGCTTGTAGATTTCTGAATGTATGGTAGGTAGGAGTGCGCTGGGGTGGTCGAGGATTTCTGAGGATGAAGGAGAGAATGTTGTGGTCAGAGAGTGGAAGCGGTGAGTTATTTAGGTGGGAGATTGAACAGAGGCGGACATAGACCAAGTCAAGGGTGTTACCATCCTTGTGTGTCTCAGAGGTTGAAAGCTGTGAGAGGCCTAGAGAAGTGGCTAGTGATAGAAGCTGAGATGCAGATGTGGAAGTAGGGCTGTTAATGGGGATTTTGAAGTCTGCAAGAATAAGGGTTGGTAGTTCTGAGGACATGAAGTGCGGCAGCCAGGCTGAGAAGTGGTCAAGGAACTGGGTTGGCGAGCCTGGGGGCTGATATATGACCGCTACTCTGAGGGAGAGGGGACGGAAGAGCCTGATGGTGTGGACCTCAAAAGAAGGGAATGAGAGTGATGGAATTGGGGGGATGACCTGGAAAGTGCATTGTGGGGACAGGAGTATGCCAACTCCACCACCATGTCTGTTTGCGGGTCTTGGGGAATGGGAGAACTGTAAGCCACCATAGGAAATGGCAGCAGGGGAGACAGTGTCAGAATCCTGAATCCAGGTTTCAGTGAGGGCCAACAGATGAAGAGAGTTGTTCAGAAAGTAGTTGTGCAGGAAGGATACCTTGTTGCATGCAGACCGTGGATTCCAGAGGGCACAATTAAAAGGAGATGATGGAGTGCAAGTAATATTAATAAGATTATTATGGTTTCGATATGAGGTAGGGTAGGGATTGAGGTTGGGGAATGGTGGACCAGGGTTGGGGGAGATGTCCCCTGAAATCAGTAGGAGTAGGAAGATAAAGAGCAGGTAGTTGTTGGAGTTGTAAGTAGGTTTTTTCTGTGATGTGTTTGGGCAAGATGGGCTGAGGTTTCTCAGGAAGGTGAGGAGTGCATGGGAACTGTACATGGGAGAGGGAAGTATAGAGGGGCTGATGTGTATGAGTCGTGATGGAGGGGGGATGGGGCGGTGAATGTGGATGGCAAGGGAACACAGGAGGATAGAGATAAAGTACATAATTAAAAAGAAAGCAAAGTGTGGGGTACCTGATTCCAGCCCTGATTAACTGCCATGGATAACTGCCATTTACACAATTCTTATCTTCTGTGATGCTTTGCTTCTGGGATGTTTGCGTGCTGCACCCCACACTGCGTGCTCCCCTTAGACTACTCCTAAATATATAGCCCACACTACAGGGTCAGGAGAGTGGAATTGTGGGAGCTGGTTCGGGATAATTTGGCAGCTGGGGCCAGCACACCAGGGGGTGGTTAGATCATCAAAGGCACTAGACCTGGCTACATCTATATGCTTTAGCACCTTCCACCTGATAAGATCTAGAGAGGCCCCAGTCACAGGATATAAAGCCGTAAAGGCTGGGTCTCACATAGCGATACACCAGCGATCCTGACAACGATCAGGATCGCTGGTGTATCGCTACATTATCGCTGCTGAGCTGCCAAACAGGCAGCTCAGGCAGCGATCAGTACAAGAACACTGCGGGTAAACATCGCTTAGTTACCCGCAGTGTACCTTGGATACCAGCGCCCTGATGCAGGGAGCTGGTAACCAAGGTACACATCGGGTTTCCAGGCGCTGCGCGGTGCCTGGAAACCCGCTGTGTACCTTGGTTACTAGCTCCCTGCTTCAGGGAGCTGGTATCCAACGTACACAGCGGGTTTCTAGGCACTGCCCCGCGCCTGGAAACCCGCTGTGTACCTTGGTTACCAGCGGATCGCTGGTCTCCCGCCTGTCACACGCAGCGATGCGTGCCTGTCAGCGGGAGACCAGCGATCAAAAAAATGTCCTGACATTTCAGCGACGATCAGCGATACCCGGCAGGGGGGCTGATCGTCACTGAATGTCACACACAGCGATATCGCTGGTGAGCTCGCTGCTGCGTCACAAAACTAGTGACTCCGCAGCGATCTCGGTAGCGAGATCGTTGTGTGAGACGGGCCCTTAAGTATTAAACACAGTGCCAAAAATGAATTATACCAAAGCTTTACCAGGCACATTAAACTATGTTGCTAGATGGTAAAGCAGTGGTTGGCAGCAAGCAGAAGTATGGAGTGCATATCATTAGTATATATTGCAGCATACAAGACAGATAGCAGAGGTGGGGATTGTATCATTCAGCTGTTTGCTTCCAATGAATGCAGTGCATACCATTAGTATATATTGCAGCATACAAGACAGATAGCAAAGATGGGGATTGTATCATTCAGGTGTTGTGATGGCCCCTGCAGGGTTTTGTGGGGGTTCTGAGTCTCTGCCCCGGTCTCCCTGTGAGGTGATGTGGTGGCCCCTGCTGGGTGTTGTGGGGGTTCGGAGTCTTGGCCCTTGTACCCTCTGGATTTTGTGGGGGATCTTAGTCTTGACCCCTGTACCCTGTTGGTGTTGTGGTGGCTCCTGCGTGGTGTTGGGGGTTCCAAGTCTCAGCCCCTGTCTTCCCAGTGAGGTGGGTGGCACCTGCTGGGTGTTGCAGAGGTTCTGAGTCTCTGCCCTTGCACCCTGTGGGTGTTGTGGGGGTTATGAGTCTTGTCCACTGTCCCCTGCAGGGTGTGTATAATGCTCTTCTCTGGATCTCTTGCAGGAGGTGAAGCTGTACAAGAACGCCCGGGAGAGAGAGAAGTAAGACCATGTGACTGTGTGGCCCTCAGCACCTCAGTATGAGGCTTATGATGGGCCCAAGCCAGATGATAATGAGATTGTGATGTGAATTGTCACAAAGTGTAAATAAGTGGGGCGAGCATCAGCCGACGACCCTGCGCTGCTCACTAGTAAGAGTGCTCAGTGTCAGGCAGCAGCTGCATGCACAAATACAACGGTGTACTTTATAATAAGACGTAAGGATGTACTGTCAATAGTCGCAGCCCACACGGCTGCTTTGGGGCCCGTGAGTCAGGCTCAACCTTCCCTTGTCATCACAATTTCAGCTGCATCCACATCCTCAGGACGCAGACACTGATAATAGGAATGTATTGTGAACACTTTTAATCTGGCTTCTGAGTTTGGGCTCCCTCTGGTGGTTGCTGCTGGTAATGGAACTGGTCTGGTTGACAGAAGTCAATCACCTGAGGAGGATGATTGGAGATCAGGTGTTACTGACTGGGGAGATTTAAATGAGCAGCCTTCCCTTAGTTGTTGCTGGTGATTTGGTTTTCTTCCTGAGCCTTTTGGAAGTCTGCTTGCTCCCTGCTGTGTCCTGCATCTTTCAGATAAGTTATTTGTCTGTTTAATCTATGGCATTTGTTCCCCTTTTGCTTTTCTCTGTTTTCTGCCTTGCTTGTGTGAGTTCAGCCGGGTTCCCTGCGGGGACCTGTGCTGGACTCTGTTTTCATTAGCCAACAGCTTATGTCAGTCCTTTCTGTATTTCTAGTTCCCTGTTATTTCAGTATCTGTTGTTTTGCATCCAGTTCACAGCACTAGTGGATACAAAGCCACAGGAAACTGTCACAAAGGTATGAAATCCGCAATAGAGATAGTATTAAAACATAACCTTTAATGCTATATACATAAAAGCTACCTAAAGATAAAGTGAAATGTGCAAATAAAATTCACTGAATCAACTTGTCACCGACTATATGCACCAGAACCTGTATGCATCCAGTACCAAACTCCAGTACACATATACATACGACCAATATCAATCCTGAGAAAAATATGACTGGACATCAAAATATACTAGACCACATGCAAAATGACCCCAGGAATGCCAATAAGTAAACCTTCTTTTTAGAGGGTATATTAAGCTTCTGCCCTGTATGGGTTAGCAAGAAAGATAAAGTGCTTATGCATATAATGCTGGTGTCATAATCCTAGAATAGTATTAAACATGTGAAATAATATGGAACAATCTCACCCATATATGTAGCAGACGTCAGATGTGTCATTTTCTTTAAAGCCAGGTACATCAGGAGTTAGAAGGAATTTTCACCCTATTGTGCCCTGTCAGAGCTGACATATCCTGATCCCCATGACTCCTGCCCATACAAGGGCAGTGCACATCTGACCCTCAAACAAAAAGCCCTATTATGACCCTGTGCAACCCGACGCGTTTCGTCACTAGGTGACTCTTCAGGGGACCTATTAGCACCAACTGGGCATATTGTAAAAATAAAGACCTCACGGGCTGCCTCTATAATAGTAATGAGATGACTCATTACTATTATAGAGGCAGCCCGTGAGGGATCGAAATGTCTCTTTGGCGTACAAAAAATTTCATTTTTGGTATTCATTTTGTCTACGTCCGCTATTGAAATGGACCCGGTCAAGGTTCAGGCCATTTGATTGGGTTCAGCCCACTTCCTTAAAGGCTCCTCAGAAATTTTGGGGTTTTGCTAATTTTTATCGTAAATTTATAAGTAATTTTTCTGGTATTGTGAAACCACTGACGGATTTGACCAAAAAGGGCGCTGATGTAGTGAATTGGTCTCCAGAGGCAGTTTCGGTGTTTCAGGAGCTTAAGCTGAGATTCACTTCTGCTCCTGTTCTACTGCAACCTGATGTTTCTCTCCCATTTCAGCAACCTTATGTTTCTCTCCCATTTCAGGTGGAGATAGATGCTTCTGAGATTGGTGCAGGAGCCATTTTGTTCCAAAGGGATCCTGTAACCTCTAAGATTAACCCTTGTGCCTTCTTTTCTCCAAAATTTTCCCCAGCTGAACGTAATTATGATGTGGCGAATCGCGAATTATTGGCTATGAAGTGGGCATTTGAAGAGTGGAGACATTGGTTGGAGGGAGCCAAACATCAAGTTGTAGTCCTCACTGACCACAAGAACTTGATCTATCTCGAATCAGCCAAGCGATTAAATACTAGACAGGCTAGGTGGGCCTTGTTTTTCACGCATTTTAATTTTGTGGTCTCTTTTCTTCCGGGCACTAAGAATGTTAAGGCGGATGCCCTCTCTAGGAGTTTCTTTGCGGATTCTCTTGATGTGACTGAGCCTACTACCATTCTAAATGAGGGTGTGGTTCTTTCCGCTATCTCACCCGATTTGAGATTTGCCCTGAAGGAATTTCAGGAGGATAAACCTGAACGATGCCCTATGGGGAAATTGTATGTCCCCGACCAATGGAGGAGGAAACTAATGTCTGAAATTCATTGCTCCGCGTTGGCTGATCATCCCGGTATTTTTGGTACCAGAGATTTGGTGAGTCGGTCTTTTTAGTGGCCTGCTTTATCTCGTGATGTCAGGAATTTTTTGCAGTCCTGTGGGACTTGTTCTCGGTCCAAACCCTGGTCTAGTGGATTGTTAGTGCCATTGCCCAGGAGGCCATGGACTCCTATCTCTATGGATTTTATTTCCGACCTCCCTGTCTCTCAGAGAATGACCGTTATCTGGGTGATCTGTGATAGATTTTCCAAGATGGTCCATCTTGTACCACTGCCGAAGTTGCCATCCTCTCCCGAGTTGGTGCCCTTGTTTTTTCAGCAAGTGGTTCGTTTGCACGGATTCCTGTTTGTTTCCAGATTTTGGAGAGCCTTTTGTTCTAAACTGGGAATTCAGTTGTCCTCCTCCTCTGCGTTTCACCCTCTGACCAATGGGCAGACTGAGAGAGCAAACCAGACTTTGGAAACTAATTTGAGATGTTTTGTGTCTGCTGATCAAGATGACTGGGTCTCTTTTTTTCCCTTGGCTGAATTTGCTCTAAATAATAGGGCTAGTTCTGACACTTTGATGTCCCCTTTTTTCTGCAATTTCGGGTTTTATTCTCGGATTTCTTCAGGGCAGGTGGAGGCTTCTGCCTGTCCAGGTGTTGATCCTGTGGTAAAGAGAATGCAGCAGATTTGGAATCAAGTAGTGGATAAGTTGTCTCACTCTCAGGAGAGGGCCCAACGGTTTGCCAACCGGCATAGGACTGATGGTCCCTGGTTTAAAGTAGGTGACATGGTTTTGTTGTCCTCAAAAAATATTCCTGTGAAGGTTGCGTCTCCAAAATTTAAGCCAAGGTTCATTGGACCTTATAAGATTTTGGAAATCCTTAATCCCGTTTCTTTCCGTTTGGCTCTTCCAGGAACGTTCAAGATTCACAACGTTTTTCATAAATCTTTGTTGAAAAGGTTTGTTGAGCCAGTAGTTCCCATGGCTGTGCCCCCTGATTCTGTATTGGTTAAGGGCAATCTGGAGTATGAAGTAGAGAAGATATTGGATTCTCGTCTGGCTAGACAGAGACTCCAGTACTTGGTCAAGTGGAAAGGTTATGGTCAGGAGGATAATTCTTCGGTGTTTGCTTCTGACATTCATGCCGAGAGATTGGTTCGTGCCTTTCACCGGGCCCATCCTGATCGGCCTGGTGACTTGGGTGAGGGTTCGGTGACCCCTCCTCAAGGGGGGGTACTGTTGTGAACACTTTTAATCTGGCTTCTGAGTTTGGGCTCCCTCTGGTGGTTGCTGCTGGTAATGGAGCTTGTCTGGCTGACAGAAGTCATTCACCTGAGGAGGATGATTGGAGATCAGGTGTCACTGACTGGGGAGATTTAAGTGAGCAGCCTTTATGTTTCCACGGTCAGGAAACGCTGCGTGTTTGACGCTGTGTACATCCGCAGCGTCAAACACGCAGTGTCCAGATGTTACAGCATAGTGGAGGGGATTTCATGAAATCCCATCTCCACTATGCATTAAAACACGCAGGCGTCAGACCTGCGTAAACGGACATGCTGCGCGTCTTTTCAGTTTGTCGCCGCAAGGTAAATAACACAGGCCTATGTAGCGCTGCGGTGATTCCGGATGTGTTCAATGAACACATCTGGATGCACCGCGCATTCAGAAGGGGGCGGGGCTTTGGGCAAAGCGGGATTTCCGCTCCGTCCAAAACGCCTGCCATCCTGAACGTGGAAACATACCCTTAGTTGTTGCCGGTGATTTGGTTTTCTTCCTGAACCTTTTGGAAGTCTGCTTGCTCCCTGCTTTGTCCTGCATCTTTCAGATAAGTTATTTGTCTGTTTAAATCTGTGGCATTTGTTCCCCTTTTGCTTTTCTCTGTTTTCTGCCTTGCTGGTGTGAGTTCAGCCGGGTTCCCTGCGGGGACCTGTGCTGGACTGTTTTCATTTGCCAACAGCTTATGTCAGTCCTTTCTGTATTTCTAGTTCCCTGTTATTTCAGTATCTGTTGTTTTGCGTCCAGTTCACACCAGAGTTCTGATTTAGTGGGGGAGAGGTCGTGTGGCCTCAGTATTTTTGCATATCAGACATGTTGGAATTTTTCTTAGGGTTTTTGCTGGATTGCAGACAGTATTCTTTCCTGTCCTGTTCTATCCAGACAGTTTGGGCCCCAGCATTTGCGTACTCTATTTTTTTTTCTGTGTTTTGTTCTTCATCTGTCTCACCGGCAATATATGTTTGGGGGCTATCTATTCCTTTGGGGCTCTACTCTTGGGCAGTTAGCTTTCCCCTTTCTCTCTTTTGGCTTAGTTAACTCTTTAGCTGTGTCGAGGCGTCTAGGGCATCGTAGGTACGTCCCTCAGCTAATACTAGTTGTGTTGTCAGTTTAGGGGTCTGCAATCCGCTAAGTTGCCAACCTCTCTGGGTGTCTGGTTGCCTAGCCTATTTTTCCTATTATCCTCCTCGGTTACCAAATCATAACAGGAATGGTGGTGGCCCCTGCTGGGTGATGAGTTCCTGTTCTGAGTCTTGGCCCAATTCGCCCTGTGAGGTGTTGTGGTGTGGGAGTTCTGAGTCTCGGCGATTGTACCATCCAGGTGTTGTGGCTCTAAGTCTCTGCTCCTATCCCCATCTGAGGTGTTGTGGAGGTTCTGAGTCTCGGCCCTTGTACCCTGTGGGTGTTATGGGTGTTCTGAGTCTCTGCCACTGTCCCCCTTCGGAGCTTTTTGGGTCCCTGGGAGCCGAGAGCACTGGCGAATGTGAGACACTGGCATGGACCCTACATTACGCCTGTGGCGTGGGTTCTCACTACTGACACTGCACAGAGAAGCCCACCGGAGTAAGGGGAGGAGTGCTTTGCTTTAGATCACTAGTTGTGGGGGGTCATCTTACAAAGTGACAGGCGTTATGGGAGGCTGTGAATGCCCCCATACTGAGTGGTGTGCTCTAAGGTCCCTATTCTATGTGGTAAGGCTGTGGATCCCATCATACTGAGTGGGGTCCATTATATTGTGTGAGGGGCTATGGGAGCCATAATATTGATTGGGAGGTGTCAGGCAGGTGGGGGCTTTGCCAATGCGTGAGGGGCTATGGGGCAGGGCACTGTGAATGGCCCCATACTGAGTGATCTGCTGCTGGAGTTCCCATTCTGTGTGGTTGCCAACATACTGAGTGGAGTGAACCATAATACTGTGTGGTGGGGCTGATAGGGTCACTATTGCTGAGTGAAGGGGCAATTGGGGGGTCATAATAGAGTTTGAGGGTACTAAGTGAGACTGTAAATGCCCCCATATTGAGTTAGCGGCGGAAAGCCCCCATACTGAGTGGTGTTATGTGCGTGTCCCCATTCTATGTGGGAGGCTATGGTGGCTACAATGTTGTGTGAGGGTTATGTGGGGGCCTTCATACTGAGTGTGGCGTTGTGGTGGGTCATTATATTGTAAGATGGACAGCTGTGGTGTACCTTTATACTTTGTGATAAGTTGTGGGCGCCTTCATACTGAGTGGGAAGATGTGGTGGGCCATTATATTGTGGGGTTCCTCATACTGTGTGAGGGACTGTGGGGGCCTTCATACTGAGTGAGGGGACCATCATAATGACAGGTGCTGCACTGTATGTATAGGGGGAAAGGATTCACGATGTGTGGGTATTTTTGGGAGCATCATATCCTGAAATGGTCAAAAAGGGGTTTTGCAGTCTTAGAACTAGGAATGAGCAAGCACTAAAATGCTCAGGTGCTCGTTGCTGGAACAGAGTAATTCCTAATACTCAGATGCTCTTTTTGATTATCGAGTATAATGGGAGTCAGCTTTTTTCTGGCAATATTGTTCAATATTTATGTTCATCCCTCTGCCATAATGACAGTTCTGCTTCACGTCACTTGTCTTACCTATTGCATTATTCCTGTGTCCTGTTGTGTATATAAATATGTGATTCTTCAGATTTTGTATTAGTCTAGCCTGATGAAGAGACCTGAGTAGTCTCGAAAGCTTGCAATTTGTTACCATCTTTTCAGTTAGCCATTAAAAGGTATCAACCACTGAGGACTCTCAAGTCTAAATATTTTTCAGGAAGGATGGGAAATCTTGAAAAATGAATTCTCAAAGCACAATCATTAATAAATCCGAAAATAGGGAAGAATAGGAAGCATTCAAGGAAACCAGGATGGATGAACACAGAACTTAAACACATGCTAAAAAGGAAGAAATAAATGTTTATCAAATGGAAAGAGGGAGGCATATCTAAAGAAGAATATAATGATGTCTGCAGAACCTGCAGGGCACAAATCAGATTATCTAAAGCTGACAATGAATTAAGGCTTGCAAGAGACGTTAAAAGCAACAAAAAAGGATTTTGGGGATATGTCAAAAGTAGAAGAAAAGTCAAAGATGCTATAGGATTTTTACAGGATGAAATGGTAAGAAAGGATGTTGAGAAGGCCGAACTTTTAAATTCCTATTTTGCGTCTGTTTTTCTCTCAGAAAGGAAATGTAACATCAACTGATCTTCACTGTCCTATTAAAGAAATAGGAGAATCCAGTATATCTATAAGCCAAAAGATAGTGAGGAAACACTTAGCTAACATAAATGAATTCAAGTCTCCAGATCCAGATGAATTACACCCCAGAATACTGAAGGAGATAGCAGAAGAAATTTTTGAACCACTCTCCATAATCTTTGAAATTTCTTGGAGAACAGAAGTCCCAGAAGACTGGAGAAGAGCAAATGTTGTTCCTATCTTCAAAAAGGGGAAGAAGGTGGACCCAGGGAACTATAGACTGATGAGTCTGACTTCTATACCAGGAAAGATCATTGAAAAAATGTATTAAACACCATGTATGTAATGTACCTGGATAAGAATGGAGTTGTTACCCAGAGTCAGCATGGGTTTATAACTAATAAGTCATGTCAGACTAACTTAATCTCCTTCTATGACAGAATCACTGACTGTTTGGATCAGGGAAATGCTGTAGATATAGTATATCTTGACTTCAGCAAAGCATTTGACAAAGTATCTCACACAATCCTTATTGAAAAACTGACTAAGTATGGAATGGACAAGGCAACTGTTAGGTGGATTCATAACTGGCTTAGTGATCGGACCCAAAGAGTGGTCGTAAATGACTTGCACATCCAGTTGGAAGAATGTCACAAGTGGGGACCACAGGGCTCTGTCCTGGGCCTTGTATTGTTCAACATCTTTATCAATGATTTAGATGAATAAACTAGAGCAGTGGGCAGCAACTAACAGAATGGATTTTAACAGGGAAAAATGCAAAGTACTACATCTGGGCAATAAAAATGAAAAAAACATATACAAAATGAGAGGAATAGGGCTAAGTAACAGCACATGTGAAAAAGACTTGGGTATACTAATTGATCACAGACTGAACATGAGTCAACAGTGTGATGCAGCAGCAAAAAAGGCAAATGCAATTCTAGGATATATCAACAGAAGCATACAGTCTAGATCATGTGAGGTCATTATTGCCCTCTACTCCTCTTTGGTCAGACTTCATCTGGAATACTGTGTCCAGTTTTGGGCACCACATTTTAAAAAAGACATTAACAAACTGGAGCAAGTTCAGAGAAGAGCCACCAGAATGGTGACCGGTCTGCAAACCATGTCCTATGAGGAACGGTTGCAGGATTTGGGAATGTTTAGCTTGCAAAAAAGAAGACTGAGAGGAGACTTAATAGCTGTCTACAAATATCTCAAGGGCTGTCACATTGTAGAAGGATCATCTTTATTCTCATTTGCACAAGGAAAGACTAGAAGCAATGGGATGAAACTGAATGGGAGGAGACACAGATTAGATATTAGAAAAAACTTTTTGACAGTTAGGGTGATCAATGAGTGGAACAGGCTGCCACGAGAGGTGGTGAGTTCTCCTTCAATGGAAGTCTTCAAACAGAGGCTGGACAGACATCTGTCTGGGATGATTTTGAGAATCCTGCTTTGAGCAGGGGGTTGGACCAGATGGCCCAGGAGGTCCCTTCCAACTCTACTATTCTATGATTCTATGAAGGAATTGAGGGTAAACTGATTAAATTTGCTGATGACACAAAGCTAGGAGGGGTAGCTAATACTAGAGGAGAGAGGATTCAAAATGATATAAATAAACTGGAGCAGTGGGCAGCAACTAACAGTGGTTTTTAACAGAAAAATGCAAAGTACTACATCTGGGCAATAAAAATGGAAAAAAGCATATACAGAATGGGAGGAATAGGGCTAAGCAACAGCACATGTGAAAAAGACTTGGGTATACTAATAGATCACAGACTGAACATGAGTCAACAGTGTGATGCAGCAGCAAAAAAGCAAATACAATTCTGGGATGTATTAACAGAAGCATACAGTCTAGATCACATGAAGTCATTATTGCCCTCTACTCCTCTTTGGTCAGACCTCATCTGGAATACTGTGTCCAGTTTTGGGTGCCACATTTTAAAAAAAGACATCAACAAACTGGTGCAAGTTCAGAAAAGAGCGACTAGAATGGTGACTGGTCTGCAAACCATGTCCTATGAGGAACGGTTACAGGATTTGGTAATGTTTAGCTTGCAAAAGAGAAGACTGAGAGGAGACTTAATAGCTGTCTACAAATATCTCAAGGGCTGTCACATTGTAGAAGGATCATCTTTATTCTCATTTGCACAAGGAAAGACTAGAAGCAATGGGATGAAACTGAATGGGAGGAGACACAGATTAGATATTAGAAAAAACTTTTTGACAGGGTGATCAGTGAGTGGAACAGGCTGCCATAAGAGGTGGTGAGTTCTCCTTCCATGAAAGTCTTCAAACAGAGGCTGGACAGGCATTTGACTGGGATGATTTAATGAATCCTACTTTGAGCAGGGGGTTGGACCAGATGACCCAGGAGGTCCCTTTCAACTCTACCATTCTATGATGAGTCAGTGGTGCATGTGTAAGGTTGTCAAGCTTTACAGCCACCACAATGTAACACTCATTTATCACACGTGACCATGACTGGTTGTAAGTACATCAGTACAAGAGCCTCAGATCTGTCTGGTCTGTTATTTATTTCAATAACCCTGCTGCTGTTGCGCTTTGTCTCCTAGACAAATTAGCTTCTGTGAGAAGCTGGCCACCTACTAAAGACTATTGAATGAATGGAAGTAGAGGGGAGTCCACGGCTCTACACGATGCAGACTGTTTCCAGCATGGAGCATCGGTTGCGTCAATATTATTGTTGTGTTTTATTAGAGATTTGCTTGCTGGTCCGTTCAGCCTCCAAAATCAATGTTTCCATTCAGTGACAGTAAGCAGAGGAAGTTATGCAGGCTAGATCTTATGCATGCATAAGGCCAAACCCAAGATTGGTAATCAAGGAATTCTATCATTCCGTTGTTCTTCCAACCAATAGTCCCATTGTGTGGATGTGCATTGTAGACCCAATGGAGTCGTCACTACACGGGCCTTGCATGCAGTCCCAGGTGATGGACTTATGAAATATTTTTCATTTTTTGAGCTAAAAGCAAATGTTTAAAGGGGAGGGTGTGTACATTTCTGCGCAGTCAGGGGGCTGCTCCCAGGGAGGGTGTAAGAAGCCACATGTTGAGAGAGGGACGTTGGAGAGAGAGGATCTAAGTTGAGGTCCTGGAGCAAATGGATGGATGGCCTATGGAGTTTGGAGATCGGTTGTTGCCGCCTGGAGGGGTATCCATGACCTACGTTTGTGATATCCATCGTCTGGAGGAACATAGGCTGTGACTGCACACTATACAAGCTGGAAATACCAAAAGCTGTGGGCCAACCAAACGTTGGGAGACAGTGGGTATCTCCTGGTACAGGGGCTGTGGAACTACCAATCCCAGGTTGGGAACTTGTGGACTGATGACATTGTATTAGCCATCTACCTGGATTTGCTGTATAACCATGTATTGAGGAAATAGAGAGCTGCATCGTTAACCTGCCTAAGTGATTATTACAACCCACCACCTCCGATCTTCACAGCTTCAGCAAAGCATGTTGCTGCTTTGCTGAGGCAGTGCTGCTGAGCTTCCTGCTGATGTGGATGACGTGCTCCGAAATAATGCTTTGGAGATGGAGCAGAAGGGGTGCAGCAGGTGGAGGAAACTCTGATAGAAGTAGAGCCAGCAATCCACGGCATAGGTAGCACATGTGCCATGCCAGTGTGTGACTCTGCCCCAAGCTCCACACTGTTTACCCAGTGTGCCGTCGGGAAAATGTAGCTTGTCTACGTGTCGGCCGTTAAGTGGACGATCCCAGTTAACTGCGTTGGTAAGAGCACGGGTGATGTTCCTGGACACGTGCTGGTACAAAGCGGGGACGCCACAGCGGGAGAAAAGGCAGCGGCTGGAGACCAAATACCAAAGGACATTGCTACCATGAGTTGGCAGAAATCCTCCATGTCAACAAGCCTAAATGGCAACATTTCCACAGCAGGCAACCTGTAAGTGTGCCTGTTTAGAGTTTGGGCCTGTGGGTGGATGCAAACTTTCTTTTTCGTTCCCAGGACTGGAGTAGTGACAATTTGAAGCTGTGCTGGGACAAGGATTTGAAAGTCCCTGATGATTGTGTGTCATAATATGCATGGACCTGTGCAGGTCAGGAGGCATCTGCGGCAGTGTCATGGACAACGGATTTTGAAACGCCTAGCACAGGGGAAGAGGCAGTCGTGTCACCCGCTGGCAACTGTCGTGAATCCAGGCATTTGGTCCACGGAGTTGGGTGCTTAGATAACGTGTGCCAGATCATGCTAGTAGTGGTTAGGCTCTTGCTAATCAGGCACCCTTGCCCTGCATGCCAGCTTCCCAAGTTGGGTCAGTGACTTCGTCATCCACTACCTCATCTTACACCAGCACCGCACCCTGGTCCTCCTGAATGGGTGACTTAACCTGACTTATAGGCCACTGTATTTCATCATCATCTTCCTCCTTAGACAAGATTCACCATTCTCCACCGTCATCTTCTTGTGACCGTGGCTGCTCTAGCTTTTGTGCATTACTAAACAGCATGTCCTCCTGTCACTCTTGGAACATGCAGGGTGAGAGGTGACAATCAAGAAATGATGTAAAGAGCTCCTCGGAGTGTCCTAGTGTGGGATCGGTGGTCTCCTGGGATTCAATATGTGAGAGGAAGGAGGAAGCATTATCTGCCATCCAACCGACCACCTGTTCACACTGCTCTGGCTTCAGAAGTGGGGTGTCGTGTCGTGGATGGGCGTGATTCTTGGGTTTCAGCTACAAGCATAGTCACACCTGCCCCGCTGCCTCGGCATCTGTGTGCACCATCATCAGCACTTCTACTTCCCCATCTCTTATTGCACACTTTACGCATTTTCTAGTTAATCATAGAATGGTAGAGTTGGAAGGGACCTCCTGGGCCATCTGGTCCAACCCCTGCTAAAAGCAGGATTCACTAAATCATCCCAGACAGATGTCTGTCCAGCCTCTGTTTGAAGACTTCCATTGAAGGAGAACTCACCACCTCTTGTGGCAGCCTGTTCCACTCATTGATCACTAACTGTCAAAAAGTTTTTTCTAATATCTAATCTGTGTCTCCTCCCATTCAGTTTCATCCCATTGCTTCTAGTCTTTCCTTGTGCAAATGAGAATAAAGATGATCCTTCTACAATGTGACAGCCTTTGAGATATTTGTAGACAGCTATTAAGTCTCCTCTCAGTCTTCTTTTTTGCAAGCTAAACATTCCCAAATCCTGTAACCGTTCCTCATAGGACATGGTTTGCAGACCGGTCACCATTCTGGTGGCTCTTCTCTGAACTTGCTCCAGTTTGTTAATGTCTTTTTTAAAATGTGGTGCCCAAAACTGGACACAGTTTCCAGATGAGGTCTGACCAAAGAGGAGTAGAGGGCAATAATGACCTCACGTGATCTAGACTGTATGCTTCTGTTAATACATCCTAGAATTGTATTTGCCTTTTTTGCTGCTGCATCACACTGTTGCCAGATCTCTGGAAATCAATTTTATTTTTAATTAGAAAAATTGTTACCTGCAGCAAAAAAAGCCTTTTTTTGGGGGGAGTTTCAAGCCACCGTAATGTAACACTAAAAGTGCATGGATGACTAATTGAATTCAGACAAATTTTTGAACACTTTTTTTTTTTAGAGTGTTATATACCACCAAAATTTAACAGCAAGCACCTATTACGCTATGGATGACAATATAGTCCATTTTTTTTTTACTCAAAAAATAGAATATGGTGACGTGCAGCAGCTATATATGTTTAGCAACGGACTGCACAGCCCTAAGTCTTACCTAGATGCTGTATTCTGCCACTCTCCCTGCTTCAGCAACTGTCCCTAGGCTAAATGCAGAATGTATCTGACACAAACAGCAAAGCACAAGATTAGCCCTTAGACGTGCTGTTAGTATGATGGCTCAGCTTCAGCACCAGTATCATCACTACAAGCCTGTGATTCCTTATACTGTGCACACACAGGCCTGGACAAGCACTCTCACCCTCCAATACGGAGTGTCACAGAGCTGTGCAATGGCGTCAGTGTGCCGAGCTGTTTCCCTGTTCTTTTATAACCCATCATGAAGTCACACGGCCAGCCAATCACAGTAATACCACAACCAAGATGGCTACAGCATTACAATGATTGGCAGGCAATCCCTGCATGCTTATTGGCTGTGTAGCAGGGTGGGGATTCGAGCTTCAAATCCGAGTACCAAGATACTCGAGGGATACTTGAGTATCCCCGCTCATCACTAGTGAGAACACCAAGGGGCTTCAACTGGTGAATTTTTTTTAAGCAATTAGAACTTTTTCTATGGGGCCCTGTGAGTTTCTGTACGCCACTGATGGTCCTAACTGTATCAGCCTCGATTAGCCATAACCTGTTGTGTATGCTGTCTACTATATTTGTGCTTCCACCAGCAGAATAGTGAGTGCAGCTCTGGAGTATAATACAGGATGTAACTCAGGATCAGTAATGTATGTACACAGTGACTGCACCAGCAGAATAGTGAGTACAGCTCTGGAGTATAATACAGGATGTAACTCAGGATCAGTAATGTAATGTATGTACACAGTGACTGCACCAGCAGAATAGTGAGTGCAGCTCTGGAGTATAATACAGGATGTAACTCAGGATCAGTAATGTAATGTATGTACACAGAGACTGCACCAGCAGAATAGTGAGTGCAGCTTTGGAGTATAATACAGGATGTAACTCAGGATCAGTAATGTAATGTATGTACACAGTGACTGCACCAGCAGAATAGTGAGTGCAGCTCTGGAGTATAATACAGGATGTAACTCAGGATCAGTAATGTAATGTGTGTACACAGTGACTGCACCAGCAGAATAGTGAGTGCAGCTCTGGAGTATAATACAGGATGTAACTCAGGATCAGTAATGTAATGTATGTACACAGTGACTGCACCAGCAGAATAGTGAGTGCAGCTCTGTTCAGCTGTTGCTCACTCTGGTGATTGTGGGTGTGGTCGTTACTGATCCTGCTGTGTGCTCCTGAGCTCTGAGAACCACCATCTCTCCACCCGGGGAACTGCTCTCTCTCCTACCCAGGGGGGAGTGGGGTTCCTGGAATGAGTGAAGGAGCCAAGTCCCAGGCTTCTGTTTCCCGGGCCAGGCCGGCAGGGAGCAGGAGAAACCAGTAACCGGCCTGCACATCGGAGGACTCGGGGGTGAGACGCTCCACCAGGAGTTGCAGCAATGTGGCTCCTACTCCCCCCAAGTCTGCAGAGACCCAGAGAAAGCCGCAAGGCTTCCAACATGGAGGAGAAGCCTGCTAGCAGGGTGCAAGATGGCGGTCCTTTCGGAGTGCTCACGGTGGTGAGGCCGACCTCGCTGAAGAAGGTTGGGGGCTGCAGAGACCCAGGGAGTATGAAGAGGCGAGCAAGACCATCAAGAGGCTCCGGGAGGAGCTGCGCTGCACAAGCGCAAAAGCTGCAGGTGCCTCCAAACCCAGGAAGAATCAGCTCCAGGTGGAGGTAAAGAGGCTGAAAGTTTAAATCAATGAGCTGGAAGTGAGGAAGGCATTCATCAGAGAAAAAAATGGACCATTTAAGGAAAAGCTTATGAATGAAGACAGATTCAGAGCTATGGCTGATACCAGAGAGCAAAGGCAGATGGGGCTGCAGCCTGAGAGCCAGGTGGATAATGATGAGGATGAACAGCAGAAAGCCCCACCTGGCAGCCTGCAAAGTCACCCACAGGCTACGTGCAGCGAGCTCCCTGCAGGACAGGCGACATTGGCATCTGGTCTCAGTTCTGCTGGCTCTGGTGAGGACAGTGACAACAGCGGCCAGGGAGGGGCGCTAATGGCAGAGATCAAGCTCTTGGAGTCCCCAGTGTGCCTCAGAATTTCCATCTTGGTGACGATTTACCAGAGGAGGCACCTGGGGGCCCAAAGAAAAAGGCAATGACCACCAAGCCCAAGCTGCAAGAAGCGGTAAGCTACGTGTATGCCCCCCTTCCTGTACCCCCTGAGTCGGCTGCAGGGTCAGCTCGTTGTTTAAGCCCCGTTGCCCAGCTCGGGTTTTTGCTGTGGATCCGGTGCAAAGGTGCGGGGAGATTACAGAGCACGGTAGAGAGGCGCAGAGCTCAGTCTCTGCTTGTAGTAGCAGGGACGTAGCAGCAGGTGCATCAGCCGAGAGGCTGGACAGTGAGGGCGTCCCGGCGGCGGACGATCGGTCAGGCCACGATACTGTGGTGCGCTCCTCAGTGGGAGGGGGGAGCGGCCCAGTGTCAGGGACAGCTTCAGTAGCCTCGGCGCCCCTGAATGCTGTTGCCGCTGATCACTTAGTTGAGAAGTGGCGGCAGTGTGAGGGGGTTGCCGGGGCTGCGAGTCCCGATCCAAAGTTATTTTTTGTGTGTGCGCCGCTGGTCAACAAGATCCTGATATAAAGGATCAGCGGCGCCTCACAGCAGCAAAAGATCAGCGGCGTCTGATGTCAACAGTGAAACAGCGGAAATTACCAACTGATGATGCGAAGGGCACACGTAAGACCAGGGGTGAGGTTGCCTCCAGTTCTATGGAGGAGACTGAGCCGCTTGTGCCTGATGATGCAGAGGTCAAAATGTCACCCCCTGTTGTCACTGGTCCAGCAGGAGTGAATGGGGTGGGTGGTGTGAATGAGGAAAATTCTTTGTCTAGTTGTGTGGCTGCTGGTTTGGTGGAGGGTGAGGGGGTGGGTAAGTGATACCTTTGGTGTTGATGTGTGCACTGGTCCAGTTGCCCACCCCCCCCCAGCTGGTGGCAGAACCCATCAGGAGTTATGTTACTGTCACCTCCGGGGGAAGTAGGGCGTCCTCCTTGTCTCTGGGCTCTGGGGACGGCATGTTGCAGCGGTGTCTCCTGGAGGCTCTAAAGAAGGGGGAGAGATCACTAACGGTAGAGGGTCGAGAGATTGATCTATCCTTCTGGATAGAGAGGCATGGGGCCTTCCGAGAGCAAAACGGTGGGGATACAGTGTGGTCTCTCCCAACAGCCAGGCCTGGTAGTGTTCGTAGGAATGTGGTCTGTCTTCGGTGGAGGGGCAGTGATGCGTGTCCTCCAAGGTCTAAGGTTGTGGAGCTCCTGCTGAAGATGGGCTTCAAGGCGATTGACAGCTATGCCTTGATACATCCCTATTCCACGCCTGAGTTTGATGTCAGCTGAGGCTGATTCTGCTGTGGAAGGAACTAGCGGGGGTGAGGGAGCTGAGGGGCCAAGGAGGAAAAGCAATAAAAAGACACCTGCCCAGCTGAGGCGTCTAGACAAGCGCAGACAGGAGAGGGAGCTGGGTGAGCCCGAGCTACTGGGGCGGCACCTGTCCTTGACGCCAGTCTTGCTACTGAGGCCCCAAGGGATGATGAGTTGGATGAGGAGGTCAGGAGGATCCGCAGGGGGGAAAGCGCCACTGCCTCGGAATCCTCCTATTATGAAAGTATGGATGAGGATAATAGGCAGTGGCTAGAAGACAAGCGGAAGCTTGGCACCGAAAAGAAGAGAAAGAAGGGAGATAAAACATCTTCTCCTGCTCTGACCAAGGTACCTAAGGAAGGAAAAACTGACTCCCCTCTGGTTGGTCTTTCTAACCGGTTCCAAGCACTTGAGAACATCTCTTTCTCTGAGGAGGAAGCTGAGGGTGAGGTTCCGGTTTCAACGGGGCTTACAGGGGGTGCCGAGTCTCCTTCTTCTGGGGATGTAAGGTCCTTAGAGGGAGGGACTGGCCCAGAGTCCGGGGACGAGGACGATAAAAAGAAAACACGCAGGAATGCACACCTCTGTGTCGTTAAAGAGGGGGAAGGATTCCTCTTCTGAGGCGGAGGATAAGGGGAGTGGAAAGAAGAAAGCAACCTAACTCAATCACCAATGATGGCGGTACCCACTCCGTTGACACTGGCGTCCATTAATGTCACCAACATAAAGTCAAATACATCTAGATTTGCGGCCTTTGATTTTCTCAGCCGGGTTGAAGCTGACATTTTCTTTTTGTAAGAGACCAGGCTGCCAAACATGACTGCCGTGTTTAAGGCTAAGAGGGAGTGGAGACTCGGGCTCTCCTATTGGTCTCTTGCGGCCGAGTCGTATAGCGGAGTGGCGGTCCTTTTTACCGCACCGGTGGAATGCCGACGGGTTATTGAGTTAGAAATGGGGAGGTGCCTGATCGAAGATGTCCTCATGAAGGCACAAGGGCTCCGCTCATTAACATCTATTGTCCCCAATCTAAGTGGGACCGGAAATGTCTCTTTGAGGATCAAGCCCTACCTTTTTACAAGTCGGCAAGTTGTCTTTGGAGGGGACTTCAATGCTGTCACGAGACCCCGAGATAGAGGAGGTTCCAGAGACAAGCTGACTTATGATAGCGTCGCCCTTAATAGTATAGCTAGTGAGGCTCGCCTGGTGGATGTCCACATTCGGCACACCCCAGGCCACGAGGGGTTCGCCTATAATAGAGGTAACTGTAGGTCCAGAATAGATAGGTTTTATTTAAAGGAGGAAGCTGTCTCTTTAGTAGTGTCTGTTGTTGTGGAGTTCTCTGACCACTGTTTAATTTTGTTTTCTCTGAATATTACAGAGACCCTCCGGATGGGAAGAGGCTTTTGGAGGCTCAATTCGTCTCTCTTGGAAGAAGCAGAGATAAGACAGTCCTTTGAGGATTTTCTTCAGAGCCAGGTACCCTTACTGGATCTTTGTAGTAGTAAGTCAGATTGGTGGGAGATGTTTAAGAAAAGGGTGGTGAGATTCTTCCGCCAGCTCTCGAGCCTCAGGAGTCTGAGCAGGTACCGCCTGTATCAGGGTCTGAGGAGGAAACTTGAGCATCTTGTCTCAACTGGAGGTAGCCGCAAGGAGATCTCCAGAGTGAAATCTTTGCTTATGAGGTGTCAGTACTATAGACACGCATCTTTGGTTTTTGAGAGGGATTACGGGAAGTACCGCTCGCCTGACCCTTACAGAAACTGCAAGATGTCAGTGAATAGTAAAATTGTTACAGGACTGGTCGACACTATGGGGTCCCTGAGGCGATCCAGATCAAGGATCCTGGAGGTCGTCAGATCCTTCTACTTGCACCTCTTGGGGAAGAGGGAACTTGATTGGGATGAAATGTCGGCTTTCCTGGCCAAAGCCGTCCCAGAACCAGGGGTAGACCGCTCTCTTGACGTTTTGACAGAGATGATCAGGGAAGAGGAAGTTAAGTTGGCGATTGAAGGGCTTGCCCAAAAAAATCGCCTGGTCCAGATGGCTTAACATCTGAATTCTATAAGACCTTTAAGTACACTTTGGTTCCCCTCTTGACTGAGGTATTCAGTGAGTCTTTCCTTGGGCGCTCTGCCGAAGTTAATGAGGAGGTCTGCCCTGATCATCTTGTCAAAGGGTAAGGACCCATCTTGCATTGAGAATTGGCATCCCATAGCGCTTCTCAATGCAGACAGGAAGGTTCTCGCAAAGGTGCTGTTTAATCGGCTGGTGAAATTTGCACCCTGACTCCTTTCGGAGGCCCAGCATTGCTCTGTTCCAGGCCGCAGCACATTTAGTGCTGTGCTCTGTGTCTGAGAGGCCGTGGAGCAGGGTAGGGCTAGTCGCTGGAAGGGGTACATTCTGTCACTGGACCAGGCAAAAACGTTTGATCGGGTAAATCACGAGTACCTCTGGTTTGTCCTTCTGATATATGGCCTTCCGGGGGGTTTGTTGATTGGCTTAAGACCTTGTACGGTGGGGCAGTGAGTTTCCCGCTTGTGAACGGTTGGATTGACAGCTCTTTTGAGGTTGGATCTGGTGTTCGCCAGGGTTGTCCCTTGGGCCCGCTGCTGTACGTGTTTGCGATTGACCCACTTCTTAGGAGGATGGAGCGTGGACCATTCGCCGGGATCTGGATGGACCGGGCAGCACCGGAAGCCACTCTGAGGGTGGTGGCGTATGCCGATGATGTCACCGTTTTTGTTTCCTCTCACGAGGAGGCAGGGTGGCTGAAGTCAGAGGTAGTAAGCTACTCGGAGGCATCAGGGTCGACAATCAACCAGGATAAGTGTGAGAGTCTCTGGCTGGGAGGAGGAGATCCTGGTTTTGATCTCCCGGACACCCTTCCAGGACCCAAAGTCTCTGCAAAAGTCCTTGGCATCGAATTTAGCCAGGGGAATTACCCTGTTATGTTACGGTAGCTGAGGAGTGCAGGCAAAAAAGGAAATACACCAGAGCAGTTGGAATCTATGAGATTGCAGTACCCTGACTAACCACCACAACTAGAGGCAGCCGTGGAGCGTTCCTACGTTGGTCCTAGACGCCTCGTCACAGCCTGAGAAACTAACTACACCTAAAGATAGAAATAGGAAAGCTATCTGCCCCGGAGCAGAACCCCAAAGATAATAGAAAGCCCCCAAACATGTAATGGCGGTTAGACAAGAGGAAATACTGACACAGAAAGAAAATAGTATGAGCAAACGCTGGGGCCCAAACTATCTAAATAGAAAAGGACAGGAAGGGTACTTACTGCAATCCCAGAAAACCCTGAAAAACACCAACTCTACTAATTTCAAAATCACCTGAGATCACACGACCTCTACCACCTAAATTAGTTCTCTGGTGTAACAAAAACAGCAGCCACTGAAAAAACTGGAAAAAGCAAAAGTACAAAACACAGTGGCTGAACTAAACTGAGAGGGCAAAAGCCCCCGGAGGGGACCCAGAAGGCCCCCACAGAAGTGCAGGACCAAATGCAAAAATATAGCAAAAACACAAAATAAGAAATTGTCTTATCTGATAGCAGGAGATGCAGACACGACACAGCAGGCTACAAGGGAAACTGGAAAGAAGGATTCAGACCAGAACAATTGATCACCGGCAACCCTGATGGGAAAATGATTCCCTTAAATAAGACCAATCAGTAACACCTGATTCCCAGTCCTCACAATCCTCACTAGTACCGCTTGTAACCACCAGAGGGAGCCTCTGCTCAGAACTCATCTCAAACCCATTCACAACATTACCCCAAACAAAATTGGGACAGGAGGCTAGACATCGCCACTCAAAAGGTGAACCAATGGAAGGGTTGGTCTTTGACCCTAAGGGAAAGGGTAAACCTGATCAAAACTTACCTGCTCCCTTGACTGATTTATCTGGGCAGTGTGTGCGTCTTGCCGGAGTCTCTCTGGACTCGGGTCTGCAGTTTGTTCTTCCAACTGTTATGGGGGAATAGACTGAATCTGGTCAAGAGGGAGATTACTTACCGTACGAGGAGACTAGGAGGTTGAGTATGGTCAACCCTGTGGTATTCCTTGTGGATACCTTCATTAAGATCAATATTGCAAACCTCAGGAAAGAGAGGGCTCCTCCGTGGGTATTCTCCTGTAGGGATGGTTTCAGCCGTTCTTCCAGGAATGGGAGACAGGAGGGCAAGTGAAGGATCTTCGCACACCGCATGGACATCTTCCGACTTACGCTACCTAGGTTCTGAAGGTAATTCGCCGGTGGGGTCTGGGAATGTGGGAGATCAGGACTCTGCCAAGGAAACTCCTTGACAATAGGGCTCTGTTGACCCATTTCCAGAGGCCTCTGGCGCTCAGGGATTGCCAAAGTTGGGATCTTGTTGTGGGTTTGCATCTTCTGAATTCTATCAGGATCCCCTCGAAGGTTTGGGACTTAGCGCTGCTTCCATGGGAAACTGTGTGTGAGGGACAGTCTGAAGTGTAGGAGCTCTGAGGACAGTAACTGTCCTCGGGAGCTTTGTGGTACTGTGCTGGAAAGCATGGACCACTTCGTGCTTCGTTGTCCCTTCAACACAGAGGTGTACAACAGGGTGGGCGCCTCCATTGGTTGGTCTCAGCTAGCCGGTCTCTCCTATGCGGAATGGGCCTATGGAGCATTCGGAGACCTTGGTGGACGGGATCGCTGCACCTTATTTCTAGTTAGCGCAGTGGTTAGGTATCGCACGTGGAACGCACGGTGCTTAGTCTCAAGGCAACTGAAAATCCTCCCGGTGGACGATGTGTTTAGAATCATACTCGGAGACCTGGTGAAGGTGCGATCTCTGGAGTTTGAGAGATTGGGCACATGTAGGGCCGCTCTCCTCTGGAGTGGCTTTTCTTTTAGCGTGCCCTAGTCTGGTCATCTTCTTTCCTGGTGGTGGGCTGCTGCTGACACTAGATTTTTGTTTTGTTTGATCATTATACAGTGACGTAGGGCTCCAGGTGCCGAACTTGGGGTTTGTGGTTATTGTAGCGTTTGTTTCTGTATATTTTGTATATAGGTATAGACTTGGGTGTAGGTGTTAGGTTGGGTGGTGGGAAAAGGGGGGAGGTGGGTTTATCTTGTGGGACTATGGGATACCGGGGTGCATGCCTGATCTGGCTTATGGACGTTGGACATGGACTGAGGCATGAGACGCAGGACCAGCTCTCAGGTCAGTGTGGGTGTTGGGAATGGTGGGCTTGAGTGTGGGGTGTTTAGTTTAATCTTGTATATATTTAAATAGTTTGTGTTTGCATGTGTATATAAAAAAAAAAGTTTATGTATATAGTTTTAGTTTGCTATTTATTTTTACTTGTTCGTTATTTTTTTGTTTGGTGACCGGACCAGAAGGTGAAAGTCGTTATTAGTTATTATTTAGTTTATATAATATGTGTATGAGGAGAGAATGAGTGGCTGGACCAGTGTTCATTATACTGATTATTTTATGGCTTATATTTCTGTTATTATTGTTATGTTTTTCATTTTTACAATAAAAGATCTACAGGATGTAACTCAGGATCAGTAATGTATGTACACAGTGACTGCAGCAGCAGAATAGTGAGTGCAGCTCTGGAGTATAATACAGGATGTATGTTATGATTTGGTAGCTGAGGAGTGCAGGTAAAAAAGGCAATACACCAGAGCAGTTGGAATCTATGAGATTGCAGTACCCTGACTAACCACCACAACTAGAGGCAGCCGTGGAGCGTTCCTACGTTGGTCCTAGACGCCTCGTCACAGCCTGAGAAACTAACTTTACCTAAAGATAGAAAGATGAAAGCTATCTGCCCCGGAGCAGATCCCCAAAGAACATAGAAAGCCCCCAAACATGTAATGGCGGTTAGACAAGAAGAAATACTGACACAGACAGAAAATAGTATGAGCAAACGTTGGGGCCCAAACTATCTAAATAGAAAAGGATAGGAAGGGCACTTACTGCAATCCCCAAAACCCCTGAAAAGCACCAACTTTACTAATTTCAAAACACCTGAGATCACACGACCTCTACCACCTAAATTAGTTCTCTGGTGTAACAAAATCAAAACAGCAGCCACTGAAAAAACTGGAAAAAGCAAATGTACAAAACATCAGTGGCTGAACAAAACTGAGAGGGCAAAAGCCCCCAAAGGGGACCCTGAAGGCCCCCACAGAAGTGCAGGACAAAATGCAAAAATCAAGCACAAAAGCAAAAAGAAGCCTGAGCCTGGGGGGAGGCAGAAAAAACAGGAGTGTTGGTATTAACACATTGGCAGCCCCAACTGGTTACAGACACAGATTTCCAATCCAAAACAGGATTATGAGACTGTAACCAATGGAAACCCAGCACGATAATGTCATGCAGATTATACAGAACCAAAAATTTACAGCTCTCCTGATGATCAGGTTCAACCCTCATTATCACCTGAGTAGAGAACTGAGGTTTATTCTCAGCCAAAGGGGTAGAATCGATCCCCAGTAGGGGAATAGACTTCTGTAGGGGTATCAAGGGAAACCCACAACGTTTAGCGAAATCAAAATCCATCAGGTTAATAGCTGCTCCCGAATCAATGAAAGCCTGAGCAGAAAATGAGGACAGAGAGCATATGTAACAGTTAATAAAAACTTAGTCTGAACACTACCCAAGACAACTGAGCGTGCAAAACGTCTTCCCCGCTTACTGCAAACTGAGATAGCATGAGAAGCATCACCACAGTAGAAACATAACCCATTGCGCTTTCGAAACTCATGACGCTGTGCCCCAGAAACCACTCCATCACACTGCATGGGTTCAGAAGCAGGTTCACAAGGCAACACTATTCCACGCATACTTCTCCGCTCACGCAAACGTCTGTCAATTTGAATCGCTAATGACATAGAATCATTGAGACCAGAGGGGACAGGGAATCCCACCATAACATCCTTTACATTATCTGACAGACCCTTCCGAAAAAGGGCTGCCAAATCGTCGTCATTCCATTTGGTCAGGACTGCCCACCTACGGAATCTCTGACAGTATAACTCAGCGTCATCAAGCCCTGATTTAATGCCAACAAGGCTTTTTCAGCTTGATTAGTGACATTAGGCTCATCATACAATAACCCCAAGGCCTGAAAAAATGTATCAACATCACTCAAAACAGGATCCCCAGGTGTCAGGGAAAAAGCCCAATCCTGAGGATCGCCGCGCAGGAGAGAGATGACAATTTGAACCTGCTGCGCTGTGTTCCCTGAGGACTTAGATTTTAAGGCAAAAAACAATTTACAATTATTTTTGAAATTCAGAAACTTGGATCGATCCCCCAAAAACAAATCTGGCATGGAATCCTAGGTTCCACAACAGGCAACCTAGCAAGATAGGTAGCAATACTCTGAACCTCAGTGGCAAGCTGATCCACACGGCCAGACAACTGTGCAAACTCCATTGAGAGAAAAAATCCTCCCCAGCACCCAGAGATACAGAGGGAAAAAAAAAAAAAATTGCAACAAACAGAAAAATATCTCTGACAACTCTGACAACCCTTTTTTTTTTTTTTTTTTTTTTTTCAAAATATTTTTTCCCTTCTGTGAGTACCATATAAATTTCAGTTTTTGGCTGGTGATACTGTTATGATTTGGTAGCTGAGGAGTGCAGGTAAAAAAGGCAATACACCAGAGCAGTTGGAATCTATGAGATTGCAGTACCCTGACTAACCACCACAACTAGAGGCAGCCGTGGAGCGTTCCTACGTTGGTCCTAGACGCCTCGTCAAAGCCTGAGAAACTAACTATACCTAAAGATAGAAAGATGAAAGCTATCTGCCCCGGAGCAGATCCCCAAAGAACATAGAAAGCCCCCAAACATGTAATGGCGGTTAGACAAGAAGAAATACTGACACAGACAGAAAATAGTATGAGCAAACGTTGGGGCCCAAACTATCTAAATAGAAAAGGATAGGAAGGGCACTTACTGCAATCCCCAAAACCCCTGAAAAGCACCAACTTTACTAATTTCAAAAACACCTGAGATCACACGACCTCTACCACCTAAATTAGTTCTCTGGTGTAACAAAATCAAAACAGCAGCCACTGAAAAAACTGGAAAAAGCAAATGTACAAAACATCAGTGGCTGAACAAAACTGAGAGGGCAAAAGCCCCCAAAGGGACCTGAAGGCCCCCACAGAAGTGCAGGACAAAATGCAAAAATCAAGCACAAAAGCAAAAAGAAGAAAATGTCTTATCTGTTAGCAGGAGATGCAGACACGACACAGCAGGCTACAAAGGAAACAGGAATCAAGGATTGAGACCAGAACAATTGATCACCGGCAACCCTGATGGGAAGGTGACTCCCTTATATAAGACCAGTCAGTAACACCTGATTCCCAATCCTCACAATCTTCACTGGACAGTCCAGTACCGCTTGTAACCACCAGAGGGAGCCTCTGCTCAGAACTCATCTCAAGTCCATTCACAACAGTACCCCCCCCTTGAGGAGGGGTCACCGAACCCTCACTTGAGCAACCAGGTCGGTCAGGATGAGTTCTATGATACGCACGGATGAGTCTCCTAGCATGGATGTCAGAAGCAAACACCCAAGAATTGTCTTCCTGACCATAACCTCTCCACTTAACCAAATACTGGAGTTTCCGTCTAGAAAAACGAGAATTCAAAATTTTCTCAACCTCAAACTCCATATTGCCCTCAACCAGAACAGGGTCAGGAGGCAAAGCAGTAGGAACCACTGGCTCAACAAACCTCTTCAACAAGGACTTGTGGAACACTTTATGGATCTTAAATGTCCCTGGAAGAAGCAAACGAAAAGAAACAGGATTAAGAATCTCCATGATCTTATAAGGTCCAATGAACCTAGGCTTACATTTAGGAGATGCCACTCTCATAGGAATATTTTTTGAGGACAACCAGACCAAGTCCCCCACTTTAAACCGAGGACCATCAGTCCTATGCCGGTTAGCAAACCGCTGGGCCCTCTCCTGAGAGAGTGACAACCTCTGCACTACCTGGTCCCAAATCTGTTGCATACGCTCCACAACAGAGTCAACACCTGGACAGACAGAAGCCCCGTCTGTCCTGAAGAAAATCGAGGGTGAAACCCAGAATTACAGAAAAATGGAGACATCAAAGTGGCAGAGCTAGCCCTATTATTAAGAGCAAACTCAGCCAAAGGCAAAAAAGAGACCCAGTCATCCTGATCAGCAGACACAAAGCATCTTAGATAAGTCTCCAATGTCTGATTTGTTCTCTCAGTTTGACCATTGGTCTGAGGATGAAACGCCGAGGAGAAAGACAATTGAACACCAAGTTTGGAACAAAAGGTCCTCCAAAATCTGGAAACAAACTGGACTCCTCTGTCAGACACAATGTTCTCAGGAATGCCGTGTAAACGAACCACGTGCTGAAGGAACAAAGGTACTAATTCAGAGGAGGAAGGCAACTTAGGTAATGGCACAAGATGTATCATCTTGGAAAACCTATCACAAATCACCCAGATGACGGTCATTCTCTGAGAAACAGGGAGGTCGGAAATGAAATCCATAGAGATATGGGTCCATGGTCTCTTGGGCACAGGCAATGGCATCAACAAACCACTAGAGCGGGAGCAAGGCTTGGAGCGAGAGCAAGTCCCGCAGGACTGCACAAATTCCCTGACATCACGAGACAAAGTAGGCCACCAAAAGGACCGACCAACCAAGTCTCTGGTACCAAAAATTCCGGATGACCGGCCAACGCGGAACAATGATCTCAGACATCACACTCTTTTTCCACTGGTCCGGGACAAACAATTTCCCAACAGGGCAGCGCTCGGGCCTATCCTCCTGACACCCCTCCAGAGCCAGTCTCAAATTGGGCGAGATGGCGGAAAGAACTACACCTTCTTTTAAAATAACAGAAGGATCAGATACCTCAGGAGAGTCCGCAAGGAAACTCCTCGAGAGGGCATCCGCCTTAAAATTCTTAGTGCCAGGAAGAAAGGAAACCACAAATTAAAACGTGTGAAAAACAAGACCCACCTGGCCTGTCTAGGATTAAGTCGCTTGGCAGATTCCAGATAAACCAGATTCTTATGGTCAGTAAGGACCACCACCTGATGTTTGGCTCCCTCCAGCCAATGTCTCCACTCTTCAAAAGCCCACTTCATGGCCAATAACTCCCGATTACCCACGTCATAATTACGTTCAGTAGGAGAAAATTTTCGAGAGAAAAAGCACAAGGGTTACTTTTAGAGGTCTCTGGATCTCTTTGGGACAAAACGGCACCTGCCCCAATTTCAGAGGCATCAACCTCCACCTGAAATGGCAGAGAAACATCAGGCTGCCGTAGAACAGGAGCAGAAGTGAATCTCTGCTTAAGTTCCTGAAATGCAGAGACTGCCTCAGGAGGCCAATTCACCACATCAGAACCCTTTTTGGTCAAATCAGTTAATGGTTTAACAATAACCGAGAAATTACCAATAAATTTACGATAAAAATTGGCAAAACCCAAAAATATTTGAAGAGCCTTTAATGAAGTAGGTTGGACCCAATCACAGATGGCCTGAACCTTGACCGGGTCCATTTCAATAACAGATGGGGACAAAATAAATCCCAAAAATGAGATCTTCTGTACGCCAAAAAGACACTTTGATCCCTTCACATACAGAGCATTCTCTCTCAAAATCTGGAATACAGTTCGAACATGTTTCACATGAGAGTCCCAGTCATTGGAAAAAATCAAGATATCATCCAAATAAACAATCAGAAATTTATCCACAAAATCCCTGAAAATGTCATTCATGAAGGACTGGAAGACAGAAGGAGCATAGTGAGCCCAAAGGGCATCACAAGGTACATCAAAAATGCCCCCAGGGGTTTAAATGCGTCTTCCATTCTCCCCGTGCTTAATGCGAATAAGGTTATAAGCCCCCCTGAGGTCAAGCTTGGTAAACCAAGTACTTTTTCACCCTGGAAAACGGGTCAGAAATCAAGGGTAACGGGTATTGATTTTTTCACAGTAATATTGTTCAAAAGACGATAATCAATACACGGCCTTAATGAACCATCCTTTTTGGCCACAAAGAAAAAAACCCGGCACCTAAGGGTGAAGAGGATGGTCTGATATGACCCTTCTCCAATGATTCCTGATATAAGACCGAAATAGCGTCTGTTCAGGTACAGACAAGTAAAAAGGCGACCTTTAGGGAATTTACTACCGGGCCCTAATTCAATAGCGCAGTCATAGTTCCTATGGGGAGGTAAGGATGCAATTTACTTTCGCAAACACATCAGAAAAATAAAACAAAAAGTCAGAACAATCCTCAGCCTGGGGGGAGGCAGAAAAAACAGGAGTGTTGGTATTAACACATTGGCAGCCCCCAACTGGTACAGACCAGATTTCCAATCCAAAACAGGATTATGAGACTGTAACCAAGGAAAACCCAGCACGATAATGTCATGCAGATTATACAGAACCAAAAATTTACAGCTCTCCTGATGATCAGGTTCAACCCTCATTATCACCTGAGTAGAGAACTGAGGTTTTATTCTCAGCCAAAGGGGTAAAATCGATCCCCAGTAGGGGAATAGACTTCTGTAGGGGTATCAAGGGAAACCCACAACGTTTAGCGAAATCAAAATCCATCAGGTTAATAGCTGCTCCCGAAACAATGAAAGCCTGAGCAGAAAATGAGGACAGAGAGCATATGAAACAGTTAATAAAAACTTAGTCTGAACACTACCCAAGACAAATGAGCGTGGCAAAACGTCTTCCCCCTTAGGGCAAACTGAGATAGCATGAGAAGCATCACCACAGTAGAAACATAACCCATGCGCTTTTCGAAACTCATGACGCTGTGCCCCAGAAACCACTCCATCACACTGCATGGTTCAGAAGCAGGTTCACAAGGCAACACTATTCCACGCAATACTTCTCCCGCTCACGCAAACGTCTGTCAATTTGAATCGCTAATGACATAGAATCATTGAGACCAGAGGGGGCAGGGAATCCCACCAAACATCCTTTACATTATCTGACAACCCTTCCGAAAAAGGGCTGCCAAATCGTCGTCATTCCATTTGGTCAGGACTGCCCACCTACGGAATCTCTGACAGTATAACTCAGCGTCATCAAGCCCCTGATTTAAGCCAACAAGGCTTTTCAGCTTGATCATGACATTAGGCTCATCATACAATAACCCCAAGGCCTAAAAAATGTACAACATCACTCAAAACAGGATCCCCAGGTGTCAGGAAAAAGCCCAATCCTGAGATCGCCGCGCAGGAGAGGATGACAAATTTTAACCCTGCGCTGTGTCCCTGAGGGCTTAGATTTTAAGGCAAAAAACAATTTACAATATTTTGAAATCAAAACTTGGATCGATCCCCCAAAAACAAATCTGGCATGGGGATCCTAGGTTCCCAACAGGCAACCTAGCAAGATAGGTACAATACTCTGAACCTCAGGGCAACGACCACACGGGGCCCAAAAATTTTCAAACTCCCCCTTAGAAAAAAACCTCCCCACAAAACCCGAGAACAAGGGGAAAAAAAAAAAAATTTCAACAAACAAAAATATCTTGAAACCTGACAACCCTTTTTTTTTTTTTTTTCAAATATTTTTTTTCCCTTTTGGAGTACCATATAAATTTCAGTTTTTGGTGGTGATACTGTTAGATTGGTAGCGGGAGTGCAGGAAAAAAGCAAAAAAAACCGGCATTAACTATAGTGAACCCTGACTAAAACCCCCCCCAAAACAGCCTGGCGCCACTTGGTCCAGACCCCTCGCCAGCCCCCGGGAAATAACAAAAACCAAAGATAAAAAAAAAAGTATCTGCCCCGAGCAATCCCCAAAAAAAATAGAAACCCCCAAACATGTAAAGGGGGTTAGACAAGAGAAATACTGACACGAAAAAATAAACAAACGTTGGGGCCCAAAATCAAATAAAAAATGGGGGCACTACGCTCCCCAAACCCCTGAAAAGCACCAATTTTACAATTTCAAAACACCTAGCAACCCCTCACCACCAAATTAAAATTCTCTTGTGTAAAAAAAACAAAACACAGCCACGAAAAAAAAAGGGAAAAAGCAAAAATACAAAATTTTTGGCTGAACCAAATGAAGGGCAAAAGCCCCCAAAGGGGACCCTGAAGGCCCCCACAGAAGTGCAGGCAAAAGCAAAAATCAAGCACAAAACAAAAAAAAGAAAAGTCTTATCGTTTGCAGAATGCAGACACGACACAGCACACAAAGGAAACAGGGGAACAGGTTGAGACCGAACAAAATATCACCGGCAACCCGATGGAAAATACTCCCATTGCCAGCAGTAAACCGTTTTCCCAACCCACAATCTTTTCTGACATCCAGTACTGTTGTAACCCCAAGGGGCCCTGCTCAGAACTCCTCAAGTCCATTTTCAACAGAGAACCAGATCGTAAGAAGGAGTACACACGAAAGCACCCCGAAAAAAGGAGTGCAGCTCGGGGGATATCAGGGTAACCAGGATCATAATTAATACACAGTGACGCACCACAGAAAGGGGGGCACTCTGGGGGATAATACAGAGAACTCAGATCATAATGTAGGAAAACACATACGCAGCAGCAGAAATGAGGCAGCTCTGGGGAAATACAGAGTAAAACAATCATAAAAAAGGATGAAAAACTGACTGCCCCACAAATATGATGCATCTGGGGTAAAAAAACAATTTAACTCAGGTCAGTAAGTGTAACAGGCCACCCGAATAGTGAGTCACCGGAGTAAATCAGGAGGAACCCGGATCACAAGAAGTAGACACAGTGACTGCCGCAGCAAAATAGTGATGAGTAATGTGTATTTTTTCTACAACATTGAAATCACATCATCAAGGAGAAAAGTCGTGGATTGATGGAAATCACTTGATGGAGACTTTTTATTGATCTGCAAATGATGGAAAAATGGAAGAACATTATCACAACCTCTGGAGTCTGAGCCCGCGCAGAAATCTCATCACCTCCGGCCTTGGCTGCAGTCACAGAGGTTATTTATGGTCGTTTGAGAAAGATTTACAGCAGCATGTACAAATCCTCTGCTGGAAGCTCCTGTGTAATCACTGACAAGTAACAGGACACAAATGGAAATTTGGAAGTTCTCGTACACACATGTATAGTCACGGTGTACATGCGCTCACTGCATGCAGTTCTGTGCTTGATGGTACTGTCACAGGCTCAGCACACCTAATATATAAGTGCACTCTCGGATACATCTGTATGTCCACGTCTTACATGTGCATGCGTCTAGATTACGTGCCCATTTAGAAGAACTAGCAGAGCTGGAGCTGTGGAAATGAGACAGACCAAAGAGGAGGAGGAACTTCTGCCTCCTTAGGATTCCTTTATTCCTCTGGATCCACGTTATGGATAACAGGCTGGATTGTTTTTCTAGAGCCATTACATGGCAGAGTAGCTGCATTATCCTACTACATCCAGTACATGTATATCCACAGGTATGACAACATGGCTGAGCTGTTTGCTGTGGTGAAGACTCTGCAGGCACTGGAGAAGGCATATATCAAAGACTGTGTTTCCCCAGCGAGTAAGAATCCAAGATATCCCCTCCCAATAAAACCTGTCACCCATATGTGAAACTCTCTATAACACCTGTCCTCTATGCATGGTCCGTCTCCATAGTACATGTCCTCTGTACATGACATTCTCCTCTATAGTACCTTTCCTCTACACATCCTCCTCATCTAGTCTGTTCTCTATACTTCCCTCTCTCCATCATAGTACCTGTCCTCTATACACCACCCTCCTCTATAGTGCCTGTCCTCTGTGCATCCCCTTCCTCCAAATTACCTGTCCTCTATACATCCCTCTCCTCCATAATATATGTCCTCTATGCATCCCCTTCCAACATGGTACCTGTCCTCATATAGTTCATCCTCCTCCATAGTACCTATCCTCCATATATATCCCCCTCCTCCATAGTGCCTGTCCTCTGTACATCCCTCTCCATAGTGCCTGTCCTATATACACCACTATCCTCCATAGTACCTATCCTCTATACCCCACCCTCCTCCATAGTGCCTATCCTCTATATATCCCCCTCCTCCATAGTACCTATCCACAATAGTGCCTGTCCTATATACACCACTATCCTCCATAGTACCTCTCCTCTATAAACCCCACCCTCCTCCATAGTGCCTGTCCTCTATATATCCCCCTCCTCCATAGTACCTATCCACAATAGTGCCTGTCCTCTTTGCACCACCCACTTCCATAGTGCCTATCCTCTATATATCACCCTCCATAGTACCTATCCTCCATAGTGCCTGTCCTCTATACATCCCCCTCCTCCATAGTACCCGTCCTCTATATAGTTAGCCCTCCTCCATAGTACCTGTCCTCTATACACCACCCTCCATAGTCTCTGTCCTCTATACACCACCCTCCTCCATAGTGCCTGTCCTCTATACATCCCTCTCCTCCATAGTGCCTGTCCTGTATACACCACCCTCCTCCATAGTGCCTGTCCTCTATACACCACCCTCCTCCATACTGCCTGTCCTCTATACATTCCTCTCCTCCATACTGCCTGTCCTCTATACACCACCCTCCTCCATAGTAACTGTCCTCTATACTTCCCCCTCCACCTTACTACCTGTCCTCTATACACCACCCTCCTCCATAGTACCTGTCCTCTATATAGTTAACCCTCCTCCATAGTACCTGTACTCTATAGTTCACCCTCCTCCATAGTACTTGTCCACTATACATCCTACTCCTCCATAGTGACGGTCCTCTATACTTCCCCCGCCACCATACTGCCTGTCCTGTATACACTACCCTCCTCCATAGTGCCTATCCTCTATACACAACCCTCCTCCATAGTGCCTGTCCTCTATAGACCAATATCCTCCATAGTGCCTGTCCTCTATACATCCCTCTCCTCCATAGTGCCTATCCTCTATACACCAATATCCTCCATAGTGCCGATCCTCTATACACCACCCTCCTCCATAGTGCCTGTCCTCTAAACACCACCCTCCTCCATAGTGCCTGTCCCCTATACATTCCTCTCCTCCATACTGCCTATCCTTTATACACCAATATCCTCCATAGTGCCTGTCCTCTATATACCACCCTCCTCAATAGTGCATGTCCTCTATACATCACCCTCCTCCATAGTGCCTGTCCTCTATACACCACCCTCCATAGTGCCTGTCCTCTATACACCACCCTCCATAGTGCCTTTCCTCTATACACCACCCTGCTCCATAGTACCTGTCCTCTATACACGGTCCTCCATAGTGCCTGTTCTCTATACACCACCCTCCTCCATAGTGCCTGTCCTTATACACCACCCTCCTCCATAGTGCCTGTCCTCTATATACCACCCTCCTCCATAGTGCCTGTCCTCTATACACCACCCTCCATAGTGCCTGTCCTCTGTACACCCTCTCCTCCATAGTACCTGTCCTCTATACACCACCTTCTCCATAGTACCTGTCCTCTATACACCACCCTCCTCCATAGTGCCTGTCCTCTCTACACCACCCTCCTCCATAGCTGCCTGACCTCTATACACAATGCCCTCTCCATACTGCCTGTCCTCTATACACCACCCTCCTCCATAGTGCCTGTCCTCTATACACAACTCTCCTCCATAGTGCCTGTCCTCTATACATCCCTCTCCTCCTTAGTGCCTTCCTCTATACACCACCCTCCTCCATAGTAACTCCTCTGTACTTCCCCCTCCACATACTGCCTGTCCTCTATACACCACCCTTCTCCATAGTGCCTGTACTCTATACACCACCCTCCCCCATAGTGCCTGTCCTCTATACATCCCTCTCCTCCATAGTGCCTGTACTCTATACACCACCCTCCTCCATAGTAACTGTCCTCTTCACCACCCTCTTCCATAATGTCTGTTCTCTATACACGACCCTCCTCCATAGTGCCTGTCCTCTACACCACCCTCCTCCATAGTGCCTGTCCTCTATACACCACCCTCCTCCATACTGCCTGCCCTCTATACACCACCCTCTTCCATACTGCCTGTCCTCTATACACCACCCTCCTCCATAGTGCCTATCCTCTATACACCACTCTCCTCCATAGTGCCTGTCCTCTATACATCGCTCTCCATAGTGCCTGTCCTCTATACAACACCCTCCTCCATAGTACCTGTCCTCTATATACCACCCTCCATGGTGCCTATCCTCTATACACTACCCTCCTCCATAGTAACTGTCCTCTACACCACCCTCCTCCTTAATGCCTGTCCTCTATACACCACCCTCCTCCAGTAACTGTCCTCTTCACCACCCTCCTCCATAATATATGTCCTCTATACACCACCCTCCTCCATAGTGCCTGTCCTCTACACCACCCTCCTCCATAATGCCTTTTCCTCTATACACCACCTCCTCCATAGTGCCTGTCCTCTATACACCACCCTCCTCCATAGTGCCTGTCCTCTATACATCCCTCTCCTCCTTAGTGCCTATCCTCTATACACCACCCTCCTCCATAGTAACTCCTCTGTACTTCCCCCTCCCACATACTGCCTGTCCTCTATACACCACCCTTCTCCATAGTGCCTGTACTCTATACACCACCCTCCCCCATAGTGCCTGTCCTCTATACATCCCTCTCCTCCATAGTGCCTGTTCTCTATACACACACCCTCCTCCATAGTAACTGTCCTCTTCACCACCATCTTCCTAATGTCTGTTCTCTATACACGACCCTCCTCCATAGTGCCTGTCCTCTACACCACCCTCCTCCTCATAGTGCCTGTCCTCTATACACCACCCTCCTCCATACTGCCTGCCCTCTATACACCACCCTCTTCCATACTGCCTGTCCTCTATACACCACCCTCCTCCATAGTGCCTATCCTCTATACACCACTCTCCTCCATAGTGCCTGTCCTCTATACATCCCTCTCCATAGTGCCTGTCCTCTATACAACACCCTCCTCCATAGTACCTGTCCTCTATATACCACCCTCCATGGTGCCTATCCTCTATACACTACCCTCCTCCATAGTAACTGTCCTCTACACCACCCTCCTCCTTAATGCCTGTCCTCTATACACCTCCCTCCTCCATAGTGCCTGTACTCTATACACCACCCTCCTCCACAGTAACTGTCCTCTTCACCACCCTCCTCCATAATATCTGTCCTCTATACACCACCCTCCTCCATAGTGCCTGTCCTCTACACCACCCTCCTCCATAATGCCTGTCCTCTATACACCACCCTCCTCCATAGTGCCTGTCCTCTATACACCACCCTCCTCCATAGTGCCTGTCCTCTATACACAACTCTCCTCCATAGTGCCTGTCCTCTATACATCCCTCTCCTCCATAGTGCCTGTCCTCTATACACGACCCTCCTCCATAGTGCCCGTCCTCTAAACACCACCCTCCTCCATACTGCCTGCCCTCTATACACCACCCTCCTCCATACTACCTGTCCTCTATACACCAACCTCCTCCATAGTACCTATCCTCTATACACCACTCTCCTCCATAGTGCCTGTCCTCTATACATCCCTCTCCATAGTGCCTGTCCTCTATACAACACCCTCCTCCATAGTGCCTGTCCTTTATATACCACCCTCCATGGTGCCTATCCTCTATACACTACCCTCCTCCATAGTAACTGTCCTCTACACCACCCTCCTCCTTAATGCCTGTCCTCTATACACCTCCCTCCTCCATAGTGCCTGTCCTCTATACACCACCTTCCTCCATAGTAACTGTCCTCTATACATCCCTCTCCTCCATAGTGGCTGTCCTCTATACACCACCCTCCTCCATAGTAACTGTCCTCTATACACCACCCTCTTCCATAGTGCCTGTCTTCTATACACTATCCTCCTCCATAGTAACTGTCCTCTATATACCGCCTCCTCCATAGTGCCTGTCCTCTATACACACCCTCCTCCATAGTGCCTGTCCTCTATACACCACCTCCTCCATAGTGCCTTTCCTCTATACACCACTCCTCCATAGTGCTGTCCTCTATACACCACCCTCCTCCATAGTGCCTGTCCTCTATACACCACCCTCCTCCATAGTGCCTGTCCTCTATACCACCCTCCTCCATAGTGCCTGTCCTCTATACACCCTCCTCCATAGTGCCTGTCCTCTATACACCACCCTCCTCCATAGTACCTGTCCTCTATACACCCCCTCCATAGTGCCTGTCCTCTATACACACCCTCCTCCATAGTGCCCGTCCTCTATACACCACCCTCCTCCATAGTGCCTGTCCTCTATACACCACCCTCCTCC